>ML685756.1:1484403-1538513 GCA_007922175.1 Pelusios castaneus
GTGTGTGTGTGTGTGTGTGTGTGTGTGTGTGTGTGTGTGTGTGTGTGTGTGTGTGTGTGTGAGAGAGAGAGAGAGAGAGAGAGAGAGAGAGAGAGAGAGAAAATGTCAGTGAATTTCAATAAGTGCACAACAGCCAAACATTAACCAGTAACATTGTTTTACAGTTAAAAAATTAGGCGCTCTTGACAGTAGTACACTTTGAGAAATTTATTTAATTTCTTATGACTGTTTTGTGTGTGGTTTGTAAACTTACAGCCCCCATGCCGATATTCAAATACTCACATGTATGAAACTCACAATTGTTCAGAAAATCTAATTTTATGAAATCTCCACAATCTGTTGCAAAATGAGATGGATCTGCAACATATCTTCATGTAGAAAGCTCCTTTTAACACCCTTTACTTAAAATGCCAAAAACAGATAATAAAATTCTAAATCCAAATCACTGATGTTTTAAAATCCTTTGTATTTCCTTTTCTTTAATAATTAAATAAAAAGAGTAGTGTAAAAGAAACATGGCAAAATACAGTTTTGTCTAATAGCCATTGTTACTTTTCTGGGAAAGGGCACGCTCTTTCACTGAATTCTATTTCTGAATTAACTCCCCTTTTCTATTGCAGTTGTTTTTCTTTTAGACACAT
Source organism: Pelusios castaneus (assembly GCA_007922175.1). Classification (NCBI taxonomy): domain Eukaryota; kingdom Metazoa; phylum Chordata; order Testudines; family Pelomedusidae; genus Pelusios; species Pelusios castaneus. Next base: position 1,485,045 of record ML685756.1, read on the forward strand.
CTTAAAACATGGAGGGGGGGAGAGAAAGAGGGGGAAAAAAAGCTAAATTATTCATGAGATTCATTTGACAATTGATCAGTGCGGGAGGTGTTGGGAGGGTGTTTTGTGGGTAAAAAGAGGAAAAATAATAATAGGCTTTAACTTTGAAAAGCCATTTAGAGCTTCTGTACAACAGTCCATTGTCCATTGTGAGCTGAGAGTAATGCAGTGCAGTTAAGATATCTTCATTAGAGCTACCTGCCAAGGGCTTCCAGTAGGATTTCCATAGTGCTGCAGAGTGACATGGGGTTTGGGAAGAGGCTTATGATTTTAATAATGGAACTGTCAGTTTGATGTCTGGAAATGTTGACTCTGAGAGCTTTATTGCCGAATTTAGATTTCATATTTATATTGAATTATTACCTCTTCAACTGAATTTAATTTTTATATGTGCCTGTAATGAATGCAATAGGCTCTCTTTCTCTACACAAGAAGATAGCTAAGTGATAGTAATCTGCAGTATTCTTCCTCTTGGTGGTGCTTTATTTATGTATGCATTTATTTATTTATTTTGAGGGAGAGAGACCCTAGAGGAGGGGAACACTGACATGCCTATGACCCGGAAGTGTAAATGGGTCATCTTCTATTTGATCCAGCTGACTTGTTTTGGGGGAAAAGAAATTCCTTTCCATCCCGGTCTTTACCGCTGCAGAAACTCCTTGGAAAGAGAGGAAGGGGTGAGGGCTTACGTTAGCAAACGTTAATCCTGGTTTACATTCTCTACCACTAAGTGTGTTTGAAACCAAGTTGGTTTATTTATCATACTTCAACTCCACTCTTACCCACTCTTGATTCAATTTTAATTTTTTTTTTCCTGCTGGAGTGTATTGCCCTGAACTCTTGAGTTTATTTTTATACTTTGTTTATCAAAGGAAATTAAATGATTCATTTGGGACCTAAACTACAATTTTCACTCTTCTCCCCCTCCCTTTTTTTTTTTTTTTTTTTTTTTTTTGATGTTTTGACATTCCAGGTCACCAAATCTTGTTTTAATTTCTGTCTGGGAGAATGTCTGAGCAAGGTAAATTGAACCAGGAGACAGCAGAGGAAGCTGTGAAAGAGCAGGAGTCTGCCATCTCTGATGCGACCCCAGAGAACTGCATCATTAATAAAACGGAAAACTTGGAAGCAGAGGAAAAAGAAGAGAAGCTGAGTGATGCCAAGACGGACCTCCAGGTAAGGGGAAGGTCTTGGATGGCTTTTGTATCACCCATGCTATCACTAGGTTGTCATTTCCATTGTCTGTTAGGCTAGATATTTTTTATTCTTTCTTTCTTTTTTTCTTGTCCTATTTAATCTAATTCGAAGTGACTTAAATTTATTGTTGTTATATTATTGGTAATATTTTTATTGTTAAGGAGCCCATTGCTAGGTACCCATTGTAAAATACAGTAAAATATTTTGACAGTTTGCCATCTCAGCATATTTAGTATGTTATCTTGATCCTGATATACACACAGAATTAATAAACTGATATATTTCTTAGTTTTTTAGTGTGTTTTATTTTAAAAGTAAGTTATTATCGACAAAAAGCTCTCTTGTTATAGAAAGCTAAAGAGAGATCATTAAAAATGTGAGGTTTTTAAAGATGAATTTTTAGTCTTTTAACTTAAAAGAATATTGAAAGAAAGAGGGACTGTGTGTTATGGGACTACTGACAAGATCAAAAGAGAAAGGAGTTTGCAGGGGGAGAGGCTTATTTTATTATTGTCTTTTTATCATATTTTTATTTGAGCATAAAATTGCAAAACAATGTTTGCATGTTGTGTATACCAGTTAGATGAAGGCACACAGCAGCACAATTCTTGGCTCCCTAGTTTTTCAGAGTTGCATTAGGGATGTTACTTTGCAGTCAGCAAATGGAAAAAGGATTGCTTCGAGAAGGATTTAATGAAGTACACTGATATTGCCTTTGTGTGCATTTTCTTCTAAAGTGACAATTATTCATTATTTGTTACATACAGAAACGAAGCGTAAATCAGAACCAGCAGAAAAAGAGATCCAAGGTAAAGTTCCACCTACAAGTGCATGCTGTGCTGCACTGCCAAGGTGGTAAAAAGATCCGTTCAGGCGGCTGTTTTCACATACAACAATAAGCTTTCATTTTCAACTTTTCTTTTACTTTGTAATCGTGTGGCACAAAGGTAAAGGAGTTTCTGTAGATGCTAAGCGTCAATCTCCCCTTCATTTAGCAATCATATTTTAGTTGCTGGGCTTGCCATTGGTATTTGTATGTGGGATCTGTGTACGTGTTCGTTTGTGCAACTGGGGAAGAAACATTTTTTCCCCTTTTTTCTGTTGTAATTAATGTTTTGATTGAATTTTATTTAAGTGGAGCAATCAAGTTTTTGAGATTGTAGGGAATGAAAAGATTAAATAGGAGAAAGCCAATTAGTGAGAAATGTTCTTGCTCACTCGTTCTTTTTAAAAAACAAACAAGCAAGCAACATTTTGCAAGAGCAAGTCAATAAAACTTTTAAAATTTGTCCCGCTCTGTTGCTGTTGGTTAGAGGAAATAGAGTTGTCTCCAGATTTATTTATTTTTTTATGGCTTTTGCTTATATGATTTTCAGTTGAAGTGAAATGTAGCAAAAGGGTTTAAAAGCCAAACCCCCAGGTTGCAAATTGCTGGGCAAAATGTTTGATTGTTTGTCTGCCACAGACTTGTACTTGCATCTCAGGCAAATGCAGTTTTGCTGGACAAGTATCTGATTATTTATATGAAATTCATTGGGAGGGTTGGCACATGTGCAGGTTTTGGGTCAGCAGTAGTTTTCTTTGTTTTTGTTTTCTTTCTACCTTATTCAGTCAGGAGCTAAGGGGAAACTGGTCCGGAGTCTTGCAGTGTGCGAAGAGTCATCTCCTCGGCTGGGAGCAGAAGGTCTTCATGATAATCAGGTACATCTGAAATCATGGCTGTTAGTTGCATGGTTGACTTCCACTTTCACTTGCATGATTATGTTACTTAATCGGGCTTTTAACAATATTTTTGGGGAAAGCAAAAAGAAAAAAATTACGTCCAACAATGCACTCAATTTTATGAAGTTATCTGGCTTAGCGTGTACTTTATTTTGAAATATTGAAGTAGTTTTACAGTATGTCACAGGGTGTTGTTTGCTTTTTTTTCCAGACCCCCTGAAAATTTCAACAAATGGAAAAGAATTCAAAAGAATTCAGATTTTAAATTAAATAAATAAAAGATAGAATTGTTCTTTTCTCTAAGGCTATCTCTTTTGAGGCTACACCAGAGACAGTTCTAAGTACACTCTGGTTTATAGTTCAGCTGAGATTCATTATGTATCAGTCCCCCAGTACGCAGTTCATAATACTTCAAAGATCTTTGACTCTCTCTCTATAAAATACATTGACAGAGAAGAGGGTTCATTATGTTGGGTGGGATTCCATTTTGTATTCCATTTATTCCAAAGAAACACCTTTTGGACCAAAGCATTTTGGCAATTCGATCCAGCAGATTCAGACTCTTGCAAAAAGATCTAGGTTCGCTTGCAAAAAACCAAACAAACAAAAACCCACCCAAAACTCTTTCACTCATTTATGTTTGACCAGTAAAAACAAGACTTTTAAGGGGAAACCCTTAAACAAACAAATGTTAAAAGCTGCTGGTATTGATATTCAGTTGTTTTATTGGCAAATGAGATTAGCCATAGAGAGAAAGAGGGAAAAAGATTGACAGAATGAATTTTGTGAGCTCAGAACAAAACAAAGAATCACTTTTAAGTGTACTTTCTTGGAATTTCCTCTATTGACTTGAAATGAAACAAATTGAACTCTCCCCTTAGACTCATAAGTGTGGAGAGGATTTTTATTTATTTATTCATTCATTCATTCATTCATTTTTTATTTTTTTTTTTTGAAAGACCAAAAACCAGATCTTGTTGAGCAGCTGAACTTCTCCGAGTTCTCACTGCTCTGCAATGATGATTATGCAGTAGAGAATTTGACAGGTTAATTTACCACTGTAGGTATATATTTAAAAAAAACTATGCTTTTAGCTTAAATTGCATTATTCAAAATGTGTGGCTTTTGTTCTGCATTTTATTTGTGTTTTCTGTTGTTTAATGGAGAATGGAAAAGGAGAATAATATAAATATAAGAGATTGTATTAATCATCATATGGTAGTTGATAATGTACTGCAGAGGACATGTGTTAAATTCCACAGAGGCTGGCAGGTTTTGGGGTAAAATACATCTCCCAAACTGCACCCTGATGCCAGACAGAGGAGGGGTCCTTTGCACACATCCTCTGGTCCTACCCTGGTCTGACAAGTTAACTGGAAAGAATTCTTTGACTATACGGAAAAGATCAAAGGAGTTAAAGCACTCCTGGACTCTCAACACCTGTCTCATGTAAAGACAATTGATTCTGAGTACTGAATTAGATAGAAACTATGCTTTACTCTTGTAATGGCCTCTTGCTTACTATGCAGGTTAGCTTTGCAATGGAAAGCTATACCTGCATTCTCCTCCTTGGACTGGCTGAAGGATATCAGAAGTGTTGTTGTGCCAATTTAAATGGTTTACTTTTCTTTTGAAGGAGAAATAAGCATATTTTGAGTTTATTTTGAATTACTTTTTTATTAGTTTGTCTTAACGGTTTACAAAGCACAGGGTCTTGATTACCAGAGAATGTATGGTACATTGCCAGAACTACAGAGTATGGATTGTACTGCAACCCTGATGTTTGTATTGATATTTGAAAATTTGCCTTCATTTTCCTGTGTAGGAAAAATCTTGTTACCTGTATTACTTGATCTTGAACGCTTACCTGATGGTTTACTATGTCCTTACTTAAAAGGAATGTTGCCTCTAATGTTATACTATTGACTTTTATCAGTGTATTATTGCAACTTGAACATTTTTTGTTATTCACTATACTTACCCTGTATCAATGTACTTATTAACGTTGTATTTTACTATTGAGAAAAATCAATAAAAATAAATATAACAAAAAAATAATAGATTGCTTTCACGACTCTACAGCCCTTTTGTGTGTTTCTTCCAGAGCAACCAAATATATGAGCAGAATCCTATATGTGTAACAACATAAAGTAGATACTGTATGTTTATATGTGTGTTTATACTATATGTAAAGTCTGTCATTTTTCTCCTCTAATCAAAATAGGTGCATTTTAATAGCCATTTTAATAGTTTAGGATTAAAGTGCGGAGGATGAATAGCCAGTTACATACTTTTTCCTCTGTTTTGAAGAGCTATTGACAAAATCACCTTCCATTAGATAGCCCAAAGAATCTGAAATTGTTCTGAAGGATCTTGTGGCATTGATTCATACAAAGTCCTGTCATCTGAACAAGAAATTTACCTGCAGTTTTTCCTCAGCAAGCGAAAGGAAAACATACTTTAGTCCACTGAGTATAATTTGGCACTTAGCGGACATTCTACTGCATGTCCTTATTGCATGTGACTGAGAGTTCCCATTCTCTTTCTATATTGAGTACAGCCGTCTGCTAACATTTCTGCCTTACAGTAACAAAAAGAGAGATTGAGAAAATAAACCCAGGTTAATGTTTTGCCACAGGGCTTTGCTTCTCTTTTTACAGTGCCTCACATCTCAAGTCTTCATGAAAAGAATAAGACACCAATTCAGCAGGGGTAGTTTTGACTTTCTGTTTTACTGGTTTTGGTGTCTGGCTTTTAGCGGTTCTTTTTAACAATTCTAAGATTCGTAATGGTTATTACAGGCATCATTTGAGTTACTAATTTTATGCTTCTGAAATATACCCTTTAGGTTAACATTTCTAATGAGATTTGTTTTTCTGTTCATCAGCAATCTATGAAAATTGATGATAGAAGGGAATTTGCTAGTGATCAGGCTATTTTTCTTAATACATGTTAATTTGGACGTCACCAATGATGTAGCAACTGTAGATTACCAATTATGCAGGTCTCTAGTGAATTAAAGGAACTTTTAATACTGCTAATTTGCAACAGTTTGATGCAAGCATGTATTTTTTTACAAAACTTAAATATCTGATTTTTTGTCAGTCGTTTTTCTTCAAAACAGTGTGAATACTTAGGCAATCTTTCTTTTCCTTCTTATAGTCAGATTCCATTCTTTTGAAGTTTATCACAGCACTGTTTATGTATTTCATCAAATACCAACTCATTTTTTATTGTTGTCTGAAAAATCCAGTGTCAATGCAAGTGGAGAATAATGATTTCTCAAAAGCAAAACAAAAAAGGCCAAACACCATGAATCCCCAGTTTCCTAACAAGTGCAGCTTCAAAGGAATTTGCAATCTTTGAAATGTCAAAATCTTTAAGACATGGATTTCTGATGCACTGGAGAAATTCAGTTAGCACATCCACTGTATTGAAAACTGTGCAGTACACACTTTTTTTTTTTTTTAACTTTTTGCTAAGGGACATGTTTCCAGATGCTTTTTAACCTGACAGACTTGCTAGCCTAAACTCAGTTTTCCGCAATGCTTATCACTTACTGGCATTCTCTTATTCTCAGGACTTGGAAAGTCAGCTTAAATTATATAGCACCATTTGTGTGCATAGCACTTTTATATGAATTTGTAATATTTTTTCTGTGGAAAAAAACTGTTAGATATTTTGGTCTTTATCTAGCATCTACAATATCTAGATATAGAATTGTTAATGAGAAGAAGAACCCATATAAAAATGTACTTCCAGGGTTGTAATTATTGAGAGAGAGATGTAATTAATGAAAGTGGAGAATAATGTACCTTCGATATTTGCAAACTCAGAGGTCTTAGTTTGCAAATATTAAGGAAGAAATTCTGACTTTAGTAGAAGCAGTAAACACACACATCTGAGGGCAGAATTTGGCCCAAGAATGCATTATTCTCTTGATAAGATTTAATATTACACAATAGGAAAAAAATTATATCTGACTTGAATTTTTCTAGCTGTGCACACCCTAATGCAAACCTCTACAGATTGGAATCCATGTAAAGTTTACTTAATCTGGCCCTAAATTATTATATTTTTTTCAACAGGAATCAATACAACTACAGCTTTCGAGTTTCCCCAGTCTACAAGAAGATGATAAATCTAGTAAAGATGACTCTGAGAAAGAAAAAGAGAAGGATAAAAACAAAGAAAAAGATAAAAACTGTGAAAAACCCAAGATCAGAATGTTATCAAAAGGTGAATTTCAAAATATTTGAATCCTTTCACAATTATTTATTATGATCACATCTAGAAATTCTTGGACATGCGTATGAATGTATATACTTGGTATGTGTGTATTATACCTGTGTATACATATGATCTCGCTCGCTCATAAATAAACATACAGTAGGAATGCATTTATCCAAAAGAGAGATTGTGGAATAATGTGAAATGTATATGGATCAGTAAAAGAAGTTTTTCATATGAATGATGGGTTTTGAGGGACATAACATATATACAATTGCATTATGAGTAGAACCCCTAACAGAGGATAGCAGAGTTTTTGTGTAAGATGTGGTGCTTTGCGTACATAAGCATGCACACGTGTGTAATGTGTTTGTATATATGTATGTGATTATAATAATCTTTATATAAAATATTCTATAAAGGAGTACAACTTTTGTCTTATTAATGATAGTGTACTGTACAGCTGATTAGCAGTGACACAAAGCATTTAGGTTATATATTGCTCTCAGCCCACATATGACTCTCACATTAACATTATTGGGAAATCAACATATGACTCTTAAACTTTACTCCTGGTCAGTGTACAGTAATACACTAGAGAATTCTCCATCATATATTGTAATTATGCCTGTGTAGAGTGACTCTAACTATAATTATTTTTATACCTATAATTATCCATGTTACAAAACTATATTGTGTAGTCTTTTTAAGATAAGCATTGCCTACCTATGGGCAGATTATCAACTGGTATGAATTGTCATAGCTCCATTGACTTCACTAAAGCTGATGATTCATACCAGTTGAGAATCTGCTCTTACTTTCGAGTAAGACACAATAACCTATGTCGTAAATCAGTTCTAAGAACCTTGTTACATGTCATTGTCACCTACACACTTTCAGACATCACTAGATTTCAGTCTTAAAGATTTTGAATTCCCAGTGGCATGGCATATCACTTTCTCTCTATACTAAATGTATTAAATTAGACACAGCCTTAGTTATGGACAGTATGTATATCAGCAGTAGGAGAGGGAAAGTTAGAAGGAGTTTGGGTGACATTTTCTGATTTCTTTTTTTTTCCAAAAGGACAATGCTATATATTTTATTTGGTGCTGGCAGTTATTGTTACAATGCAGAGAAAAGATTGATTCCTTCTGCAGGTTCATGGGCTAGATTGTTCACATAATATATTCTTCAGATTGCTGGCTAGAAAACAGAAAATGGCTTAACTTTTGAAAGGAAACAACTGTTTGTTTTTCAGATTGCAGCCAAGAATATACTGACTCAACGGGCATAGATTTGCATGAATTTCTGGTGAACACATTAAAAAATAATCCCAGGTAAGTAGCTCCAGCATGTAGTAGACCTCCTGGTGGAGTCCTAAAATTCTAGCAATTAACCACCTTATAATTCTAGTTCTAGAGAACGTTGTAGGGAAAAAAAAAGCAAGTATCTTAAATGAGCAAGAAGCCATAAAACAATCTACTCCTATGCCTAGGCTTTCCAATTTCTCATTGCTTAATTACTTTTCCTGAAATTTGGCCATTCTGCTTATCTTCTCTGCTGCACAGCTCCATCCAAAGACTCTTAGAACTATATAGTTTATGTGATTGGAGGTATTTGCAACTAAAATATTGTCAGTGCCAAATTCTAGCCTTACTACACCCATAGTTTTCATTTGGAATTGCAAACTCATCTTCATATAGAATTTTATCCTAAATATATATAACAGAGCTTCTAAAAGATTGTGTAATTATAAATATGCTTGTCAATTGAATCTGTTAAGAGCACAGCTTCATCCTGCACTTACTGGAAATCGAGAAATAATTAGGTAAATACCCATATATAGATTGGATTAAAAATTAATAGGATTTCATATTAAAGGCCATTTCTGGCCTTCAAAGAAAAATGTTCCTAAATTGTCAGACCTGTACAACGTCTAATAACTCAAAGGTGCTAGAGAGCAATGCACTCTGTAAGGTTGCTAGCTATAGCTGTCAAGAAAGTATGGTCTATAGGGGGTGCAGTGGGAGGGATTTGTGGAAAATTTCAAGTTTTCACCCAAAGCTTACAGTTTTAAAAAAGAAAATTTTGATTTGGCAATGCTGCAGCAGTTCTTCACAGAAGGTGTTGGGTGACTGATGTCCCTATTCTTGGTGACTTCCTTGGTCAGAGTGCATGTCTCAGGATGTTTTCCCCTTTCTCTGAACCACAGTGCTGCACCATGGGATGTGTTTTTTGAGTTTGGGGTGTTTGGTTTTTAGACTAAAAAGTTGACATTTTCCACAGAAAGTGCACACTTTCTCTGGTAAATTAAATTTAGTCAAAACCCCCTTTTTCCATTTAAAAAAAAATATTTGTGATGGAAATTTTTCACCCACTCCTTACTTTTGTTCCAAAAAGAAACACCAACATTATTCAATAGCTCCACAAGCCCCCTGACAGCAGCACATTGAGGCTGCGAGTGCCGCCAGACCGAGCCCTAATGCTGAAGCGATTTAAGTCCCTGTCTAGTCTTGCTCTGGTATGAATGGGAAGAAGGGATGACTGCACCAGTGAAAGTCAAGTTGAAGTTTTAACTAAAATAGTTACACCATTTTTAAATAAAGGGGTTTCCATAATTTGTTTTTGAAGTGTCATAGAAATATCTAAAAATGTTTTTGGTAGCTGACTCTTCAAACTATTGCTTTTTTTTACAGGGACAGAATGATACTTTTAAAAATGGAACAGGAAATTATTGATTTTATTAGTGACAACAAGTAAGTTAAGTTTCAATATTTGGTTAATTTATCATGTTTACATGCCAAATATATCTTTTGCATAAAACATGGGAAGTGTGCTCGCTTAGAGGCCTAGCCTACATGGCCTGAAGCTTAGCACCTTGTAAAATTAGGCCCTAATTTCCTGTCTAACAGCTGTTAGACAGCAGCCCCTACAGTAGATCTCACAAAAAGCAAAGCTTTTCCTTTTTATTATAATTCTCTAATGACTTCCAGCCGGCTTTAGTCACTTATGCCCAAAAATAATTGTAAAGCATCCATTGCAAAGGATATAAAGCGTGCATCTCTGGAGAGAGATATAATCAAATATGATATCATGTGATCTGCTCTGTGTATTGAGATTTTTTTAACATGGTGAAAAATAAGTTAAAGCTTCATTTGAAGAGATGTAAAACCCTGTTTTGCTCTCACCATAGTGTACATTTTATAATAAAAGTATATATTACAAGTTGGCTTAAAACAAATACATTGAATAAGCCTTTTGACTTTTGGGGGGAAAACAGACATTTTAAAATAGAAATAAGATGATTTTTCGTACTAGAATGGCCCTTTGGTGTCTCAAACAATAGCCAATGTCTGCTGCTTTTGGAGAAAGGTATAAAACTTTCATGATATACTTAGCCATTTGTGCAATACCGTGTATAGACAAAAATATCTATGGAAGGCTGAGTCCTTCCTGACCCCTGCAGCAGTCAGATGATGCTGAAATATGAGATCTGTTTACCATAATTTAGCATTTAAATGTACCAGTTTTATTATTGCCCATAAATATATTCAGCACTTTAAAAAAAAAACCCAGTCACTGCAATTGACTCTGTTTGCCTGCAGTATACATACATGCTGTATAAATGAGCAGAGGACAAATAGTTAAATTACAGTACATCACATTTTTAAAGGTATTGCTCTTGTTATTCTTTTATTATAGCTTAGAGATGATCAGTGTGATGATTTCTTTCAGTAATCACTATAAAAAGTTCCCTCAGATGTCGTCATATCAGAGGATGTTAGTGCACAGAGTGGCAGCTTATTTTGGAATGGATCACAATGTGGATCAAACTGGAAAATCTGTAATTATCAACAAGACCAGCAATACTAGAATGTAAGTACTAGCCTTGTGCTTTTCCTATTTCCCTTTCATCAGGGTCGGTTTGTATCATGGTGACATGGCGTTTTAAAATTTCATTGTTGTAATGCTGAGTGTTATTTCTCGCTCGTTCTGGTGTAGAGTGTCGTTACGTCTGTCCTTGGAAGATTACACAAGGATTTGAAATATGTAGAAATGAGTCAATCCTGTTGTTTTGACCAAGAAATTTATATTGTGCCTCTGGAGTGGAATGTTTTGCTGACCCTCTAACACCACTACATAGCTATAGAAAGCAATTTATTGCTTAACACGTTGCCTGTAGCTGTACAGATTATGAAGTATAGATTCTTTTAAATAAGTGGGAAGATGCTGGGAAGATACTCTGTTCCCTCTTTCTATTTCTTCCTTCTTGCAGTTTCCCCTCCTGCCTGCTGAGTTGTTTATTTTGCACTAGAGCTTTTTTTCCTACTGTACGACTTTCTTTTATCACAGATAGAAGAAGGAGGGGGAAGCTACTAACACTGAACCTTTTTGTTGTTATTTACCTTACAGTATGAATCTGAAATGGGGCTTTGAAAACTGTTTGTTTTGTCCCTTAATCATATAGATATGGAATTAAAAATATCCATTAGAATTAGCTATTCAGTGAGTAAAGGGAATCTATATGAATTTAGCTGTGAAGAATTATAAATAACAAATAAAATTACAATGTAATAATAACTCAGTAAAAATCTTTTTAGGCACATCTTTGCTAGGTGGCATTTCATCATAATCCCTTTTTTCACTGCCCACTATTCAAGTGCAACAGATGTCTCAGGCCTGATCGGGTGACCAGACGCCTCAATTTTATAGGGACAGTCCTGATATTTGGGGCTTTTTCTTATATAATCGCCTTACCCTCTACCCCCATCCTGGTTTTCCATACTTGCTGTCTGGTCATATTAGGGCCTGATGTTAGAGCCCTTACTCATATAAGATCTCTTTCCAACTTACTTGCATTTGTGTGTGTGTGTGTGTGTGTGTGTGTGTGTGCGCGCGCGCGCGCGCCCGCCTGTTCATCCGTCTGTGTGCATGCGTGCATACCGGGGGGGTGGAGGACAGGGGTGGCAGCATATGTTTGTGTGTGTGTCAGGAAATCAGAGGAGAGAGCGATCCAGTATACCACTACTGTCATTCAATTAAGAGAACATTGGAGCATCCCCATACCTGCACCTCCCTCCCCCAAACATACTCGTTAGTTTTATTTCTATATCTTTCCAGATGACCTTTTCCCCTCACATATGCATTCATCTCCACAATGCAACCAGCGCAGTAGACCCTCACTCACAGCTCAGTTCTCTTTCTGGCTAGCACTGACAATGGTTTTATGCGTTGGTTGCCTTGATGTGCCCCTTGCAGACCAGTATACTATAATTGCTTTACATTGCTTTGCAAAACATACTCCCAACAGGAATTAAATTCCAAACAGTGGTCTAACATTTAGATGAGGATGTAGATGAAAAGGCTAGAGCATTTCATATTGGATATTGTGGCTCATGGCCTAGTGGGAGAGACAAGGAGAATCATTTAAATTGCTTGCAAAGCATCAAGACTGGCACTTATTGGCACCTTTCTTGGCAGGCTCAGCAGAGAGGCCAATGACTGAATGACCTTGCAGACTGAATTACCCTTTTAGCTCTGGAGATGCTCCCTGTGGGTCATAGTTAAGGCACATCAGTAGAACCAGGTGGGAATATGTGCCACTGTCCATAGTGTACTTGTTCCAGATGAATGGAAATTACTAGCCTTCCATATTATCTAGCTGCTTTCATGAGCACTAAATAAATCCGAATGGTTTCTGTATTATTTTGTTCTTGTTGTTTTAAATAGTTATTCAAGGAGTGATAGCCTAATCCTAAGGACACATTATTCTACCATGCTGCATTCAGAAAGCTATTTATAATATTTTTAGATATAGTTCTAAAATAAGGCTTTGTAAATGTGGGTTTTTTGGTTTTTTATTATAATTATTATTTTAATTTCCCAGATACAGGAGGCTTCTGAAATTTTCTTTCCTGTCAGAGTCTGGGATTTTATTATTAGGAGAAACAGGACAAATGGTGCGTGCGTGAGACAGAGAGAGAGAGAGGAAGGAATTAATTACATCAGGTCTGTTTTTTAAAAAAAAAATAAGAAGGTGGGGGATCTTTATATAATCCAAAATCACCTTTTGTTTTTTCAGAGAAATAGTATTTCCACAATTATTTTAAACAGAAAAACTGCAAATTTAGAATGACATTAAAACAAAATAACAGTGATAGCAAACAAGTAGTTATGCAAATTAGCTGTGTGAACAACTAGATGATTTTGAGTCAGTTAAATGTTCTTTTAATAATATATATTATAAGATATAAATAAATAAAATAGATATTGGAAGTCCCTATTTTGGCCATCTGTGTAGTCATCATCAACTGGAAGTTTCTCGGGATTTTCAGGAGAGCTGGATCAAGCCCTTTGAGTTAGATTGGCATGGGCTACATACTCAAGAAGCAGGGGAGAATAAGAACAGCTCATGAGCTACGTTGACCTTAAGTCTGGACTGGACTACCTCTCCAATTACTCGCTTCCCAGAATAAGTAGCGAGAAGATGGTGAGAACTGGTTAGAACCTATAATGTGTCCTCTTTTCACTGGCCAGAGCAGTTGAGTCAGCACAGAAGAGAAGTAACGTACAGCTGATAAAACCTACTGAATGCAAGGATACCTGGATTTCCATTTACTCTAATTGTAAGCGTCGCCAGCATTGCTTTCAAAATATGTAGCTGTCATAAGATCCATATTCCAGGCTTCAGTAAAGTCATAAGCTCCATCGTCATCACCTGCCAATGGTCAAAGCAGTAAAAAATTCTGCAGAGTTGAGGATTTTTAAAGATTCCTGGTATGGTATTAGAATCATAGAATCATAGGGTTGGAAGGGACCTCCTGAGGTCATCTAGTCCAACCCCCTGCTAAAAGCTAAATCATTCCACCCAGGGTATTGTCTAACCGGACGTTAAATGTCTCCACAGATGGAGATTCCACCACCTCCCTAGGCAACCCATTCCAATGCTTCACCACCCTCCTAGTGAGAAAGTTTTTCCTAATATCCAACCTCAACCTCCCCACCTGCAACTTGAAACCACTGCTCCTTGGTCTGTCCTCTGTTACTACTCAGAACATTGTATTGTATCAAACCACAGCTTGGCACAATGAATAGGGAAAAAAGCTTGTCATAAGTACTTCCAGAATTCACAAATTCTATTGCTATTTCAAAAACTATTTTTCTTGAATCCTCTATGATTTTTATGTTTTAGGAGAAGTAGATGGGAAGACTTGATGAAAAGTCACTGCTGTGGGCAATGGTGCTACTGTTTGTTCATTTTGTTGAGTGAGGGTTTGTGTGACTGTTCTGCCACTGTCTGGCTGCCATTGGAGAGGAATGAGGATTCCGCCATCATGTAGCAATGAAATGAAGATTCTGATACTGGAAAAGAAATATAGAATAGCATCCTCTCTCTCCTGCCTCTTAGTGGACCAGTTAAGATTTAGTAGGATAGAAACTCTCATGCTTTAGGATGTAACCCCAGACAATTGGTCAGTGTTTAAAGAAGAAACTTCTCCTTTCGGTAGGTTGTGCCGTACTCTTACAATCTTGGGTATTCTACCTTCCTCTGAAGCATCTTGTACTGGTCTGTGGCAGAAACAGGATTCTGGACTAGTTGGATCAAAGGATTGATAATATAGAAACAATGGAACATATGGTCTATCTTATGTTCCATTTTTCCTATTATGATGCTGGTGCTAAGAGAGGGAATCTCAGAACCAGTAGCTTGCAGGCCAAGAGAACTGCTTTCCCTGTGTGGATGACATGAGGTCAATGTCACTTTACTTGTACCCCCTCAATAGCCACCTCATCCTCTATGCCTATTGGTGCTTGCAGCAGACATCCTTTCCAGCAAAACAAAAGCCAAAAACCCAACTGTGAATCCTTTGTTTTTAAGGTGGGGGAAGGAGAGAGTAGTATCTGTTTCAAGGACAAGAATTTGAGGAGCTATCTTCTGGACAAGTAGTACATGTGAGAAATAGTATGCAGAACAGAAGTTTTTCCAAAAGTTAGGTGAGCATGATCAAAATGCTGCTTAGAATGGAAAATCTTACTTTCTTAATTATGAAATCACTGTTGTGACTCCATGGAACATATTTGTCTGTCATCTGTATCCGTCTAGCATCTATCTAAAGATATACCAAATTATATAAGAAACGCACGACAGTGCAGTATGATAAAAGCATGTATTTGAGATGGAGGCAATGTATTATGCAGGACATTTCAAATGAGTGCCAGCAAAAATTGTATGAGCAACCTCCTTATTCTGTATATGACACATTTAAAAAAAAATAGAAACACTTTAGAGAGTATTGCAGCTGTTGTTAGTGCTTTTCCATATCTCTGTCTGTAAATTCAGACTGATTATCTCAGTGGAGATATATAAGTGGGTAGAATGCAGGCATTCTGTTTAAAGATGCTTGATAAATACAGATTTTCATTTGACTTTCCAGTTTGCCACATAGATATTCTCACGTGGTGTGTGCAAAATATCATACATTTCTGCACATACCTACAGTAGGGCCACTAGCATTCAGGATGTAGCATGCCTGTCAAATACAATGATTCTGTTTATAAAGTGTCTTGCATTTGGAGAACTTACCGAAGGGCACATATGTTGTGTGAACAGTAACACTTACACACAAATTCATCCTGTCAGTTGTGATTTCGTAAACAGCATAGCATATCTTCTAACCTTTGTAGTAAAACAGCCTATTGATATTTTGTTTCACTGTACATTATTCTTCTCTGCTGCTCTTAAAATACTGTTGTTATGCTAGCCCTATTGGAATGCCTTTTGTGTCTTTAGTATACATCCAAAACTTGGAGCAGTATTAACAGCTTCTCTCTGTATTTCACAAGTTCCTTTTAAGCACAATTCAGCAGATAGATATAGTACGTATTGTACAGTATGTACATGTCATAATTTTAAAAGCGTTGTAGGATAGTCTGTCCATGTTTAATCTATTATCTCTGTGTGTGGGTGGCTTGAGTCACAAATATAGTCATGACATTTCCCTTTCCTGACCCACTCACAAAAACGTCTTCTGTATATTTTTTAAGGCACTCTTTTTGTGTAGGTAACAGCCAAAGTATTATGCAGTTATCAGTATATGGAGCTATTTTTTTGAAACCTTCATTGTGATGAGGCTCTTGCAAATAGTATAGAAACTTTAAGACATCAGGGAAAGCAGGCAATTTCAAGAACATAGGTCAGGTGTTAATGGAGATTCCTCCCCTATCTCCATCTAGGCCTACCAAGTATATTAGGATTTAAAAGATACTGGTTTTGTACTTAATTGGTGGGATTGGTTACATTAAAGTTTCAATAGCCACAAGTTATGACTGCCAGGGTATACATCAAATGTGCTTCTTTTTTTCTTGATTGATTTTTGTTTCTTTAAGCATGCATTTGCTTGTGGGGAGGGGGGAGAGTGGGAGTGTGAGCAGAGGAAGATAAGAAAGTTGACACAAACAGAAATGTTTGTATTCTGTAATCCTATATTTCTGTAAGCAGATGCTCATTTTTGTTTGTTATGAGCGAACCTCAATGACAGCAGTGAAAATGCGCTAACATTATTTTATTGGAACATAGCACAGTTAACTTTGCAAACTGGTCTGTTGCACCTATATTTTTTAAAAAACATGTTTTATTGTAAGTAGAACATGTTCAAGGCAGTGATCTGCGAAGTCAGAATCACTGTAATATGACATGATCTAGGAGGATATACATGCAAACATCTGTCTCTTTTTGTGTGAGTTAGGTTTTGTAAGTCGAGATTTGTATCTTCAAATAACCATGAACCAATTTATTTTAGTTTCATACAAAAATCTCCCATTGCAAGAATTTCTCTTTCTAGTGTTGGCTATACTTTGACTGCTATTTTATTACTGAGATATAATCATACTGTAATAAAGTAAATCCCTGCATTCCAACAGTTGTTGCCCAGTCAGAATGCAGAAATTCACATACTGCTTTGCTATTGAGAAATATCTGTGCAGTGATTGCACCTATCAGACAACCACAGCTAGTGCAAGGGAATTACATTTCTGATAAATAATAGCTTCCATGTACTCTCGCTAGCTGAGACCATTTTATTTTAATGTTTAATACATAAAGCACTTGTTTTATGGCACTTAACAATAGTAGAATAAAAAATCAATAAAATAATAAAGACAACAAATACAATGTTTACACTGGTGAGTTTTCTTCATGCTGTAGGCTTTGAAGCAACAAATTAATTTTATTTCATAGATATTTTCCATCCAATACAAAATAGTCAGGAACTTGCTGAAAAGTATGATGATTAGTGACTTGAAGTCTAATTTGCCTCAGTAGGGGACCCCTGAGCAATAATAAAAATGTTTGGTGCTCTTTATTCAAGAAGATTGTAGCACTTTACAGAGGAGGTGCAGTATCATTAGCCTTATTTAACAGATGAGGCAAGAAGCCCATAATGTACATTTCCTTAAAAAATGCACAGACTAACCTAATAAACATGTCATGGATTTCAGCATTACACTAAATATTGTATTATTGACCATAGTTTTAGTTATTACTTTACTTGCTTTTGATTGAATATTGTTATACACTGTCACGTGAACCCTTCAAACAGTAAATACCGCCTGCTAATTTAGGAGAAGACACTACCTATGTCAATTTTATTTTTCTTGAAACTGTTTGTAGACTATTTATGTTTTTATTAACCTAATAACATTTGAACCAGGGTGACTCTTCATATCAGTGTGTCTTATTTGATTCTTGCACTCATTCTTGCAAGGAGAATGTACAAAGAAAAAGGCTTTGTTAAACTCTGTGTTAAGCTAAATATGGCCCTACAATGTGGGAC
This sequence comes from Pelusios castaneus, assembly GCA_007922175.1. NCBI lineage: Eukaryota > Metazoa > Chordata > Testudines > Pelomedusidae > Pelusios > Pelusios castaneus. The sequence goes on from ML685756.1 coordinate 1,503,068, forward strand.
TTTTATTTCAGTCAGTGGGAGCTATGTGTATGGAACTTAGCCTGTATATGAGACATTAGGGTTAATGGACCATTTCAAATATAATTTATCTAAACTAATTTGTTTGTAATTAAGGTGAAAATGTTATAGCTGTTTTATGTTGTAGTGAAGTATTAGTTAAACGTTAATCAAAGGACACCTACAGTGTTAGTGTTTTGTTAATCCTTTCAGGCACACCATTTAATTTAGTCATAAACTCAGAAGTATGTGGTTACATGGTCAAATTTGGGAGATGGGACACTTCCAAAGAGAATTCAGTGCTAGGGAAAATGGAGTTGGTGACTCCTTCCCTGAATTAGTAATTAACCAGTGCCCTCCTCTGATATTAGGGGCTGCTCTTCTTGTGAAGTGCTATCTTTTAGATGAGTCAAATTCCGTAGACTTATGATAATTGCTGTTTGTGGTCATTAAAGAGATCGTGGTACTCTTAGTAAAAGCAGAGTTTTTAGGGGTGTCTGGAAAATAGTGGTTAGCCAAATCCTAGCTCAGATCATGACATTTTTCCAGTTTAAATCCCACTGCACTTTCATGTCACTGTGCTACAGAACTGGAGGTTCAATATTGGCTCTTTATTTCTCACATAGAGGTGGCGCTAATGCAATAAAGGGTGGAATAATTAACTTAAATGCAGGACTCATTTTCAAAAGTGGGTATCTAAATTGGTGAGTGGAGTCTCACTGTTTTTCTGTTGCTGGAGGTCTGAAGCCTGAATGAGTGATGCATCTCCACACCAGGAATAAGAAAAGTGCTTCCTTTGCCTATACTACAGAAGTAATGATTGGTCAAATAGGAATGGTATTCCTAGGTTCACACGACAGACATACATGGTAATCATAGGGAAGTTACTAGATTACTAACAGGTGGCTTCACTATCCAAGTCAATAGGTATTCATGGAATGGCTTTTGATGCCTGTCTTGCTCCAGAGATGGAGAAATTATTCATTGTTTAAAGTGGAACTAAATCAGGCCTCGACAAAAGTGCTGCGTACCTACTTGCCAGCCTAACAACTTAAGGGCCTAAGTGTGTGGCCTCCCCTCCACCACAAAGAAGCTGCTGCCAAAAACAAAGAACCCACCACTGAAAAACCATCGCCGTCATGTTCAACGGTAGTGTGGTGCACAAAAGGCCCTCCCTGCCTGAAAAAAAACACTACCTGGGGTGCTTTGGGTGGCAGTGAGAGGGGGAGAGGCAACAGTGCTGAAAGTCTCGGCACCGCCACCACTTTTTCTAGGTGACAGGGTGCATTCACCTCCCTGTGTACTGCGGTGAAGCTAGGCACCAGGGGCAAATTCCTGGGCACCATGGTGACTTGGTGCCCAGGATTTGTCAAGCCATGAACTAAGCAAATGAATTTCTTATGTAATACTGTTTTTTAACCTTCATGTACAGGGCATTTCTAGAGAACTAATAATCTCCATGTTAGTCAGTCAGCTTTGGGGAATATGCTGCCATCACTGGTGGTTTTCAGATCTTGGACTAATTTTTCTTTCTCTCCTTTTTAATTCTTAAACTCATTAGACAAGAAATATAATTGGAAGTATATATTTGCGGTTATGCAATATCCCAATATTCAGCTGCTTATAGGGTGTGATATATCCCTACAATTGAAGATGAATATATTTTGTAGTAAGCTGTGCTACCACATGAGTCTCCATTAACGGGAGCTAAATTGAAGATGCACAAAATATTCCACCTGAGCAGAAATAATAAATATTAGGGACTAGGGCCAATCCAGAGAAGTGGGAGGGCAAGGTGTGTTCTACAGGTGCAGAAATAATCATTCCCTGCCACCCCAGTGCCTGGTCAATCCCTTTACATCCCCGTATACTAAAACGTTGTTATTCACAGGCCAATGGCAAGTGGCTCCATGTAGCAGGAGTTATACTTTTGCTGTTCCTCCTCAACCTGTCCTGGTCTATCTCTACTCCCCGTGTGCACTGGCAGGGACTCAGAGCTAAGTTCCATAGCACATAGGGTGTGACTCTGAAATAGACTTAAGGGTCAAGGTAGATAAGCTCAAAGTGTAATCAAAAGAATGAATGAATATCACTGAACATATAAAGGATGATGTTGAATAGGAGTAGGGAAGTTATCTTGCATCTATTTTTGGCACGGGTGCAGCTGGTGATGGAATACTGTGCCCAGTTCTGATGTCCACAGTTTAAGAAGGTTATTGATAAATAGTTGAGAGTTCAGGCAAGAGCCATGAGGATTAAAAGATTGAAGAACATGCCTTATAATGAAAGACTCAAGGAGGTCAATCTAATTAGCATGCTAGAGAAGGTCAAGGGGTGACTTGATCACAGCCTGTAAGTACCTACCTGGGGAAGCAAATATCTAATAAAGGGCTCTTCAGTCCAGTGCAGAAAGCTCTAACAAGATCCAGTGGCTGAAAGTTGAAACTAGACAAATTCAGATGGAAAATAAGGTGCAAATTATATCTGGAAGAACTTACCTCAGTTTGTGGTGTATTCTCCACTATTGGCAGTTGTTAAATCCAGATTGGATATTTTCTAAAATTTATGCTGTAGTTCAAATGGGAATTAGTTGGGGGAAGTTTTATGACCTTAGTTATGTAGAATGTCAGACTGGATGATAACACTGGTCCCTTCTGGCTTCAAAATCTACGACTCCCCTGATTATCATCTCCTCTTTTGCACAGCTGCTCAAACTCCACTATACCTGGAGTCCACATAGACTGGATCCAGAGGTCAGTATTTTGCCATAACTATATTTGGGCCAAATCTTAAAGTCTTTACTCAGGCAGAACTGTCACTGAGTAATTTTCGTTCATCAAGAAAGTGATGTATTCTCCATCTCTTGATGTCTTCAAGGCGGGAGGTCTTTCTGGGAGATATGCTTCATCCAAATACATCTTATGCTTTAGACAAACAAAGGTTATTGGGTTCAATACAAGGTGAACTGGCTGAACTATATACTATCTTGTGACATACAGGAGGTCAGACTAGATGAACTAATGGTTTCTTCTGGCCTTAAACTCTAAGAATTTTGCCCACTGGTTTTCTAAAAGAAAATAACCTATTGGATTTTCTGCAACACTTCTTATTAGAGAGGAATTCACTGGTGAGGAAAAGATTGTGTGTCATCCTGATTCCATTTTGTCCAGGGTGAGTTTTGCCATTGTTTTAAAAAAGAGAGTGGGATCAGGGCTAGTTGTCATTAGTAAACACTAATTAACTAAAGTCCTGATTGTATCTCCCTGATTCATGACCAAATAATATGGTAGCATGCAGCATCCCCCTTCCTGGCTGGAGCCCGTAAAGTCACAGCTTTAGGGGATCAGTAGAGGAGGATAGTTCAGAGTTGGTGGATGGGGTGGAGCACATCATCTCTGCAGGCTGGTTGTGGTATAGAGAGGGAGCATAGCCCATCTTCTTAGTGAAGCCATTGTGGACAGATCTCCATAAAAAGTACCTTGGGGACATTTGGTTTTCACCTGAGCTGAATCATCACCATTCATTAAAGCTCACTCATGTTAATCTGTAACAATGATCACATTCCAAACTAACAGGATAAAGCCAAATACAAAAATACACTGTTAGCATTTATATCTTAATTAAGAATAAATAAAGTGTATATGAAGAGAAAGGAGTTCTAGTTGTATGCTGAGTAAAAAATCACAATCCTTACCATGGAAAAGTTAGCTTCTGTTCTCTAATATAGGAAAAGATCATCCCATTGCTATAGCGGGAACCCCGTGGTAATATCTGGCAAAATTTGGCTTTTTAATGGCTTCTGTTGTACAAGTATCACCATACCAGAAATATGGTGAATTGTACTGTAAAAGAGTAGTCTGATAATGTCCCTGATCTTCAGATGGTTTAACACCTTTTTAAGTGGCTTTGTGACGTGTTTAGTTTTGGTGGTATAAATGCATAGTGCCCTAACTCCTAATGAAGTTATAGGAAGGCATAAATCTCTCATTGCTCACCATGTGTCATTAAAGCTAAGATTTTCAAAACAGGATTAATTCCATATTTAGGCTCCTGCCTGATTTTTAAAAGTCAGTTGAACTGCATCTCCCAGGTGCCTAATATGGATTCAGGATCCTATTTTTAGGCTCCTGTTTTTGAGAATGTTGACCTTTAAACAGCTGCATGCTTCCATTACAATAGATAACCTGTTACCAGAGGTGTAGCCAGACCTGCTTTTCTGGTCAGGCCTGTGAGAAACTAGGGTGGGTCCGACCACTTCCTGCTTCCAGTCATGCGACCAGAAGTTGGCAGTTCCCTGAGGACGTTCCAATTGCTAAGTAGCAAATGGAGCTGGAGTGTCATCAGCAGCCGTGCTTTCATTTGTGTTTTGGCAGGTCGAACTTCCGTCGACCGAAAAACAAGTGAGAGCTGAGGCTCTCACTTGTTTCTTGGCTAGTGAAAGTTTGATCAGCCAAAAAAAGAGGGAAAGCAAAGAGTGGTTGCTGCCAGCACTCTAGCTCCACTTGCTACCTAGCAAATAGAGCGTGGTTGCTGGTTGGGCAGTTTTTTTTTTTTTGGCTGGTCACTTCCTGAACATATGACTTCTGGTCACATGGCCAGAAGCAGGACGTGCAAGCAAGCAATCATTCAAAAGCTGCCTGTCTCCTGAGATGCTCTGGTTGCGAGATGTAGCAAGTAGAGCTGCTGTGATTGGGTGGCGCTGCTTTCAAAGTGGGTGGACCCTGGCCCAATGAGGCCCACCCATAGTTAGCCTTTCCCTGTCACATTTAGGACTGGAATTTTAGCCTTTAATCATTCAGCTGTGACTTATTTAATTGATAAATATTTCACCATATCCAAATACTCTAATTCACAAAATAGTTACATGCCTTCATATTTGAAAATCTTGATCTGGAGGCAAAAATGGATTTCTGCTCTATATACAATAGAGCTTTGGTTCAAAGGAGAAAGCACAAATACTCTAAAACTTTTATGAGTTTTATACTCCTGTTATTTAGAGACTTACAGTGGCCTCCAGCATAAATATAAAGCATGGTTGGCAGAAACAGTAAATGTTCAAAATGCAAGTGAAGAGAGCTACTATGCCTCAGCATGTCTTTAAAATAGAGGTCAAAGTGATGTTGGAGTGAATAGTTGGTTTAAAGACAAGTAAAAATAATGGTAATATGCAATAAAACCATTTGAACTCCTGAATAAGTGTCCTAAACTCTCTATTGGTATAATTGGGTAACACCATGTTACCAGTTGCTCCATTTGTTTGCAAGCTGCTTATCTTGCATCCATGCTGGTGTATCTGTTTACTCTCTCCTTGCACTCTTGTCCAAGATATCTATCAGTCTGTGATTTATTCACTTTAGGAGTATTAACATGCTATAGCCCATCCAATTTATTTATTTTAACATCCTGTTGCAAATGTAATGCTGATTTTTCAATTTTTACAAGGGTTTCACAGTGCAGACATCTTTGTGGATGATGACTCCTCTGACTACACTCTCCTTTCAGCATTTTCTACGATATATTTCTTATGTACTCTGCCTATTTTTAGATTTGAACTACATAAGACAGTGTAGTATTTCTACACAAGGTGGGTTTGTTGCCTCTTTGGAAAGCAACTGGTGATAGGCTGTGTGCCATGATACAGTCGAAAATATATGTCTTGTAATAAGCATGTATGTACTGTATCTACATCAGTCAAGCTCTGGAATTGCAGAAGGTTTGTGCCCTTTGCAGAAAGCATTAGTCTTTAGTACCATATCATCCAAAGTTCATGCTTGTCTTTTTCATTTGTCCTCTCATTTTGGTGTCTGTATTTGGACTTCTTAACCAATCTTTTTGTATTTCAGTGTTAACTAAGATCTTGAAGCATATATTAAAAAAAAAAAAAAAAAAAAAGGCACGTGCACCTTTAAAACCAAAACTGATAAATATTTCAAGAGTCAAATAATTCACACACACACACCCTGTCCCCCCCGTCCCCCCCATAATGTTTGAATAGATTTTTTCATGAAATTGTGTTATGGCATTTCTGGACATGGACTATCTCACAAAGAAACCCACTTTCCTGAGGCTACTGGTAATTGCTGTTCTTTCACAAAGTGTATTCAACAGTTGCAATTTTGGAGCTAAAATACTAACTGATTGGAGGCTACCTGGTTAACATAGTTATGAGTGCTTTGTTTTGTTACAACTTGCAATTATTTACTTTGATGTGAAAGACCATATATCACTAGATTTGTAACCAATAGGGAACTCTCTTTGTAGGTCCAAGATAGAATGTAATCCTAATTCTCTTTTTATTGGTATAAATCAAGAATCGCTCTATTGCAATGACTGAAGTTATTCCAGATTAAAAGCAGCATAAATGATGGTAACTTGGTCTGTTATGAATTAAGTTATTTGTACAATTAATTGCACAGTAATTTAAAAAACTAATTACTCAATTTACTAGTGGAAGTTTATGCTTGTTTATATAACAGATGCCAGTTTTGCAGCAGAAAATTTGAATAACTGAGCTTGAAGATACTACCAAAATCCTATTAATCTTTCTCCTTCCACATGGAAGAGTTTAACTGCCCTCTCCCAGTTTACTCCCTCATAAAAATATAGGCCTCGTTAAGCAGCATTTACACATGCAAAACATCTCTTCCTTCCAATGACAGTCTTGTCTAAGGATTTCAGACTTGTGTTCAAAGTGATCTCAAAGGTGTGCAGGGAAAATACCAGTTTCAGGGTTATGATGAGGAACTCTATATTCTCAGTGTGGCTGTGGAGGGCTGGTTCCGTAATAAAATTACTATAGTTCAGACCAAGTTAACTCTGTCCAAATAAAATATGCAGATTTCTCATCACTCCAAGGACACAGAAATAAGAATCCTCTGAGTCTTCGCCCATTTCTCAAACTGAATATTGAACATGTGCTTCCAGTGCAATGCTATTACTAAAGTAGGCTAACACAATCACTAGATGGTTAAGCAAGAGAATGTCAAGTAGGAGTAGGGAGTTGGTGTTACCTCTGTATACAGAATCAGGCTTGGTCTGCATTTAAAAGTTAGGTCAATATAGTTGCGTTACCTACCCCATATCAACATAGCTGGGCCCACCTAACTCTCATGTAGATACAGTTATGTAAGTAGATCAAAATTCCATCAGCTTAACTTCTGTCAGTGTAGGCTGTGTACACCATGAGGTTTTCCTAGGATAGTTGCATCAACATAGCTGTGCTGGGGTCTGCATAGTTTAGACACAGCCTTAATGAGACCATTACTGGAATACTGTGTCCATTTCTGGTGTCCATACTTCCAAAAGTATGATAAAAATTGGAAGGGATTCAGGAAAAAAAAGCTACAAGAGTAACTTGAGATCTGGATTACGCACTTAAGATTTAAGAAGCTGATTCTCTTTAGTTCATCCAAGAGAAGGTTAAGATAACTTAATCATGATTTAAAAGTACTGGTTTATGTGGGGAAGAGATTTCTGATAGTAAATGTCTCTTTAATACTGTGGAAAAAGGCATAATAAGATACAATAGTTCAAGTTTAAGCGGGACAAATTCAGACTGGAATAAGGTGCATATTTTTAACAGTGGGGGTAATTAAACATTGGAACAACTTATCTTTAGGGATGAAATGGGTTCTCCTTCACTTTAAATCTTTAAATTAAGCCAAGATATGTTTTTCCCAAACATATGGTTTGTTCAACCAGAAGTTATAATGAGGTTCTGTGCTCCGTGTAATGCAGGAGGTCAAATTAGATTATCATAATGGTCCCTCTGGTCTGAGAATCTATGAATCGGTTAATTTTAAAAAAAGTTTGGGAAAGTTTAGCTAAGACCATCTACAGAAAAGGAGAGGGGACCTTACTTCTTTCTATTATCTCCTTCCCTTCTTTCTTGCCACATCAGAAGTTGTTTGAGGAAGCATGGCAAATTCCTACTCACTCCTCCAGTATCCACTCTCCTTTTTAGGAAAGAAACTTCATGCTGTCCTCCAGCATATGACATTCACTTCTGGGTCCTCTTTGTAGCTATGTCTGTCCACTATAGTGGTAAAGTGGAAGCCAAGTAACCTACAATACTAAGCTGTGCTTCTGTGCCCTGGAGTATCATAGTAGGCTATATTAAACTTTCCTGGTGCCCCTGTCTGCATTAGGATGTCCTGGTGACTCATAGCTAGGGGAGTGCCATACTAACAGGAAGTTGTGGGAATGCAAATACACAGTGAAGTTTGCAAGTTTCTTCTAGAAGGCAAGCTTGCTGCACTGGCAGATGTATTTAGAAGACCTCCATGAGAGAAACCTCACAGTAATGACAAAATATTAGTGCTGCCAGCCCCTTTGTCGCTTCCCTAAAGTTTTACCACAGGAGAGGACAGTCTGGTTCTATAAGAGTAGCTATTGTCAAGGATGGTTGTAGAAAACTAAGTAATCACAAAGTACAGACGGTGGGCCAAATCCTCATCTGGTAAAAATTGATTTTGATGATTTCCACTGACAGAGGATCCAGCCAAGTAAATTTATGTTTACAAACAGTGCATTCCTATTCTGAGTTCCTAAAGGAAGGAGCACATCTGCAAAAATAACTTACAAGACTTCATCATTAAACACCTGAAAACACCACATACATTTACAGTTCTAAAGAGATTTGTAGCATCTTGATCAAAGGTTCCATGGGCCAATGAAAAACCTTAGGTTTAATATGCAGCCGCTACAATTGTCCAGACCTTCTTGGATTGCATACAGGTTGTATGGTTGTATGATCACCTCTAATGATCTACCTGACAAATCACAGAGAACATCAAATGAATTAACATGCAAGACTGTTGCAAGGCAGTAAACCCTACACCTCTTGTCTCCTAACCAAGTTTTAGGATTTTTTTATATGAATGTTAACAGAAGAATGTAACCACATGTATGTATAGGTAACACATGTGCAAGCCTGCATAGCATTTGGCAAGTTCAGACAACTTATACTGTACCTTTTAATATTTTAGAGTGGCATTTGTTTAATTCATTTCAGTCTTTTTATGCATAACTGCATTGGCATATTTGATTTTTCTCAATGGTGTTAGAGAAAGTTTAAGATTAGAATAGAACTAAAACCCAATAAATACCATGTCAACATAATGAAAAGAATAATTTGGAAGTTTGTGGGTTTTATAATTCTTGCAAGTGCATACAGGTATCTGCCAAGCAATAATATATCTACCTAGCAATATTTCACATTCTATGCTTCACATTATTAATTTCATGCACAGTTGTTGAAGAGGAAATAGTAAAACCATACAGATAGTTTTAAAAGTGGCTAGCATTTTCACACTTTCATAAGCATACGTATATTTGTCTACCTCTCTTGTGATCATTTAACTGTTATACATTGGAAATACAGCTAAGATACCATCATCATTTATTGAAAGAATGAATGAGTTACTGAAAAAACAAGCAAAATGTTGATCAAGCAAGAAGATTTTTGATGATCCAATGGATTTTGTTTTAAAGTTCTAAGTGTAAGTCTGTTGACAGGTACCTATTCAAAGTTTTGGCTTTTTAACTTGTAGCTTAGAGGAAAAAAAGCCAGTCAACAATACAATATATCCTGTAACAGTGTTGATGATCAACCCTTTAGGGTGTACTAATAGAGCAATAGAAAGGACAGTACTGCACAGTACGTCCACCGTTGCACCTGGCATTAATTAACAACCTTGTTGGCATTGATGTCTTTGGTAGATGCCAAAGTATAAATGGCTATGGAAGCAGAATTATCCTTTGACAGTGTGAGACAGATCTTTTAAGGTCAGGCTCAGGACACATTAGCACAATAGTTTAGGGAAAGTAGTGCTTGCCTTGTCCCAGCTCTATTTATAAAGTGAATAAATAGGGGACTCTTTTTAATCTGTGAGTGAATAAAGGACTTCAGCTTCCATTGTTGTCAATACTGGGACTTTAAGCACTAAAATTACCATGTCCATGTGTATCTGTATCTTTGTATAAATTAATTGATGTGTTGAATTCAAAAATAGTTATAGACCTACAATAAAATATACTGCACATGTATTATCCCTTCTGCCACATATGGCTAGACTTCTCTACCCTTTTAAATGGAAATTATTATTATTTTTTTAATGTACTGTAGTGTAGGTGGACTTGAAGGTCAAGCAGCTAAAAGTAAGCAATGTCTTCTATGAAACAGATAAATAATTATTCAGTACAGGAAACTTGTTAGAGAATTTTAGTCAGCATAGCCTATGTGGTGTTTGTATATCAGATTCAGCTTGTCCTGATTTGATCCTAAAATAGAAGAGAGTAAATGATAGAAAAATAATATGAGTAAGAAATGACCTTTCAAATTTCCTCAAAGAGTAGTACAAGGTATAGGTGCGTTTCTTTGTCTTCAGCTTTACAATATTGCAAATCCCAAGCAATGAGGCTGACCCCAAAAAACATAATTGGGTTAAAATACTTATATTTATTTTAAATAATACATTTTGATTTCTTTGTTTGCCCATTTCTAAAGCCTTGAAGGTGCACTTGGGTTGTGTTTTCAAGCTTTTCTCTGCAAGTGTTAGGACTAGAAATGTATAGAGTGAAATCTTGGTCCCATTAATTTAAATAATGCCAGGGTTTCATCCTTTTTGTTTTGTTTTGATGAAAATAGAGGTTCTTACAAAATCACGTGACTCTAGATGTTGGGATTATGTAAAACGCCAAGTATAAGTAACTGAAAGTCCAAAACTGTGAATTCACAAATTGAGGCCATCCTTTGAACTCAGTTAAAATCTTGGCTTATACCACATCTAAAAATTTATTCCAGTGCAGCCACAACCAGCCCACAATTTGGTATGTTTTAAAGACTGTGCATCAGGAGTAAGAGCACAGAGGAGAGGGGAATGTGTTTGTTTATAATTTAGGTCCTAACTGAGGTGAATTGGCAGAACCTACTAATGCAACTACAGCTGTCCACCCTTAGATTCAAAATGATATGATCTGTCCTTCCCTTTCATGAGCAATGAATTCACTCAGGACTTCATAATATACCAGATTCCATTGAATAGATATAAAACTATTGTGAAGTGAAATAATCATAACCTGTGATCAGTAAGGGTCTTATCCTACAAGCTTTGTGCCTAAGGACTCTCATTGATTTTCATCAGTATTCCCCTATTCCATGTCTTGCAGGGCTGAGCCTTTGGGCACCCATGGTGTGAGTTCTTTGTGTCAGGGATTGTCTTTGTGATATGTTTTTTACAATGCCTGATTTACTGACTAATAGCCTCTATGTGCTATAGAAATACAAATAATAACTAATGTATAAAAATGATGTTACCTTTTAGGGTTATACTTTTTGCAAAAGTTATAAGAAGCAGCAAAAATATATACAAATGTCTCTAAAATCCAGTATTTTTTTTAAATAGTCATTAGTTTCTTTTTTAACTGAACGTTCTTTTCTGAGCTCAAAACAGTTCATTTTTATTGAAGACTGAAACCTGTAGATGGGTTTGGGTCAAAATGTTTTGGCTCTATTAGCGATGCAATTAACAAACCACATATAATATTATTGGTAGCGGCATATTTACATAATCCTAGTATCTTTTTCTTAATGTTGTTATTTTTCTGTTGGAAGATAAAAGACTGTCCCTCATCATTTCTTATGGAAATTCTTTTTATGGGGTCTATTTTCTAGCTTACCTCTGCATTTTCATTTTAGGCTAAAACTTGGCATCCAAGCCCCAATATTGCAAGAAGAACTAGGTGGGCAAAACTCTGGTGCAGTGTACAAAGGCACCATAAGTCACACCTGCACAGGGATCTGCCTATACGTTTCCCAACAGCGCAAGGCCCAATAGCTCAGCCTTGTATTTTGGTTCAGTTTAGAAGATAATCTGTTTGAATTTTCTTTATGTGAAATGAATGAATGAACGAACTGGCTTGGGATAATATTTTGGAAGCATTCTTCCTAAAATGACCTGTTTGTGGGGAGGAGATAAAATAAACAAGGGGTTAATTGATAATGATGGTCTCTTCATTTTTTGATATTTTACTACAGATATAGAATTAAAAGAATATTAAAGTAGGAATCTTCATGCGTAAGGCAGTAGTTAGAGGATATTTGCGGAATGGATTTTAAAAGTCTATTTTCTTGACTTCGATACAATTAATTTATTTTTTTCTCTTCCTTTTGTTCAGTAACCCCCAGACAAACTGAAACACTCAAAATATAGATTTACACCTGATCCTCCAAAGCTAATGCAATGGTTTTATCTATTTGTCCTCTAGTTATGCTGTCATGTATGGAAGATGTGTTAATTTTTTGCTAATCACTGAACTTCTTCACTTGCTTGTTTTAAAGCAGAATTTTTAAGGGTCTCTTCTTTCCCTGACAATTTAAGTCTAATACCATTAATGGGAATGAAGTCAGAATAAACCATGTAAATGTCCCATTAACATCTGTACGTTTTCTCTTTACAAGCAGCATCAATGCATTGTACCATCTACTACATTAGAAAACTGTACAAGTGAGCACACACCATTGCACTTTTCAAAGCTTTTCAGAAAAGAGTTAAGTGGGGCATCAGGATAATTTGAATCTTCTTTTATTATGGGCCTGGTTCCCAGTAGTGCTGATCACCCACTACTCCTATTGAGATCTGTGGAATTATTGGATGCTTGTTGTCTCTGGAAATCAGGTTTCAAAAGCAAATGGCAGCCTTTGCATAAAGTAAAGACTGTGCACAGAAGAAATTGGAGCCCTCCAATATTTACATAAATACACAAATAAAATGATGTCAGGAAAGTTACCCCCTTGTGAGTTTCGCATTGATCATAGTACATTTGGTAATTAACTCTAATGGGCTGTGATTGTGTGGCACAGATATGTGTTACCTTTCACTCCATGGTGTAACTGCAGTATTGTGCCATATAATCAGCTGAGTGTTAATTAGAACAGTGCATCAGCAAAATGTTGATTGCTTTGCATGTCTGGATTTTAAAAAAGAACACATTTTGAATTCTAAAGGCTGTGAGCATTTTTTGGCATTATTTCACAGTCCTGATTTTTTGAATTTTTGAAAAGACAAGATAAGATAGAATTTACCCTCGGTTTCCTCCTGGTGCATCCATTAATGACAATGGATGCAATGCACAGAATTTGGGTGCATTATTGTTCTGTGTACGATCCCTGTTCTTCACTTCACAAACATATATTTCCCATTAACACTACCAGAAGCAACACATTCACTGATGGGCAAATGAGGCTCCTTTATTTCTTTTTCCAAAATTGTGATGCTGTTAAATTAGCAGTCCGTTATCATATGACAAAATGTATTGCTGTTTTGTTAACCAATGTCATAGTGAAGTCTTGGTAGACAACTCACAAGCAGGACAGTAAAAAACAGACACAAAAAGTATATCGGCAAGATTGAAATGTCACTAAAAGCCACAAATTCTGATACTGGTTAGCTCCAGGACATGAGACACTTCTTAGCATTTCCTTTTTACACAAAGTAGAGAAGAATACAGAGCAGTCATTCTCAGCCATTAAACCTAGAAATGTTGAACTCTTAGCCAGCAGTATTTGGACATTTTTTAAAAAACTAAAGCTTGGATGAGTTTAAAATCAATTGGTGAATCAATACTATCTGACTGTTCTGAAATATTTCCCCCTGTTTATGAGCCACTGGTTAGTTATTTGTTGAAACAAAACACCACTAAGTCCCGTCCCCCACGCAATTAGTGGTTTGATTTATTAAGAGTGGGAAGTTTTCTGGGTTTTTTTTTTTAATCTGTCCATTTTTTCCTTGCTTATGTGAGTAAGCTGTAGTCAGCTGCATCTTAGCTGGAGGTCAGGACAACTGAAAGAGCAAATTAATGTATTGTATGTTAACTTGTTTTCTTGTCGTTCAGTCACAGGGGTTGATGAGACTGATTATCTTAATGACGGATGCTTTGAATTCACATTCCTTCCTATATAACAACAACAAAAGATATTTATAGCTATAACTGTTAGCTGCTTTAGAATCTCATCAGACAGCTGTAGTTGGTATCTCCCAACCACAACAAATGTAAACTAATTTTGCACTAAGTGGCTCTGTGAGAAACAAAGAGCGCTGAGCATTTAAAAAAACAAACAAACAAAAGACCCAAGAAAACAGATTTTTTTTATTGATGTGTTTTACTTTGCTGGCAGACCAGAGCAAAGGTTTTCTGAACATTTAAAAGATGAAAAAGGTGAAGAATCCCAGAAGCGATTTATCTTGAAGCGAGATAACTCTAGTATTGATAAAGAAGACAATCAGGTTGGTTCTCGGTTCGAGAGTTGCTGAAATTTGTTCTGTTTCGAAGGTGGGCTGACTGATGTTCTTTTGTTGTTGCTCCCCCTTCTGCTTTTCTCTTCCCACTCCCTCCCCACTCCTCTTCCTTGGCATATAGTGGAGAGCATCAAGCCCTGGTGTGGTTGCTTAAGCAGTGGCGGTGTGTGGGTTTGCATGGCTGGTTTGCTTGGCACAGGACTTGCTGCATGTGGAAAGTGGGTTGGAATGTCGACGGTTCCAAGCGGTTGTAAGGCTTTGTCAGTTGCATTTCCAAATGTCTGTGTGACGGTGGCAGTTGTTCCACTCCCTACAGCTTTATCTTTCAGTTGCATACACACGCGTGCACGCACATACACTCACGTCTGGAGAACAGTATGGACCAAAGAAAACTAATATACCCATAAATGAGGAAAAAATCTGCCAACATATTACGGTGAGGCCAGGTTGACTTTGAAACTGTCCTAAAATAAGTTTTGATGCTGCCTATCCCCACCCAAAAAAATACCAGTTTAGTCTTTTAGTTCCTGACCTTCCTTTGTCCCAACCACAGTTTATTGTCCATGTTAATTATTTGCTTGTTTTGCATGTTCCTTTGGCAGAATTTTTCCTTTCTGTGTGGTGCTTGTGACACAACGCTGTCTTATCTTACACATGTCTGATGCATTACTTGTACGAGAGTGTCGGGGAGCTGTGTGTTCGCACACCACTGAATTCAGCATTTTTAAAAACTCTGCTAAAAACAAGCATTGTGTTCATAACATCATTTAAATCCCGTGCAAAGTGTGTACATGACAAACCAAAACAAAAAGAACAAAAAAACAAACCAAAAGGTTGTGACACAGGAATCCTTTTCTGAGAAAATTCTTGAAGGTAAGAAAGACAGTGTGTGGTTGTTATCTTTACTGTGGTAGATTCTAGTGAATCACTCACAGCCAATGAGTGCCTCTGCCTTCTGTTCCTAATAGGAGAGTATTTTTCTTTTTCTTTCTACCTTCAGCTGTATGCACTAGTTTTCCCAGCTACACTGCGTCTCAGTTGGTTTTGAAAAAGAGTAATGGTTGAGGGACCAAACCAAAGGCGAGCAGTGTGATCATATACACAAAACACAGTGTGGTGAAGGAGCAGCTCTGTAGTTAAAATCTAATTGCAAGGGAGGTGTTTCGTGCTGGTTGTCCTTTTTCCCCTGTTATGTTCATGTACCGTTGTTGTCTAAGCCGTAGATCATCTAAAGACTTAAACAGCTCTTCCCCTACTAAGCGGAATTAAGGGCTAGGCTTGGTACTGAAAGGTTAAAACTCTTGTGCAACATATTCTGGAAAGCATAATTTCTCATCCTCATCCTCATAGATATAATCTTTTAGGGTTTTTAGTGTTTTCATCATCAGTTCATACCATTCAGTTCCCTGTTCTGTTGCTTGATTTTATTGATGGCTAGGCATTCTGTGCAGCCTCTTTCCCTACCGCCAGTAGTGAAGATGAGAAAGCTGCCTTTTTCTGGTCAATCAGAAGCAACAGGCATGGGATGAGGAGGCCTTGACTTAAGACTGCATGCTTACAAACGTCATGCATAAATACCCGATTTCAGCCCCTAGATATAGGAACACTCTAGCAGTATTTAGTTTGAGACTCTAGACCTGCCTGCATAACACGGTGGTTCATACTCCACCTCAGAATTGGAAACTCTCATTTTCATACCTTTTTTTTTTTTTTTTTACATGAACATTTATTATTCTTAGCTGACAGTTTCTTAACTGCAGTTTTTAATAGCTCAACTTATATAAACCTCCTGATTTTTTTTCTGCTTAGCAAAACAGAATTCATCCATTTAGAGATGACAGACGAAGTAAATCAATTGAAGAGAGAGAAGAGGAGTATCAGAGAGTGAGGGAGAGAATATTTGCACAAGATGTGAGTAGTTATTTTAATTGCCTCTTTGGTGCCATATCTTTATCAGTAGTCAGACAGTATCCTCCCCCTGTGACATTGACACTGCAGCAAGATCACACTGTGTAGCTGGAGATGGTAGTGAAAGATGATTAAAACCAAAGGATATAAAATGAGTTCAAAAGATACCTAGATTGGTTTCTGGAGAAGGAGGTGATTGAGTGTTATAGTGAAATAGGAGAAAGGCAGGAGGAAGGAAGTTCAACCATAACAGGGTAGGCATGTTGCTCTACCTGGCGTTTTCCTGTTTCTGTAAATGTTTGTGAGTGCGGTGGAGGTTACATTCTGTTCAAAGTTATAATGCTTGCAAAGAGAAGAACAGCGATTTAAATGGACACTTTCAACTAATTTAAGCCTCATATTTGATGATGTTTAAATATGCTCAGATGTATCAAGAAGTATCCGTGACAGTCAGTCTATTTGGTTTTTGTTTCGTTAGTTCAACGACTCTGGAAGTAAGACTTAAACAAATGTTCACTACTGGTTATTTCAACATTTAGATGAACTGACCAAAAAAGGGAATACAGGTTAACGAAGAAACTCTTATTTCTTCTGTCAAAAACATTGATGTTGGAAGACAATAAACAAAAAGAGGGAAAATAATCCTAGTTTCACTGGGGGGGAAAAAAAAATCCATGTTTACCAGATAACACTGAGTAAAATTACTAGCTAAAGGTATGTCAAAGTCAAACTTTTATGCCTTCAACATCATTCTCCTTAAATACCATAAATTGATTGGATCCTGTCTGCAGCCAGTTGCCCTACCTTCTGGGTTGATTATATTACCTCTTAATTTCCCGGTTAGATATATGGATCAGCTTTGACAGGGTGAGAACATTCCTGCTTCTTTCATTGTTTCACATCGCATCTCGTTGGGGGTTTCACCCGTTCAAGGAATATGGAGACAACCCTGAATCTGTACAGGTAGTTCTGGCAAAACAAACAAACAAACTGCAAAATTATATTTGACAGTGTCCTTTTAAATTAGAACTGTTCACATGCCCCAGAAGGAATGATGATGTTGTTAGATAACTTTTGTATGGGTTTTTTTTTTGTTTGGTTGGGGTTTTTTTTTTTTGTTGGGGTTTTTTTTTTTTTTTTTTTTGGAAGCTTGGTGCTTACAGGTTCTTCTTACTGCCTTTGTTTTAAGCAGAATATACTGTAAATATGTGAGTGTGGATTGTCTCACTTGTGACTTCACTTATGATAAGTAACTTCTCTTGTTAGTAAGTAGTTCCCTGATTATGAACTGCAATTTGGGAGGGAAAATTATGCACAAGTATTCAGCCTAGTATTCTGTGTTCTTATGACTTTGAGAAAATCCAAGTGTTAGCTGATTCTTTATTTTTATTCTCACATCAATATGGCAGCCTAATGTAAATACAGCTGCAGTATAAACTATAGAACAGGCTGTGTCCTTACTGCTATAAGTGAGTTATTATTTTTTACTTTATACAAAGGAACATGTCATAAAAATGGATATGTGTAGGGGATAGAGAGCTGATTGGGAACATGGCAATAAGTTACGAGGTAGGAAAAGGTGCTGCCAGAATAACATCATAAGGGCATATAGAAGCAGAGAATGGGGCCCTAAGTTATCATGAAAGCTATGGTAAGATTACGCATAATTAACCATTCATCCCGAAATAAGCTGTTGTGTGTGTTACACACTTAGATATTTGTATCTTCAGTTTGAAAGACAAATGGAAGTGGTGTGAATTTTAATTGCCGTAACTAGAAGGTTGATGTGATCTGTTGGGTTAGCTAAGAACAGGTTTTATCATGAGTAAAAGCCTGGCTCGCAGTAGTATTTATATCAGTGGATTAGAACTGAGCCTTTTTTAAAGGTTAGCAATGCAGATATCTCTCCCTCTCTCTCTCTCATATACACTCATTTGCCTTCTCTCTCTACGTATTGCAGGTATTAGTGAGCCATCAATAAATCATATTGCCATATTTCAGCAGGCTACACTAATGATGCCAATAATTATAGTAATAACAAAGTATTTCTTAGCTGAGCTGCAGAGTGGCGTGTGCTTCTCAGATGAGATCCTCTCTGGCATGGTATAAATATTTATATGTGTTGGTAGGCAATGTAATATATTCTGTATTTTCAATTTTAGGAATGACCACAATTGACTGCCTACCATATATGACCACTAACATGTAGCACTTTATCTTTTTAACCCCCACCTCCCCACCCCGACCCCAACAACAATCATTAACTAACAGTTTTCACAACACATCTGTGAGGTAGGTACCTAAGGATTATTGTCTCCCAAATTGTAGCTGGAGAAAATGAAGTGCAAAAGTGACATGCCTAATATATAGTTTTATTGCCTGTTTGCTATTCACACAACGGTAGTTAAATTTGTGTTAGTTCACAATCAAGGTACTTTAGAAAATATGTTAAAAATGCATTACTTCTAATTGCAGTATGTCTGAAGAAGGCATTTCTTTCCTTACATTAGAAGTGTTCAAAATGCAGCTCATAGATCAAATGCAGCTGGTGATTGTCCTGAGATGATTGCTATGACACCAAATTGCAAATATTTGTTTCAGGTTGAAACCATTCGTGTGAGCTTTCAGTCAAAAAGCAAACTTGCTGAACAAAATTGAGGAGGAAAAAAATGAACACAAAGTCCTAGACATGAGGCAGATCCTGTGTCTGCTCTTCAAACTCAAAAATAATTAATGAATATGGTACTGTTTACTTTGCAGCCAGCTGGACATAAAACCTGCATCAAATTGTCTTCTTTCTGCAGCACTCCTGTCCATTAGACTAGAAATTATGCACAGCTTTCATTTTAAATTTAAATGGGAGGTTTTAACGAATTAAATATGAAAGTTTAATGCTACCAGTACTATATTCCTTATATTTCTTTCAATATTAATGTCACTTTCATTAATGCTTTCCCCACATATTTTCTATTGATGTAACGTGACTGCATCATCAGTGTTGTCAGGGGGAGCTGTAGGTTTTGGTAACTAGCTAGCAGACAGTTGGATCTTTTGGCATTTGGGGAAACATGGTGAGTGAACAGTGTGAGGTTGTAGAAGCACATTGATGTTTCTGATGAAATGTATGGTAATGAAATCGTTAGCAATGTGGCCATTTTAATTGTTCTCAGGATCAACAGCACACTGAGATAGAAGGGGAGCTTCCTACCTTCTAGAAACCTTCCAGCAATAAAACACTATATTGGTTACATTAGGTTCCCCTTTTTTTTAAGATATTTTCAAACCATGAAGACTAGAAACATTTAAAAAAAAAAAAAAAAAAAAAAAGCTTAATTTCAGTTCTTCAACAATGGATGAATTCTATAGCAAATTACCGTGCAGTAGAATTGCAGACTACATGGGAACCTCAATGTGGGAGTCATCCAAATTACATTTTAATTGCTGTAAATCATTTTGAAAAATAATTGGCCAAGATATTGAAGTTTAAAAATCATCTGTTGTACTTTGCATGCATATTGATGATTTTACAATGGAAAACAAAAATTGTAGATTTAGTTGAGAATCCCATTCTTATGGGTAAATAGTACAGTACATGTTTGGCTTTTAAGCATGCAGATAACTTTGAAAAGTACCAATTCAGTTGGTTAAGGGAAATTTCATTCCTGGAGGTTAATGCAGTATATAACCTCATGAAGCAGGATCACCTGAGCAACATCAGCTACTCAGAAATTTATTCTCTCTTAATTATTGCATACTCATTGAAAATATAAATGTTTGTTTTTTCTTCCTATATAAATGCAAGAATTACCCATAAATACACCTAAGTTACTTTTAACTGCTTAAAAAAAAAAAGAGAGAGACATCTAATTCCATTGGTGAAAGAGACAAAGTTTTGCATTTCACCACCAAAGGTGTATCCTCCTAGGGTGCATCCATACTAGGAAAAGAATTGTATTTTTACTAAATAGCACATGCTGCAATTCTAGTGTAAACAATGGGACCGTAGCTTATACGTGTATTAACACGTTGAGGTAAGCACCACTATGAAGTCTAGTATTTATCTTAGCTTGCTTGCTAGCGTGAAAATTACCAGTAGCCTTGACCACGCTAAATTTTTACTGCGTGCTAGTTACCCTGTGTTACCTAACACATGGTGAAAAATGTAAGGTTTTTCCTAGTGAAGACAAGACCTGAGAGCATGCTATCAGAGCTGATGTATAGGTCCCATGAAAGACAAATCATTGTGGGACTACTAAAAAGAGGATTGCAAATCAATGGATAAAATATTTGTCTAGAAGGAAAGACAAGCAGCTGCACATAGAACCTGAATGGAAGTTCTGAGTATCTAGAAAGATAAGGTCTTTAGGCAGTGAGAGAATCATCTTTTGCTACGTTTTTCCCCTCCTAGATTTGTTTTGACTTCCCTTAAATCTGTAGCTGACAGCAAAGTGATTTAAAAGCTATGCTGTGGTTATTTAAGCTTTCCCTGGTTCTTTAAATTGAGAGTTATTGATACTGCAGAAAAGGAAAGTGAATCTTGACCTCGTAGCAGCTAAATTGCTACCCAAAGCTTTTTAGCCATTTTATTTTTAATAATAAGGATAATATAATAAAAAATGTGTCTGTCTTCTGTGCCATGGAGCCCCACATCAGCCTTGAAAAATGGATATTCCAGGAATTGTGTGGCCTTGTGCCAGCTTCTGCAGCATGGAAGATGAACGGAGTTATCATTGAATCTATCCATAAAGCTGTAATGCAGATTACACTGATACCCTTCAAGATACTGAAGAGGTAACAGACATCTCTCAGTTTTTTAAATAAAATGTAAATCCTTGGTGCTTATTTATCCTTATGCTTGACATGAACAGCAATCTCACTTCTGAGCAAATTTTTCAAAACATGGCCTCTGTGGGTGTGTACAACTTTGCTAGGGCAATCATCTACATGCACAAATTAATCACGCAAAATATAATTTGCGCATTCAAGGGGTGTAGTGCACAAAACTTGTGTGTACATGGTTGGAGTACAGATTGAGGCCTCTGAAAATTTGGCCCAGCCTGTCTACTATCCAGATGGAAAAACATTTTGTTGAGAGTTGGAATAAGAGGCCTCTCGCTTTTCATTTTTATTAGAAAGAGAAGAAAACTTCTTTTTTGGCAACCTGTTTGACAGGTTTGTTAATATTAGGGAAGGGACATCTTAAGAATGAGAGAAGAGCGAGTGCAACAATTATATAAAGGAACACAGTGATCCATAGTGAAAAGACATGTGACTCCGCTTTGATTCTCAACCTGGGGTGAAACTCTGGCCCTATTAAAGTCAATTAGAGTTTTGTCATTGACTCCCATGGGGCTAGGATCTTATCCTTAACATGCCTTAAAGAGAGAAAAACTCACCACCAATCTACCCCACTAGTTCTGTTTGTTTTGTTCGGCTCATGTATGGGATGTACTCAAGCTATACAATGAATAAGAACTGTAGGATACACTTGCCACCAAACTGTGCACACCCAATACACTGTGATAACAGTGCAAAATTGAAGGACTATAATAACTGCATTATTATAAATTCTGTGTCAAATTCTCTTCTGGAGTAAATTGGCACAGTGCGTCAATAGTGGGTAACCCCAGTTTATGCTAGCAGAGAATTTGACTGTGTGTGTTTGATGAAGCGCAGAAATGGAAACAAGCCAGTGGTTAGCCAGTGTTCTTTCAGCAAGTTATGAATCAGTTCTGTTGAAAATAGAAACATACTAAATAAATGCACTTCCTATGGCATTAGAATTTGAGATGCCTGATGATGGCATATTGTTATTCCATGGACCGAGACCCATTGTTATGGAAGTAAATCCTTGGTGCTTATTTATCTGTGTGCCTGACATAAACAGCAGCAACACTCACAAGCAAATTTTTCAAAACCCGGCCTTCCCTTTTGTCCACTCCCTTTAAATCCAGTGGCAGTACTGTCTGTCTTTTCTTCACTCCCTCATGGAGATATAATCCAATGGCAACAACGATGCACTTGGTGTAATGAACAGGAAATAGGAGGGAAATTAAAAAAAAATCAAAGGAGAGAGAATTATTCATGGGAAATTGAGCACAGCTTCATTTCTCAACATAAAAAATTAAGGAGTGTTAAAAGAACTGCATATGTGCCAGCGGGACTTATTTATTCCTACTCCCTCATCTTGGCCAAAATCTAAATCCTCCAAGAGAAAACTTTTTACAATGCTTTTTTCTTTGTCAATACCGATACATTTGTTTCTCTCTGTGTCTGAAATGAAATTATGTAACATTTTCTAAGTATTACAGCATCTCCATTCCCTTGCAGAACTGTATCAACTGTGCATGCTTTCCTCCCATTTGTCCTCCTCCCCTGCAGCTTTGTGTTATGGTGTCATTTTATTGGTAGGTAGACTAGTCAAACCCTCTGCTTTTTTTTTTTTTTTTTTCCTTCAAAAGGTCAGCTCTTTGTATACATCTGACCTTGTCTGATCCCAAGACTGAGAAGTCTAAGTTTGTTTCAAAACTGAGAGGCTTTGCAAGTAACATATTGTAATGCATGGGAAATATTTTACTGGTGTGACCTTATTCTTGACTTTTTTCCCCTCTTGTCTTCTACAAATGCAAATGATGCATGAATTAAAATCCCCTTGAGCTTGAACGGGGAAGATAATTCTAAAATCAAGCAAGAAATTGGAACAGTAGAGCATATCAGAACATCTGGTTCAATCCTTCTTTTTTATTTTTCAGTCAGTTTGCTCCCAGGAAAACCTTTTTGTGGAAAACAGGTAAAAAAAAATATTTTAAAAAAATATATTGTAACTGTTAGTCTCATTTTGCATATCTCTAGTTTATTTTATCCTAGTGAAAACACCATCAAGTTAATTTCTGACCCAATTTATTTGAGGCCTTTCCCTCTTCAATGGAATTTACACTTAGATTGTCTTCAGGTAGTGATATAGAAGCATGTCAGGTGTTGCTTGATTCTTTCCAAAGGTTTGGAATGTTAGGTTAAACAATGAGGGTTAAAACAACAGAGTATCAATCACCCACTTCTCTAGAGTGCAGAGGGGATTTAACTAATAAATTAACCCTTGAAATTATTGGATGAAAAGCGTTATAGAAATGTGGAGTGTTCCTGTTCTTGTTACTAGATCTGATTTACAAGGTAATGAGCACCGTCCACTGACACTCATAGGTGCTCAGCACTTCTGAAAGTCAGGACCATCATTATTCCTGTGTACTAATAACAAAATAATAATTGTTGCTTTTATTATTTGGGGCATCACTTATATTAGAATACCATATGATGGCCTCCTGTGGATAATCTTGTGATGGCAAAGCCGTTGACACTAAACAAATAAATAACCCCCCCACTATGTCTTTAATGAAGATATAACAAAGGTGAAGGGCTAGATCCTTAGTTGCCATAAAGGGGCACAGCTCTGCGTACGCCAGTGGAGCTGCATCCCTTTATGTCAGCCGAGGATCTGGGTCTGATACTAAATGCTAGGAAATTCAATGTGAATATTTGATTATGCTGGCCAAAGATGATTTTGTACAAATCTCAAGTATTGGAATAGGTTGTTGTTGGTCTGGAGCAGGAGTGAATGTTTCTCCTGAAGCACTATGTATATTCATCCTCACTGCTGTCACAGACACTTAAGGTATGATCTTCACCCTCAGGCCTCCACTTGTGTGTTCGTTAAATTGCACATATACACACATGTGAACTTGAGCAGTCCTGGTGTTCACATGTTTGTTCAACTTTTTCAAGCATATACACGGATGAGGTAACTTTTAAAGGGCAGGGTGCATACTCAAGTGGAGGCCAGGCAGCTGAACGTTTGGATCTTAATATTTAATGAGGTTCCCAGAGATAATGATTTCTAATGCCATGCTCAGAGCACAGTATTTTTCTAATTATATTTCCAAAGTCCTTGATTGGGTAAGACACTTAAACAAATGCTTAAATTTAAACACATGAAGTCAATAGAAAATCCGTGCATAAAGTTAAGCACATGTTTAAATGCTTTTCTGAACCTTGGCCTTCACACATGTGCTTCACACCATTTCTATTCATCAGTTCACCTGAGCATTTTTTCAAGCTGCAATGACTTCAGTGGGACTTTTAAGAAAATTATAATTAAGCATGTGCACTAGTATGTTGAATTGCATTTTAGGTCTAGATGGATTTATTTTCTTTTGGTGATTAAAAAAAAGAATGTTTTTCTTTCACTTCTGAGAGTTGCAATTTTTTTATTATCAGGAAGTGGCAAAAGATCTCTAACTAGCAAGTGTTTTATCGCAAAATTTGGCATTACAGAAAGACTGTCGTGGGACAGAATCAGCATTGGTGTAACTCCAGTGAAGTCAAAATAGGAGAGACATTAGTTCCATTTCTTTAAGTATGGGTATAGGAAACTAGATATTGTTGCTAAGGAGCAAAATGGGATTTGTCATAAAAGACATGAAGTTGAATATATAATTAAAACTCCCAAGTCTGTTTCCTTAATCTTTCTTTTCATTTTCAGTAGGCTCTTGGAAGACAATAGTATATGCAATGACACCCATAAGAAAAGACAGCTATTTAGGTTTGTATAGCTTATTTTATTCAAGATTTGTTTCCAGGTAACTTTCACTCGTGCTTTTATTCGTATCCTCACAGATGAAAACCAGTATCTTAATGGCTGTGGATCTGGGGGTGTATAGGTATGTGTATGTAGAAGATTGATGGACACAGGACCAGTAATCATGACACCTGAGTTCTAATCTTGGTTTTATCCATGCTACCTATGGCTATGTCTACACTTACAAAGTTAAGTCGACTTAACGTGGTCGACTTTAAGTCAAATTAAACCTTATTAAGTCGACTTAATAAATTGACTACACTTTGTCAACTTTGTTAAGTTGACTTAACAGCAGAGATAGCTATTGTATTGGCTTTAAGTCGACTTAATAAAGTCGACTGAGCGTTAATCCCTGTCTACATTGGCCTTAAGTCGACCTAAAAGGAGGTGTTATTAAGTCGACTTAAGCTTTCCTTAAGGAAATGCTTAAGTCGACTTAAGAAAATCCCATTGTGGACACGGCTTTGTTTAGGTCGACTTAAGCCTCCTTAAGTCGACCTAACTTACCAGTGTAGACGTACCCTATGTGACTTTGGGAAACTCCTGCTCCAAAAGACACTGAATACAGTTGGAGTCTTTCCAGTGACTTCAGTGGGCTTTGGATCCAGACCTTACGCATAGATTTCCAAAATTGTCCGTGAATCTTAGGGTGCCTGTCAATGGACTAAAACCACCCTGCTCTAATAAAGAGCACACAAACTCACACTTCTGGGTTGGCACACAAACTCATCTCATTTTTTGTGACTCTTTTATCGCCAGTTGAAAGAGAAGTAGCACTGCATAAAGTCTGGGCTATGCTTCCTCCCCCAACCTGTTCTATTTCGGGGGTTTTCTTCTGTGATCTTTCAGTTCCATATGCTAGTTCCCTCTTCCCAGAGAGCCACTCTTTGATATCTTTAAAGGAGATAACAGGCTTCATATTCCACAGTGATTCAACAGGAGTCAGTCCACATTTTCATAAAGAATTTCCACACCTACCAATATGGTGGAACAATAGAAGACCCTACCACTTTGCTGAAGTACTCAATTTGAGACATCTAGTAAGGGACTGATTTTGAGTGCATGTTCTGAACAGCTTGGAAAACCCAGACCCCTGCTACTAAGTGTTTCAAACTGAGTATGCAAAAACAGTAAAGACTGCAGAAGATATAGGACTTAGCCTACATAAGACATGGTAGGTGGTATTATTTCATGTGTGTGTGTTTTGGGTGTAGGATTTGAGAAGCCCATGTAGGTCTTTGGGTGCTCCCCACACCGAAGTTTGGGAAGCTAAAATAAGTCTGGGCCAAGGAAGAAATGGTATTGTGGACAGATCCATGGTCTGTTGCCTTAGCCAATAGATAAAACTATCTTTTCACCATGGTGCAGGCCAGTCTGAATATCTTGGGGATGGGGAGCATTCAGAGCTTTCAAATACAGAGAAGTTCATAGTAGTTAAAAGTCAATTTCTAAATCAATTCTGGATTTCAGGGACAGGAAGGAATTTTGGATAACCCAGCATTGCAGATAACAAAATTTCAGGTAATCGGGATGTAGTTGTAGTTCATTTTTCTCTCTCTTCCACAAAAACATAAATACAAGAGGGTTGTTATATTTTAAAGCAGAAGAATGTAACAACTTTAAGTGATGCTTGCCCAAATATTTTTCTTTCTTATTAAATTTTAAAACATATTTTTAATTCTGAAACCCTTTTCCTTTTTAATTTTTTTTTATCGCATCTGTGGTCTTTACTCTGTGCTCTCCCATTGTTTGGTCTCCCGAAGGTTGACAGTGAACATTGCTGATTGATCACATCTGTTTAAGACTCTGATCAAGGCTGAGTGATGCACTAAATTAATTTGGATCTTTGACATTCAGTTCCTTCACCTCACAACAACACAGCTCTCAGGTTCTCTAAATGAAAAACAAACTGTTTTTGCTGGAAGCAAAACACCCAACGCCAAACAACAATAACCAACCACTCCATGCTTTTTATATATGGAAAGTGTTGTGAAATGGGAAAATATTACATTTAAAAAAAAAAACCTCGCTATGAACTCACAAAAATGGGAATGTAGGCAGTTTTGCTTTGAATTTTTACACAGCTGTAAAAACAGTTTGTTTTTCATTTGGAGGCAGCTCATTGTGTACTTGGAATTGTTATTTTTGTTTATACTAGCAACCACAATGTGCAGGATGTTTTACAGCGAGCCATTCGAGAATAGGCAGTTCCTACCTCCAAGATGTTCTCAGACAAAGATTGGACCGACAATCAGTGGGACAGGGGAAAAGGGAACAATATATAATGATTCATTGTAAATAGCGTGGCAGAAGATTCTTTACAAGGCACTTAAATGTGGTTGAGGTGGCAGGCATGCTGAGAGGTTGTATCATGTGTAGTGGGCTTCAAGGAGGGAAGGACTGTTTGTGATTGTTTGAGAGACTGACAATTGGGAAATGAGTGGGAACAGCATGCATACAAATAAATGAAAAAGGGAGGATAAGTAGGGAAGGGTAGAGTTTAAGACTTGGAAGATTGTAACAGGAAGTTTAAATTTGATTAAATAGCAGAGGGGAAGCTGATGGAGGTGTTTGCAGTGGAAAGTGATATGTTCAAATCAGTGGGAAAGCAGGGGGGTGTTAGCAGATGTAACATGACCAGGGGTCACCAAAT
Source organism: Pelusios castaneus (assembly GCA_007922175.1). Lineage (NCBI taxonomy): Eukaryota > Metazoa > Chordata > Testudines > Pelomedusidae > Pelusios > Pelusios castaneus. The sequence goes on from ML685756.1 coordinate 1,530,555, forward strand.
GAAACTGATAGGTAGCAGGTTCAAAACAAATAAAAGGAAGTTCTTCTTCACACAACGCACAGTCAACTTGTGGAACTCCTTACCTGAGGAGGTTGTGAAGGCTGGGACTATAACAATATTTAAAAGGGAACTGGATAAGTTCATGGGGGCTAAGTCCATAAATGGCTATTAGCCAGAAAGGGGTTAAGAATAGTGTCCCTAGCCTCTGCTTATCAGAGGATGGAGACGGATGGCAGGAGAGTGATCACTTGATCATTGCCTGTTGGGTTCACTCCCTCGGGCACCTGGCACTGGCCACTGTCGGTAGACAGATACTGGGCTAGATGGACCTCTGGTCTGACCCAGTACGGCCTTTCTTATGTTCTTATGTTCTTATGTTCTTAACATGGGCTGAAGAGGGGCAGTGTGGGTATTTGGGAGGCCTGTAAGGGGGGGATGGGAATGTGTCAAATGCCAGAATAAGAAAACTGATTATTGCAATGCAGGTATGGGGAATGGCAGAATAGAACAGCTCCTGGAGCTATTGAAGAGGAAGAAGGGCCAGAATTTGGGTATAGCCTGGATATATGATCCCGAAGGAAAGGAAGGAGTCAAAATTAATCCTAAGATTCATAGGCTGTAGATTATAAAACAAGCAGGGACCACTGAGATTAGTGGATCAGTCCTCCTAGATAACACAGGCCATAGAATTTTGCTGAATTAATCCCTTTTTGAACTACAGCATGTTTTCTAGATAAAATATTGAGTCTGGATTTAAAATGTTCCTATGATGAAGAATCTATCATAGCCCTTGGTAAATCACTGCAGTGATTGATTACCTTCACTGTTAAAAATGTGGACCTTATTTCTAGTCTGAATATATCAAGCTTCAACTTCCAGCCATTGGATTTTGTTGTTATACCTTTCTCTGATAGATTGAGACATTTATTATCAAATTTCTGCACCTTGTGTAAGTATTTGCAGAAAGTGATCAAGTCATTCCTGAGCCTCCTTTTTGTTAAACTGAGCAGATTCAACTCCTTGAGGATCTCACAGTACGGCATGATTTTCAATCTTTTCATCATTCTTGTGGCTCTTCTTTGAACCCTCTTCAATTCATCAATATCCTTCTTGAATTGTGGATACCAAAAGTAGACAGTGTATTCTAGTAGCAGTTGTATCAGTGCATGCTAAATACAGAAGTAATATAACCTTCCTACTTCTAATCAGTATTGCCCTGTTTATACATCCAAGAATGGCATTTGCCCTTTTGACCACAGTATTGCACTCAGTGCTCATGTTCAGCTCATTATCCATTATGATCCCCAAGCCCTTTTCAAGGTTATTACTTCACAGGGTAGAGTAATGTAAATATTGCCCTGTAAATATTGCCCACATTCTTTGTTCCTAGATATATGGATTTACATTGGCCATATTAAATTAAACATATTGTTTGCTTGTGCCCAGCTTACCAACCAATTCAGATTGCTCAGTGACCTTCTTCCCTTTGTTATTTACCATCCTCCCAATCTTGTGTCATCTGCAGACTTTGTCAGTAATAATTTTATTTCTTCCTCCAGATCATTGATACTGTAGGCCTGAGAACCAATCACTTCACGATACCAATAGAGAGACGCCCACTGAAGAATGATTCCCAGTTTACCTTTGTTAGCCTGTTACTAATCCATTTAAAGAGTGCCATGTTAATTTTGTATCTTTCTCATTTCTTCATCAGTGTCATGTGATACAAAGCCAAATTCCTTTCAGAAGTCTAATATATCAAACCTATGACTTTATTAACCAAACTTGTAATCTCATTAAAAAAAAGAAATCATTAGTCTGAACAAGATCTATTTTCCAAAACCCATGTTGACTAGCATTAATTACATGACCTTCCTTTAATTCTTTATGAATAATGTCCCATATCAGCTATTTCATTATTTTGCCAGGGATCAATGTCAGGGTGATAGGCCTGTAATTACGTAGGTTATCCCACTTTCTTTTTTTTGCATATTGGCACCACATATTTTTACATATTGGCGCAACATTACCACAATATTCACATTCTGCTAGATGTCTAAAATGTGCACAATGTTCCAAGACTCATTGGCCAGGTCTTTCAATACTCTTGAGTACAAGTTATCCACATCTGCTGACTTTAAAATGTCTAACTTTAGTAGTTGCAGTGTATCATCTTCCTTATTTACTGTTGGAATGGGAAGTATTTCATCATTATCATCATCATCCTCACATGACATGATCTCATTTGGTTTTTAACCAGAGAAACCATTTTTCTCAGTTGGGTGACTGACTTTTTGTGCATCTAGTAAAATGATTCTGAACAGTTCCCAATTATCAGTCACAGTTAACAAACCCTTTTAAAGTACCAAGTGTCTGTGTGTATTTCTGTGTGTGTGTGTGTGTGTGTGTGTGTGAGAGAGAGACTGATACATATGTTTATATTATATATACATACTCACATGTACTTGGTACTTTAAAGGGGTGTGTATCGATTGATCGATAGATAGATATAAAAATAACTGGTTTGGACTCTGTTCTCTTTGCACCTTATAAATATGATCATTTGTACCTAAGCGACCATTAATTTTTTGTTTAATGATCAGTTCCTCTTTATCTGTCAAAATGAGGTCTGATAAAGAATTTCCCCATTCTTGATGCAATAATTTCTGAGTTAGGAAATCAACATCCACAAAACTTTGAAATTCCAAGGATAGTTTAGTCCTGGCAGCCTAAGACCTCCAGCATACGTCATTCAAACTGAAGACCCCATGATAACGTGGGGTTTTTTGTTTGGTTGGTTTTTGGTACACATTATAGATGGTTGTCTTATTCTCTAAAGTGATTTCGTGGTGTGTAACAGACACCAGTTAGTACTCTGTTTAGAATGTTGATCCATAAGCATTCAAGATCACTTGTTTTTGAATTGTCAATAAGTTTGAAATAAATAATGCCATTTTAACATAGAGTGCCATTCATGCATCCATTTCGCCCATATGATCCTTCTTAAATTGGTTATAGACAGTGATTTTAACAGTCCAACCATGCAGATCTTCCCACCAGGTTTCAGTAACATCAACTAAGTTGAATTTATGCGTATAAAGATTCCTCTTCTGCTGAGGTGGAGGGGATCCAAACTGTACAGCCCCTTTCCCTGTAGAAGGTTGACTAGTGTTGCACAAAACCAAAACCTTCACAGCACTTATCTAGCCTGCAATTCAATCTTCTTTTCTTCACGGAACTCAATCAATCTCCAAAAGCACTTGAACATTCTTCTCCCATAGCACCCTTATGAATTCCCTGAAATCATCTATAATCTGGGAGGTATCCTGTGACGCAGTGTAATTACTGCTGATATGCACCATCACTGGTGGATCCTTGCCTGCTGACTTCATAAGTCTTAGGGTACTACCGTATGCCTTGGCTCTGGGAAAGCAGCAAACCATCATGGTTACTTCCTGTCTTGTCTGAGGTGACAGGGACAATGGTGGAGAATCATTCGGTGCAGTGTTTGTCCAATGTAGTTGTCTCAACTTTGGACAGATTTCTATTTTCTCTCACAAGTTGTTCTGGTTTTGAGGAGCATTTAGGCTGAGAACTGTCATATTTTCAGTCATCAAAGTTCCAATCCTGTAAAATGCCAGATGTTTCCTGCAACATGACAAAGGACCTCAGTTCCCATAAAGTTGTGAGCTGATGCTATTCAGAAACTCACAGCATCAGTCAGGGTTTTAAAAAAAAATGGGTTTACTGTTAGATATGGAACTTTTCCCCCCTACAGGGCCCTTATATGGTGGAAATATATACAGGTATAAACTACGGGTACTACAGAGCAATATTTTCTCAGACTTGCATGATGGATTCCTAAAGTCCATACAGGAGTATGGAGATATTATTGTTGTCAGTGGGAATTCTCCACATTCAGAGAGCAGAATATTGTTGAATTGAAAAGATGGTTTTGCCCAGATTTTGAATTCAGAAGATTATATTGTAGCTTTTGTAATTTTGCTTTTCAGTTTTTGTTGCTGTTGTTGCATGTTCACTATGTGATGATATAAGGGGAAGATAATTATGCATTCAGCTGCTGGACCTCTGAATTTAATAAAGCAACTCCATTTTTCCCCCCTGCAATTCAGAGTCCATGAAGAAGGCCGGCACTTTTTATATCAAATGCCTTTGTCAGAAGCATGTGTGATTCTTTTGATGTATTTGGTTCTGGTGAAGTGGTTTGAGATATGTATATGAACAGTGTTGGGCCAGGTTTCATTTTCAATTAGATTCATAAATCCAAAATCACCCCATTGACTTAGTGGATTTACTCCAATATTACATCATGGTGACCAACAGCAGAATTTGGCCAATATGTTTGTCATTTTTGTACATCTTTGTTTTTTTGATGGTGCTCCAGGGGTAACAGAGATAGTACGGGGAAGGCATCTGGCAGCCGGCAAAGCAGTACAGAGAACGAAATGAAATGGACAGACCACCAGAGGCCATGGAGCAGCACAGACTCAGACAGCTCCAATCGCAATTTGAAGCCAGCCATAACAAAGACAGCAAGTTTTGGTGGAATAACAGTTTTGACAAGAGGAGATAGCTCATCAAGTAACAGGAGTACCGGCAAACTGTCTAAAACAGGTAGCTATTACTATATTGAGTTCACAGTGCTTTTCCTCTGCCATGAGAAATGAGCATGATTGTGTTTGTCTGCAGCCATTTTATATTATGAATTACAAGTGGAGTATGCACTTCCGGCAAGTACTGTATATGTGTGCAAGTCTGAATATTGTTGTAGCTAGGTCTAGAGACTTTATTTTTTAAACCTAAATAACAGACCCTGATATCCTGGGGTGAAAAGCCTATGCAAAGTGTATTCATTGTTCTTCATTGCACAAAACGTGTGCATGTTCTTCTTGCAGATCGTCTGCAGCTGTAGTGGGCTGGAAGATGGTAAACCTTTCTGCCAAAGAAAACACTTTATTTTTTTGTATTGCACTGAGATCTGAATGTTATAAACCTTGGCTCCACTCAAAAATCCAAACCCCTTTTTGTTTTTCACAGCAAATCCTCTGTAGATAGTCTGCTGCCAGTTTGCCTAGCTCAGGTTGAATCACCTAGCGTTATGTATGCTACTGCAAATTTTGGATTCTGAAGTCTTTTCATTTTTTCTCTCTTGCTTTTGTGTTTACCTTTCACAGATATATTGACTTGAGAGTGAGTTATGGTGTATTGAGCTACATAATTCCAAGCCATGTCATTTAGCTCTTTTATGTATTTTGTATTTATGTATAAATGTGTCAAATAAATAATCAGCCCATCAGAATCCTTCCTTAGTTTGGATCATTTGATATATACAGTACAACCGCAGTGATAATCAATACTTAGCACTTAGTGCTTTTCAGCTTCAAAGTGCTTTACAGACATCAGTTAATTAATCCCAATTTATCCAACCTTGCTTGGCCAAATCTCACTTATCTCCTCTGAGGTTGTACTATAGTCTTTGCTGCATTTCAGGTGCCGTGTCCAGGAGTACAGTGGAGATCTGTCAGGAAGGCAAGCTAACCCTTAGGAGGCTGCATTCTAGCATCTCCAGGTCCAAAGTGCAGTGAATATTTGTCCACGTCTGCATGTTGCCAACTGTAAAGGAGCAACACTAGTTTGAATGCAGCCCTTTTAAGACTTGCTGGTCACAGTGGGGGATGGGAGCCTGAAATACATTTTTATAAGCACCTGGTTTCAGGTGTCTTTTAAAGCTGTGGCAGATGATGGTTTTGCTTTTTATAGAGCAGATCCTGAGATCCTTGGACAGAGAAAAACTGAACTTCTCTAGGTAAACTCTGACTGAATTGAGAAGCGAGTGTAACCTGTATCAAGATATCAGAATCTGCCCCTATATAGTCATACATATCTATAGCATCTGGCCCTACATAGCCATATATATATAAAGAAATGACATGGCTACGATAGTGGTCAAATGACTTCGAAAAAACTCCCCATATTCTCAGTCTGCCTGAATGATAAATGCATTGTACATTGCTGCACACAATATGTTGTGGGCCTGATCCTCAGCTGGTATGAATTGTCAGAGCACCAAGGACTTCAGTAGATCGTTGCATCTTTTCAGAATTAAGCCCAATAACGGAGAAGCACAGCTGGTTGGGGTATTCTGGGTATACAGTTGACTGGATTTCTCTGCCGTCGTACACAGCAGAGATACAAAGCACTTGAACAGAGTCAGCGAAATCCAGTTTGGAGGATTTGGACCTATGCTAACTGCAAATGATTTAGTAGTTTAAATAGCCTTTATGATGCTGAAATCAAGCATATCCAATGATGCACTTAAAAAACCAAAATCCCTGAGGAACTTCAATAATTTTATATATATCTGTACTATATATTCACTAACCCCCCACACCCCATTCAAATGACAATTCTTATAATACACTTAAAACACTTCTGTAATATTAAAATACCATCTTTGCAGAGAGATTAGCTGTTGTAAGTGCTTTGGAGGTTTGGGCTTTTAAAAAAAAATCTAACTCTTTCAGTTTGAAAGCTTGTCAAGCCGCAGAAAAGGCAAAAAGAAACTACATAAAAGAGAAGGAGGCGGGGGGAGAGCAATACTGGATGTCAAAACAAACTCACACTTTCAAAACCAGGATATAAAGTGAAGCTGTCAGCCCCCCTGAGGAAGTCAGGGGGGAAATAAGGCTAAGAGGAGAAAAAAAAATTCAGATGTTGTCACTGAAGTTTTATTTTATGGCAATATGGCAGCTGAAAACGAGCATTCCAAAAAATGGAAAAATCCACCATAGTACATTTCTGTCTCACGTCCAAACTACCCCATGTTGATTCATGCAGTTGTCAGGGCCTCCATGCACAATTCACATATTGACTGACTTCTAGGTTACAGTGGATGCTGGTCAAACCTTTACTTTTACCATGTGAAGTAGTTACATTTGCCAGGGCATTTTCAACATTCTGTAATCTAATAATAGGGAAGGCACCTGATATTGCAGTGCAGATAAATATTGTTGTTCAGCAAACATTCAAGGTGTTACTTTGTGCCTTTATTGAAATCACACTTAACACGTTTTCATCTATGTACAATATAGATGAGGCCAGATTGCATTCAACAGCAGGTCACACAATTCATCATCAACTAAAAGCAGATAAAAAATCAAGGGATTGGTAACCGGTGAGCAAGGCTGTGAACTCATGACAGTCATCCTGATGCCGTAGCATTGTTATCAACCAAATAAATTTAATTGGGAAAATATTGAGATTTCAGTGAAATCCAGTATGTGGTCAGAGATTATTTGAGAAAATATGCAATGGTACAATACGAGCCAACCCAATAGTTTAGTGTCCCAAGGGTAGTTGTCAATCTAATTTCTGATTATTGGCTTGGTGTGGAGTTGGCTGGGTGGTGTTTATTGGTTTGTGATCAACAGGAGGTCAGACTAGAAGATCTGATGGTCTCTTTTGACATTTCTATTACTCTGTCTCTTCTGTATCAATCCAGACATTCTGACCCATCTTAGATAGGACACAGAACATGCCCTTCTCTATGCTCCAATGGGGTGGGTGGGTGGGAAGGAAGTCAGACAAGAGCTGATGATGCTGTACTCTCAGAATAAAATGAGCTGCTCACATGACTGGCTTTCCTTTATACTGTTTATTACATAATGTATGTAGAGAGATGCATTTATTAGAGCTCTATACTGAAATCAATGCTGGGGGCAAGGACAGGGAGTTAGTAATTCAACAAATTACTCCTGATATTTATTACATCATCCACATCTTCATTTGATTTAGGCTTCTGTAATATAAGTGATTCTTTTTTCAGCATTGTCTAAGCATGCATATTTATGGTGAAATGGATGTCCTTGTCTATCATGTCAAATTTCAAAGGGGTAGCCGTGTTAGTCTATTGTAGAAAGACAACAGAGTCCTGTGGCA
>ML685756.1:1538913-1582420 GCA_007922175.1 Pelusios castaneus
GCTCATGCGATAAATAAATCTGTTAGTCTTTAAAAGTGCCACAGGACTCTGTTGTCTTGTCTATCATGTCTATCATGGACATACCTGTTCAGTTCCTAGCCGCACACCTGATGGCAAAATGTGGCTGATCGTATGCTGACACCCTTTTTGCTTACTGTTTACAATAATTTTTATTTAAGTTGTTATAAAAGAAAACAAAATAATATACATTCTGGAAATACATATGTGTGGGGGTGTGTGCATCTCATATTCACTAAGCAAGAATTGGCGATCAGTGGGAAGACATAAACCAAATACATCTTTAGCTCCTTTCTCTATGGTACAAAGTTTCTGTTTTACACTAGTGCAGCAGAGATACTGGTTGAAACCTGTTTTTCCCCCTGCTTACAAGTAACTGACCAGATTCCAATCACAGTTACATTTAATGTAAATTTGTGGTGCCAGTTGACTTCACTGGAGTTACTCCAAACTTCTACAGAGATAAAAAATCTAACCCAAGGTGTTGAGTGATCTTTACTAATCCTGCAGGGTAAATCATTCTTAGCTGCAGGCATTTTAAAAAAAACATTACCCCTTTTGTTAAAAAATCCTGTAAATTATGATTTAGCGGCCTGGTATGATTTGCTCAAGTCAAGGTGGTATGGGAAATGTTTTCCCTAATGAACTTGGGAATGTGGATTTGTGGGCACCTGAAAACCTCCCCTACACCATTCCTCTTTCCAGAAATGCAAGGTGTGAATAAGTATCACTTTTGCATCAGCACTTAAATACCAAAGTGATAAAAGCGAAATAAAAATGGAAGATGGTTAAGTGAAACATACTTTTAAAACTGGCAAACCAATATTTCTGGTGCTGTGAAACTGTATTTTAGATGATGGTACTTACAAAAATGATGAACAATGTGCCACTGCTGAGAAATGGGCTCCTTAGGGTGAGTAATGACTGGATAAATATATGGGCCAACTGGTAAGGAAAGGAGTGTTTTTCGCTTATTTTTATAGAGATACCTTTAAAGGATGTAAACAACAAAGAGGAAATAGAATTAAGTAGACTTGTCCAAGAGATAAACTTAAGAATATAAAACTGAAATTAATCAAAGGAAATTTTAATTTGAACATCGGGGGGAGGGGAAAAGTTCAAATGGTAAGATCTCATGGATTTGTGAAATAGTCACTCAAGGAAATTAACGCAGCCTCATTGTGTAGGTCATTTAAGCCAGGTTTGTGGAGAAAGCTGTGTGGTCTTTTTTCCCTCAGATTCCCGCCCCCCCCCGTCCCCCCTCCTCCCGCACCACACACACACACAAAAGACTAGGGTTTTTATCTTTTTCCTGTTTCTTCACCATCACTTTTTGAACTTTCATATCATTGGCTATGTCTACACTGGCAAGTTAGTTCGAATTAAGGAGGCTTAGTTCGAATTAAGGAGGCTTAATTCGAACTAGCTAAAGCCATGGCTACACTAGACTTTAGTTAGTTCGAATTAAGGGCTTCCTTAATTAGAACTAATAAGTTCGAATAGGGCATTCGAACTAAGGGGTTAATTCGAACAAACTAGTTCAAATTAACCAATGTGGCCATGTTAATTCGAACTAATTTCTTAGTTCAAATTAACCAGCCATGGAAATGGCCACTAATTCGAACTAAACAAGTGCTTGCTTAGTTCGAACTAACATTCCAGTGTGGCCATGCTAATTCGAACTAACTAAAATTAGTTCGAATTAGTTAGTTCAAACTAACTAATTCTAACTAATTTTAGTAAGTGTAGACATAGCCATTGTGAGGTATTTATAGGAGTGTAATTTATCCAAATATATGTTAATAAGGAAGCGATGGGAACATTTACATTTTTGTTATGCCCATTTTGAAACGGTAAAAAGTTTTTAGAACTATCAAAAAGCATATAGGGGAACCGTGAAAAGATGGAGTAATTGATGATTGGCAAGAGGGATATTCCTGATGGAATCAACAGCCATGAGCTACTGAAGAGAAGGGAATGGTTGGCTATGTGGATCAGTAGAATGTTGAATTTATTAGATGGGACTTTATCATTCGAAGTACAGTATAGTAAATGTGAAAACTACTGAAAAAAGTAAATAATTTTTATTCATTATTAAATTTTAATGTTTGAATTAAACTGACTCAGAATGGCTAGAGTTGAATGAAAAGGTAGTGATGAAATAATGAAAATAATATAATGTAAATATGCTCAACAGTTGTGAAATAAAAATATTTGAATCAACTAGTGCTCTTCTTTAAAGCTTCTGAAATTTTGTTTGTTCATGGCTTCAAGACCAAAGTTGTGCAACTGAATGAAACTGACTATTGACATAGAAGAACAGTTCACTGATGATCATGCAAGCAAGCCATTTTAAATACCATCAGCTTAACTGACATGTAGCAATGATGATAACTTGAGTGCTCATTCCAAGCCTTACATCAGTTCTTTGATATCAGCTAATTCAGGAACACAGTCTATTTATTCTTCAACATTCACAAAATGGAAAAGATCAATCTGTAATTATTGCATAAAAACATCTGAAAGACAAAGACCTGAAGTTCATAAAAAAAAGTTGCAGTCTTCTTTTATGCTGTCCATATTACCTACAATGTAACACAAAATGAGCAATGTGAAGAATCCTGATTGGGGCCTGTGGACAGTACTTAAATGTTTTAATTATAATAAAGAAAACTCTTGATTCACTTTGACAATGATATAGGCCTCTCCACAGATTTCACATTACAGGTCCATTGTGAAATACTGCAAGTGGGGGCGGGCAGGAGAGGGGGTGGGGAAGAAAAGTAAAGCAAAGACTAAATGAAAAAATCAACAATGAAGTTTAATGCCAAGTGGCTAGTCAAACATGGAAAAAGATCTAATGATTGCTATATATTCTATGCAGAGAAAAATACATTCCTGCTTAATGCTATTGATTATACATCTGAAAAAAAACTTAAACGAACAGAATATTGTGTCCAAGTTGCTGAACATGCCATCCAAGAATGCACCCATCCAAGGTGGTTTCCGCCATTTGTACAGGCAAAATTGTAAAACGAAACAACTTCACTGGAGTAAACGTCCTAAATTTCTAATATACAGTGTTTCAACATACACTATAATCCTTTGTCGGAAGAGAAAAAGGAATAGCTAGTATAGTGTCAGAACACATTAGGGAAACTCAGAAATTCTTCTGCAATGTCCATTAGCTGCTTGATTGATTGATTGACTTATTGAAAAGAGAGGTTTTGAGCCCCTGCGGTCCAATGGCGTTCAATGGAATTTTCAGAAAGATGGTTGTTTTATTGTTTGCATCCAGTTATGTATGCTGAAATTTGCCATGAGTCTGAAGATGACCTTGATAAAAACATAGCTCAGATTTTACACAACAGGAGACTCTTCAGAGGTGTCCTATATTTATAAAAGCTACTGCAGGAAAAATTGGCATATTATACTTTGTTGCTACCACTGCTGAGTTTCAATGAAAATCTGACTTGATCTAATTCCCAACAAAGAAATGGATCCAAACAAGAACAAAACTGAAATATGATTCATGGAGCCTATGGAACTTATTACTAAGCCCACATCATTTATCCCAAATATAAAGACTGTATAGGAGGAAAACACTGATGGAACATAATCCTTCCTTTCTTCCCTTTTAGAGTTAAATGTTGCACATCCAAATTTTTTTGTGAAGGAGGCTGTATAAATTCATTGCATCAAAATGTTGGAAATTTTTCCAAGCAAAATCTTAGAAGATTGGACACTTGCATGGAAAACTTTGCCAATTTTTAAAACACCTGCACTCCAGGCATTTGAGCATCACTGGTCTTTGTTTACCTCATTTATATTGGCCTGAAGCTTTTTAAGAGGCTAGGTGCTGAAAAAGCAAATAAGTTGCTATAACTGTAACTGTATCTACCAGTGAATATGGAAGAATAGCGAACCTAACCAATTAGTAGGCTAGGGATTCAGTTGCTTTGTTCGTATGTTTTTGCTTATGGAATTGTAAATTTCATTCTTTTGGGAAGTGTATGCCTGAAAAGGGGGCCTGGCTTCTTTAATAACTGAGATTCTGTATCTCTTTCAGGTTCAGAGTCTTCCAGCAGTGCTGGCTCCTCAGGATCGCTGTCACGAACACATCAGCCTCTCCAAAGTGCATCCATTGTCCCTGGGGTGACAGCCAGCCCTTCAGGCAATGTTTCCTATACAGAGAATGGGATGAGTGGCCAGGTAGCACCAACCAACACCAGCTATATCATACTTCCACTTGAAGCTGCAGGCATACCACCTGGCAGTATCCTCCTCAATCCACACACAGGTCAGTCTGACAAACTCCCATCTTGCATTGTTTTGGGGGGAACTTGGCCAGCATCATGCATAAGAATAGAATGTTACTAGTAGCTAAAAAAAAAAAAAAAAAAGCAGCTACTTTATTAGTGAGGAAATATCTACTTCGGCTTGGAAACCAGATATGTTTGGATGTTTTTATAGCTCTGAGCTGATATGTGATGGCTTGGCTATGCTGCAGCATAGCTGATAGGAGACAATGAAAGCACCATTTTAATGTTATAACGTTGCAATCCTCTGTAAAATAAAGTCCTAATCTTGCAGGATACTGAACACTTTCATTTCTCATTGGCTTCCCATCATGGCTTCAGCGGAAGGCACTCAGTATCTCCCAGCATCAGGAACTCAGAATATTGGCACTTTGAAAAGGAACAATTTTATAGCATCCAAAACTTTAGAGGGGTTTAGCTTAATGATGGGAGAAGCACAAAAGATTTGGAGGCTCAGTCTGAATTAGCGTCTAGGAGTTTTTATTCTTATCCAAGCTACTGGATCGGCTTGGGTCTGTATAATTAAACTTGAAGCTGTGTGCAAACAAGTGCTTTCATATGTTGGCATCTCTACTTCTGTTTCTAACTGTATTTAAGCAGTGCAGTGCATACAAGGAACTGAAGTAATGTGCATAAAAATTCATCTAAACATTAGTTAACCTCAAAAACAGTTGAGTTCACATTTTAGTGGTTGGTCTCATCCTTAGTTCAGCTGAATTCTAATAAACTTCTTACTGTCATTCCCCCACAGTATTCTCTAAACGTTATAAAGAAGGTTTGGACGGTGGGGATGGTAGGGTGGCATCAGTGATTTGGGGACATTTCATAACAATAACGATTTAAGTATTCTCTGGGTTTGAGACTTTCTGTCTCCTTTAGCTGAGCTATATTGGTTTGAAAACATAGTAAAAAAACAAAACAAGCAATGAATTACTATTTCTCACAATATCAGGAGCTGGGAGCTGAAACCTGTAATAGTTTTTCAAAAGTCTTGACAGAGCGTTATGGAGCTTTTAATTCAGGACTGTTATTTGTAGTGATGGCCACCGCTTTCTTTATTATCTTTCCCTTCATGTTAAATAAAAATAGGTCATTGTCAAGACACAAACCTTATTCATCAGCATTGAAAATACCTTTCTAGTCGAGATAATGACAAGAAATTGAGAGATGAGGAGTTTAATGGAAACATCACCTTGAAAAACTATAATAAATCAAGCTTCCCATAATCACTTCAGAAGATAATAGCATATGAGGCTAATCAAGATACTCCAGCATTTGTAAATGCAAAAAAAAATGTGTTATGTTTATATAGTGGGATTAATTTAACAACTTATTATGTAACATAAATGCTTCTCTTTTTTAAAGCTAAATTGTTAGAATCTTGATCTGAGAGCCTGGTACTGGAGACAGGTGGCAGAAGATTTTAAATAAGTCTCCCTTGCAATAAATGGAGGAGAAAAGGGAGCAAACCAGTCATTCACTCACACTTTTCTAGTTGACATTTCTGTCCACTGTGCTGGAATCTCTTGAGCAATATGAAACAAATGAAACAAGCCATTTTTATGTTCTCTGCAGGCCACTTTCAAGAACCCCTTTTGTACATACCTCAACACACCTGGACTGGGAAGAGTAAGTGGGAGCAGCCACTGCTCTTTCTAGGAACACCAGTGGCTCAGAGGGTGTGTGCATGGGAAGGGTGGGACCATAGCTGCACTACACTTGCGTGCTGGTAGAGTTATTCTGGGAGAGTACTCATTATGCCAGTCACTGTAGTTCCTGTGAATATTTTAAAAAATACATACTATGAATTTATCATTATGATATGAACCTAAATCTCGGCATCTTCTTAAAATAAAATAGAAAAGAGTTTCCATGAGGAGGAAGCACTGCTAATACAGAGAATGATCAAATATTATGAAGAGATAGAAGAATGTTGAAATAAAAGAGAAAGGAAGCTTTGTGTCTCATAATGAGTAGATTTCTTTCATTGTGTAGCATCAGTTTTTTTAACTCCGCCCTTTTCTTTTTTTTCTCTTAGTTACGTTACCTCCAGTTCTATCCTCTTTTTTGATTCTCACTGCTTGGCCCTTAAAGATTTGCCCTTTTTATCACACTGCATAGTCATGCTGACTACATGACCCTTTAATAGCACCCAGAGACGCAATCAGGGAGACACCCTGGTGTCCCTACTCTGGTTATCCTTCATGGGATCTGTAAATCTCACCAGACACTTCTCAGCAGCCTCTCTGGTGCTGGCAACTCTCATTTTCTCTTTAAGTATTCCCTCTTTCCTCCAAGTTTTTCTTCTTTATTCCACCTGTAAGGTTTTTGTGAAAGGTTTTCATATCATCTCTGCTTTCACTACACTTCAAACCACCCATTCTGTCTGTCCATTTTCACCTTCCTTCTAGTCTCTCCTGACATCCCTTCAACAATTAAAAACATTTTGTATTTCATTCTTATTCCTTGTCACTTTGGTTTCTGCAGCGTTCCTTGCTTCTTAGGTCAGAGAAATAATTAATTCCGCAGTGTTCACAAGTGTCTTCCCTAACACCTTATCATTTCCTGTTAGAAAATGTCACTTTCCATCAGCTAATGTCCCATCGTCAGTCTCTTCTTGAACTTTCTCTCTTTCTGTCCAGTCATGTTTCTTGACCGAAATGACATATTTGAAAAAGTCATCTTTGATATTGTTCATGAGAAGCTAGCATCACTTTCTGGAGTTTATCATCTTGATCACATAGTTTCACTCCCTACCTGTCCAATTGCTCCTTTTTGAAACTCCTCTGGACTTCTCCACTTTGGTGTTAATCTTAATGAACTTCTCTATCTATCCATGTTGGCCTTTTCTGAGTTTTACTCAAAAGTCCCTTCAGTGCAGATAATATTTCAATTTACCTCCTTCACTGTTCCAGCACTTCCTTTATTCTCTGCATGTCCATCCCACATCAGTTCCTGCCATTCTCAAAGTTGTTGCTCTTTTGTTTCAAAAAAAGATCATCCGTACCCAAACCTCCACTCTCTCCGTCTCCATTTAAGGACTTTGATCGGCGAATGTCCTCCACTTCCGTGAGGTGCACACAAACTTTGAATGAGGAGACATGAAGTGTCTCTTTGTGGCTTCCTCTCTGCCTTCCACAGACCCTGCTGAAGTTCTTTTGTGAAGATCAAATTCCATTGTTGGGGCTGAGGGCATTCTCTTACTGTTCTCCTTGCTGTCAAATTCCAAAGGGGTAGCTGTGTTAGTCTATTGTAGAAAGACAACAGGGTCCAGTGGCACTTTTAAAGACTAACAGATTTATTTATCTCATGAGCTTTCGTGGGAGAAAATCCCACTTCGTCAGACGCTTTGAAGATGGGAAATTTACAGAATGGGAGGAAATTAAATGCAGGGGAGTGTATGACATAGGATCAGGTCAGGCTGTAACAGCAAATCAAAATAGGTGTTAGGATTTAAACACTGGGGAACAGCACATGGAGGAGGGTGAGGTCAAATCACTTGTAATGAGAGAAAAATCCATAGTCCCTGTTTAACCCCAAGACAACTGAGTCAAATTTGCATATAAGTTCGAGTTCTGCAGTTTCTCTTTGAAGCTATGATTTGTTATTCATCTGTTTCAACACAGCTATTAACAAGTCGTCAAGGGAGTGAGCAGGGAGATTGAAGTGTTCCCCTACAGGTTTTGTAGTGTTGCAATTTCTGATGTCAGATTTGTGTCCATTTATTCTTTGGCGCAGAGACTGTCCTGTTTGTCCAATATATAAGGCAGAGGGGCATTTCCAGCACATGATGGCATAAATCACATTGGTGGATGAGCAGGTGAATGAGCCCTTGATGGAGTAGGTGGCTTGATTAGGCCCTGTGATGGTGTCGTCAGTGTAGATATGAGGGCAAAGTTGGCAGCATGGTCTGTTGCAGGGATATGTTCCTGCTTTAGTGTTTCTGTTGTATGATCTGTAGTTGCTGGTAAGTATCCTTTTAAGGTTAGGGGGCTGTCTGAAAGCAAGGAGAGGTCTGTCTCCTAAGGCTTGAGAGAGTGAGGGATCATCTTGTAAAATAGGCTGTAGATCTTTGATGATGTGTTGAAGAGGTCTGGCTTGGGGGTTGTAGGTGGTGACCAGTGGCGTTCTGTTGTTGTTTTTCATGGGCTTCTCCTGCAGTAGTTGACTTCTGGGTACCCGTCTGGCTCTGTCAATTTATTTCTTCACTTCTTCGGGTGGGTACTGTAGTTTTAAGAATGCCTGGTAGAGATCCTGAAGGTGTCTGTCTCTGTCTAAAGGGTCAGAGCAAATGCAGTTATATCTTAGGGCATGACTGTACACAATGGATCGTGTGATGTGTCGAGGATGAAAGCTCAAGGGATGTAGGTAACTATACCGATCAGTAGGTTTGAGGTATAGGGAGGTCTTTATGTGCCCATCGCTAATTTGCACTGTAGTGTCCAGAAAGTGGATCTCTTGTGTGGAGTGTTCCAGGCTAAGTTTGATTGTGTTGTGGAAATTGTTGAAATCTCTATGGAAATCTTCAAGGGCATCTTTACCATGGGTCCAGTTGATGAAGATGTCATCAATATAGCGTAGGTAAAGTAGAGGTGTTTTGGGATGAGACGTGAGGAAACGTTGTTCTAAATCGGCCATAAAGATGTTGGCATATTGTGGGGCCATGCGGGTACCCATAGCAGTGCCACTGACTTGAAGGTATAAATTATCTTCAAATCTGAAATGGTTGTGGGTAAGTACAAAGTCACAGAGGTCAGCCACAAGTTTAGCTGTGGCATCATCTTGGATAGTTCTTTTAATAGCTTGTAATCCATCCTTGTGTGGGATGTTAGTGTAAAGAGCCTCTATGTCTATAGTGGCCAGGATGGTATTTTCTGGAAGACTGTCAATGGATTGGATTTTTCTCAGGAAATCTGTAGTGTCTCTCAGATAGCTAGGTGTGTTGATAGCGTAGGGTCTTAGGAGAGAGTCCACATAGCCAGATAATCCTGTAAGCGTGCCAATGCCTGAGATGATGGGGCGTCCGGGGTTTCCTTTTTTATGTATTTTTGGTAGTAGATAGAATATCCCTGGACGGGGTTCTGGTGGTGTGTCTGTCTTGATTTGTTCTTGTGCTGCTTTGGGGAGTTTCTTGAGTAGGTGTTGTAGTTCCTTTTGGTATTCCTCAGTGGGGTCAGAGAGGAATGGTTTGTAGAACGTTCTATTGGACAGCTGTTTATAAGCCTCCTGATCGTAATCCGATTTATTCATGATGACGACGGCACCTCCCTTGTCAACCTCCTTAATAATAATGTCAGAGTTGTTTCTGAGACTCTGGAGGGCATTACGCTCTGCATGGCTGAGGTTATGGTGTAAGTGATGTTGTTTGTCCACAATTTCAGCCTTTGCCCGGTGGCGGAAACAATCTATATAGAAGTTTAGTCTGTTGTTCCGACTGTCAGGAGGAGTCCACGTTGAATACTTTTTCTTGCAATGTTGGGAGGAAGGTATCTGAAGGTCATTGCGTTCTACATTGGTGGTGCGAAATACTCCTTGAGTCTGAGACGGTGAAAGTAGTTCTCCAGGTCACTGCAGAATTGTATCTTATGTGTGGGGGTGGTGGGGCAAAAAGAAAGTCCCCGAGACAGCACAGATTCCTCTGCTGGAGTAAGTCTGTAGCATGAAAGATTAACAATGTTGTTGGGTGGGTTAAAGGTGCTGTTGTTATCCCTTGTGGTGTATTGGAGCTTAGACAGTTTGTTGTCTTTTTTCTTCTGTAGGGAAGCAAAGTGTGTGTTGTAGATGGATTTTCTCTTTTTTGTGAAGTCCACCCAGAGGGAAGAATGTGCTGGATGATGGTTTTGTAGAAGAGATTCCAGTGTGGAGACTTCATTTCTAATTTTTTTCTGTTTGCTGTACAGGATGCTGATAAGGTGATTTCTTAATTTCTGAGAGAGTTTATGGCACAATCTCTCACTGTAGTCTGTGTAATATGTCGATTGTAATGGATTCTTTACCTTCAGTCCATTAGGTATAATGTCGCCTGCAGCCTGAAACAGTAAGATTTTAAACCGAACAGGTTACACTCCTCCGAAAGGTGCTTAGCTTTGAAGTCTGGCCCTGTGTGTCAGGAGAGAAAAGTAGATGGGTGGAGAACAGCATGAGCAGGCAGCAGGGAGGAACTGGGTAATTAGAAGAGATTGGTTGGAGTGTGAGAGAAAAGTATTTAATGCAGGACAGCCTTGCTTCAGTCTGGAATCTTGTGAAGTTGAGGTGAGCTCTTTTTTTACCAGCTGTCTGAGCCATGGAGTTCACCTGCATTTCCGTCTCCACTGGAAATCTCAAATTTATTCTGCAGTGTTGATTACCTATTGCAAGAGCTTCACTTAATCCTGAAATTTTAAAAAGTAAGGGAGGGAAGACCTGAAGTTGTGCTAAAATAATTCACACAAAAGAAAAGAGATCTTTTTAGCTGCTCAACATTTTTGTGAGAATTGGAAAAAGACTTATTTATTGCCAATACTATTTACAAATTGCTTTGCCCCACCAAATACAAGATGACAGTCAAAAGCAGGCTCAGTGGAAAAGCAAATTTCCAAGTAATTCATGAAATGATGACAAAATTCACCCTGTCGATGAAGTTCTGCCCGCAGAATAACTGAGAAAAGAATTTGGCCCATACATTCAAAAATGCTTCTAGGGATTTTCCTTGTGAATTTCCAGAACAGTCTCCACCCATCACTTAGAGATTGTTCTCAAAAGTACAGTGCCTTGTTTCTGAGATGTGAAACTGCATTCGAGTAGTAGGGTTGTTTTCCTTTTTTTCTATTTGAACAGTAACAGCTTCATTGCTAAATTAACATAAAGTTCATTCCTCGTAGTACATTCTTTCAGCTTCCAGCCATAGCATCTCGACATCCTTTGCACAGTTATGGTAACCTTCCACTCACTTATGTATTGGGGGAAAATAAAAAGGTGGCTGAAACAAAAGTACACTCTGGCAGAAGTGAGGGAGTTAAGAATTTGAACTTCATTTGTGTCGTGCATGGGTGTCCAGCACAAAGCATGCACACCTTGGCTTTCAATCACTCATGTAATTGGGTGCGGCACTGCAACTCTATAATTTATCATCCTAGTCCCATTTTGCGTTTTACTCTGGTGTAAACTTATGATGGAATATTTTTTATCTCACTTTCGCTGCCTATCTACACCCCTACATTTAAGGATCTTCATTAGTGGCCTGAGAAGTTAGAAAGAACAAACCTGAAATATGTTTGCAATCAGAATTCAGTAGGAGCCCTCCATAATCTTTTCACTGGGTTTGTCATTCTCTTGCTCTGTGTAGCCAGCAAAAGGCTATGGTATTGACTGAGGCACAAATAGGTAGTTGTCTGAAAATTTTATCTCAGAAGTACCACTCAGTTGGGATCGGATGTACAGAGATGTATTAGGCTTCTGGTTAAAGCTCTCTTGTGTAAGAAGAACGGTCACTTACACCTTAAATAGCTATTAACTAACAGATGCTAGCAGGCTGAGCAGCAAAATTAAATAGCTGCTGCCTTAACTGGAGGCATTGTGAGCAAAGTGCACTTTACTGTTGAAGATCATTTAGTACACAGAGAGAGAGCTGCTTCTAAATATGTGCCTAGTTTCTTATAGTGGATGCTATGTTCTTAAAAATATTCAGCAAATTTAAGAGTATTTTGTTTCAGGCCAACCATTTGTAAATCCTGATGGTACACCCGCAATATACAACCCTCCTAGCGGCCAACAGCCAATTAGAAGCCAGCTCGTTGGACAGTCTCAGCAGCAGCCTTCATCTCAACAGCAGCAGCAAGTTCCACAGCCACAGCAGCAAATTGCGAGTCACCTTGTCACGCAGGTACGGCAGCTGTTGAAAGGGGAGAACAAGCTTTCTTCAAGGCTGGGAGGACTATGTGTGTTTACCTTCCTCTCAGAGCAGCACTATAATCTCAAAAAAGCAGATAGATAAAATGTCAGGGTGTAGGGAGGGAGAAAGTTCTTTTGAAATAAATATCAAAAGAAGAGCTATCAAATCCTTTCTAGGTGCATGAAATGGGTGGAAAGATTTTCATTTGGAAAATGATTTATTTGGACTAGTTCCAGAAAGGTAGCTGTGTTAGTCTGTATACAGCAATAACAATGAGAGTCCTGTGGCACCTTAAAGACTAACAAATTTCTTCGGGCACAAGCTTTCGTGGGCTCCAACCCACGTTATCAGACTAGGTGGGTCTCTAGATTCCGTTTGAAAAAATTGAAATGTGGCTAAAAGCCCTGAATACTCTTTCATAGACCAGTGTAGAATGTAATTCTGTTAAGGACTGGGATATGTGTAGCTATCTCTCTTGTTCTTTTGCTGAACATCTTGTAATAGTCATGTCTTCTGAAATCATTTCTATTGTTAATTGTTTCTCTCTTCAGATTGTTAGTTTCTCTTCAGGTTTTCATTACTACCATTATTTATATATATTCTCAATTATAATGATGTAATATTAATACTGTTGGCAAATGTGATCCCCTAAAAGCTGATTTAGCATTAGAGTCCCTATCCTTCTGAATGGTTGCCTAAAATCTTACATAACCCTTCTTGCTCTAGCACCTTTCCTCATCTGGTATATTGATGTGTCCTTGTAACTTTAATAGGAGGTATATGAACATACAGACATGCAGATAGCACCACTTAGTGTTCAGTTGCCATATTTTTATTCTGTACTTCTCAACCTGCTGAGGTCCAAATGTGGTACAGAATTAAAGCCCTGAATACTGGACCCAGTTAGTTTTGTATAACTTCTGTCTGAAGGAGACATGGGAGCCTACTATAATAGTGCTGGAAGTCTTAATCAGTTTGGTCTTGGCACAAATTCAGCTCTAGGTCCCAAATCAGCCCCTCTCATAGTAAAAGAGTAAGAGAAACTGAGTGTTTCTTCAGAGAGATTCCCGCACATTAGTTCCTGGGTATAAGAAATTTTTGCCCCCAAGTCTCCACATAAGAGCCAGTCACATACATCTATCTAGATCCAAATGGCTCTAGCCTTTGGATGTCCCCCAGATTTCTCACAGCACTGTATGAATGGAGTCCTGTTCCCAGGGAATGTTCAGGACTCAACTTTTGCAGAAGCGGTAGGTTGGATCCATAGAACAATAAATGCAACCTGAGGCTCTATGAACTTATTGCTGTCTGTTTCACCAGGCCAGAGGGGGCCCAGCTGGTCCACCCTGGGTGTCTGTCTGTTCCCTGAGCATGGGCTCAGAACTGCATGGGGAGCCTCCTTAAGAGCAAGGGTAGGGGATAAACAGTATTACAGTGACCTATTTATGAGCAGAGCAGTCCAGATTTGCCCATGGAGAATTTCTCCATAGGTAGATCAAAGGAGACTCATTCTGGTCCCAGGTACCCAGGTGTAAATCCAGAGTGGTTTTACTGAAGTCAGTTAAATTAATCTGGTTTTATTCCTTGCAGAATTTGGCCTAACATCTATCATCTCAATTTCAAGATTCAAAATTCAGCTCTTCCCAATAACTTATAACACTAAAGGCAGAATAGTGTGAAGCTTATGTAGGATTCATATAAATGAAAGTCTAAAATGAAAAGGATGTTTAACATCCTCCTTATAGCAAAAACAGAGAGAGTCCTGTGGCACCTTTAAGACTAACAAGTTTCTTTGGGCATAAGCTTTCATGGGCTGCAACCCACTTTGTCAGATGCGTGACGTGGGTTGCAGCCAACGAAAGTTTATGCCTGGAGAAATTTGTTAGTCTTTAAGGTGCCACAGGACTCTTGATTTTGCTGTAGACAGACTAATACGGCTATCCCTCTGGAAGTTGTCACTCTAATTATAGTTCTGTATAGACTGCTTCATTTACTTAAAAATCTCCTCCAGAGTAATTTGACAATCTCAACTTTGTTGTTATTTTTCAGCTACTGTGCACGTAATAGCTTTATAGTAATTGGTTTTCTATCTGTGAAAACTGAGTTTAAATTGGCCATTAACCAAAAAATTCTTACCTATTCTTATGCAGTGCTTTTTCCTCCTATGATCTCTGTGAATTACATGTAGCACCTTTCTTTAGAATTTCAGCACACTAATCATAAGAAAGTAACCATGGTTTTATTTGTTTATCTCATGGACTTGAGATTCTGTTAGTCAAAAGAAAACAATAAAAGAGAATCACAAGATTGAGGGAACAAAATGCAAGTAAAGTCACGGTAACTGACCTATTGTGCTTTACCTGAAAGTGGGTCATCTGCATCACCAGAGCATTAGTTCCCAGTAATAATGTTGTACTGTTACCGACTTCTTGGAGGGTTGTGTTTATTGTCTCTAATTTTATTTTGTAGCCTGTTCAGGCGATGCAGCCATCTTCCCAGTCAGTCCAATATCCAGCAGTTTCTTACCCACCCCAGCATCTCCTGCCAGTCTCTCCAACGCAGCAATTTCCTGTGGTACTACAGATTTTTATTTATTTGTGTGGCATTTGTTGATGTGAGGTGTATGAGGTGAGCATATGTATGTTTGAAAGCAATGTGTGGGCATACAGGGCATCTAATGTGAATGTCTCTGTTACTCAACACTTCTAGAATAATCTAACATTTTATGTCCACACAATCTGGAGGGAAACTTCTTATGGTGAAAGGCTTTTGTGATATGCTTAATTCTGGGTCTATAGAATCCATACTACTCTAAATCCATTGGCTGGATTTATTCCATGATCATAGTGGAGAATTTGGATAACAGAATATTTGTGAAAGAGCTGCAGCCTTAAAGGCATGTGATGTGCTATGCATCATGACAAAGCACTAATAAACATGGAGAATAAAAATAGAGCACCTCTGGAGTCTAAATCTGGCACGCTGCTTGCAAGGTTACGTTATACTACTGTAGAAGGAAGCTGACGTTTTAGTAGGCATGCGGGGTTTGTCTTCTCTCATATTCTTATTTGTGGCTGATATCCCTAAAGTACTGCTGTCACCTGATCATGTTAAAAGATGGAAACAAAATGGAATATGCCTTTGGGGCCAAAATAGTAATACTAACACACAGGAGAAAAGCACTACGTTTAAAGGCCCGGTAATGGCTTATTCTAGCCTTCCACACACATTGGAAGCCCTGTGGAAAAATTGTTGCCAGGCATAGCAGATGTCTAGCCGAGTGCCAGTTCCCATGACAAGTATCTGACCATTTACTTTATAGTGGCTCATAGAAATGGATAGAGCTAGATTAATCATTCTAAATAGTGACTTGATTAGCTCAATTTCTTCTTTTTTTCCTTTCTGAAGTGTCATACTAATTTTTCACATTTACTTGTTTGAAGTTATTTGACATCAAGTCAATGGAAACTGTGGATGTTCAATGTTTTTTAAATTCAGGCAACTAACTTGGGTACCTAAGTATGGATACAAGAGGGTGGCTTAAGCACCCAGGAGCTGCTCTGCAGTTTTGTGATGTTCCCAGATAGAATTAGTGAAAGCCTTAAAAATTTAGTTTTCTACATGTAACTGTGAATTTGAAAATTGGCTTGCAATAAAAATTCTGTTGCAGTCATTTAAAATTCACACTTTCTTTTAAAAAGCCTTGCCAATAAATGTATTATGCCAGTCTGTCTTTGGAGAGTGAACGTAACAGGGGCACAAACACAATCCAAACAAATTCATTTAAAACTTCATAGGAATATCCAAGGGAAAATGTTTGTGCATTGTTTTCCCCTTTAAGTAATGAGGTGTGAGCAAGGGGCTCGGGAATATAGCCTGCATGTTCATGCACAACACACTTGTTGTATAGTCTGTCTTCTAAGTGGAACAAAAACCAACTTTCTTCAGGCTGTTTACATTAAGAATACAGGCAACTATTAAGACAAATGAATCCAAATAGGCACAGCCCTAGGGACCAGATTTTTAAAGGTATTTAGGTTCCTAACTCCCATTGATTTCAGTGGGGATTAGGTATGTCAATTTATCTTTTTAGAATCTCACCCTAAGCCCTTACAGAGTCCTATTGAAGGCAGTAAGATTCTGCTTAGGTTCAGACACGTGATCCTTTGGCAAGATCAGAGCCTGATGCTGTGTTCACATCATCATACACATTAGTGGTATAATCTGGCTCCCACTAAACACAATAGAAGCATTGCCATTGACTTAATTGGGGCCAGGATTTTATTTTATTTTCGCACTTGGTTTGTTGGTCCCTGCCCTAGCTAGATTGTGGCCCCAAAACTACTGTATTACATGTTTATTAGCACCAACTGCATACAAAGTCTTTAACAGGCAGTTGAGAACTGCCGACTATTCACTCTCCAAATTACTTAGGTTTACCTAATACCATATTAAAATGTAGGATTTGGGCTATTCAGAGGAATCAAGGGGATGGTGTTCCTTGATCACATTGACTTCCCCTGGGTTACTTAGAAAATCCTTGCTTGAGTATCTTTGGTTAAAGAATTCTGTGTTTGTTTCTGTGGGGAACCTCTACCTATCCCCTTGAAATATGTAGCATTTACTAGCCTTCAGAAATACGGAGTAGTATGGCCAAAGGATTCCAACCAATGTTGTTGTCCATATGCTATAATTTACTTTATAGTCTAGACATATTATACAAGCCATTTTCAGTGTTTTTATTTTTCTGTTTATTTTTGTTGCTTACTCTGAGTTGTTTGGTGGGGCATAAATATCTCATGCTATTCCTAGAGCCTGGCTTTTTGTTTTTCAAATGTCTGCTGCCAAAATCATGTTGATCATTTTCAACTGACTTTTGCCCCACAGCGTGATGACATGACAACACAATTTAACCAGATGAGCTTAAGTCGTCAGTCATCAGGAGACAACCCCGAGTCGCCTTCTGGTCCTGTCTACCCATCACCTATGATACAGCCGTCTGGCCAGCAGACTGGTTATGTCATAGCATCCCCAAGTCAGCAGCTTCCCCCAGGAAGTTTTACAGGTTCAGGTCCGCCAGTATCCCAAACGGTACTGCAGCCTCCACCGCCACCCCAGGGCTACGTACAGCAACCACCACCTGCTCAGGTAAGTAGAATTTTGACCTCTTTTTTGTGAGTTTAGCACATAGCTCCAATCACCAGGGCCTCTGTATAGCACCATTAAAGAAATGTACAGCTCAGACAGGTGTATGTGGGTAACTGGAGAATATCTCTTCAAGGAATTCAC
The DNA here is from genome assembly GCA_007922175.1 of Pelusios castaneus. NCBI lineage: Eukaryota > Metazoa > Chordata > Testudines > Pelomedusidae > Pelusios > Pelusios castaneus. Next base: position 1,556,410 of record ML685756.1, read on the forward strand.
AGCTACAGTGCAGCAAATTCTTTTTGGCAGTGGGAAGTTTACATCATTTCTGTTTCCTTGATTCCAACAAGTCCTCTTCCCCCCTTACCCTTCCCCCCCCACCCCGCCATTTTCTGAGCATTCATTTGTGCTCCAAGATGCATCTCACATGAATATGAAAGAGCAGGGTGAGCAAACGTTCAGTCCCTTTTCTCCTGTGAGCCACATGCATGCTGGCAGAGGTAGCCATTCATCATATTTAATTGACTTGAACATGTAAGACACCACAGATCAGTAATTTTTACTGTCTTCCTGAAGACTGATTATGTTTTACTGTTCGCCACCAAACATCCATGGATGTCTCCTGGGTATCCTTGCAGAACACAGAAAGTGATTACTGTCAAGAAGTAAAATGCACGGATGATTTTCTGGCCCATTTTCAAGGTATACATTTTTAAAAAGTCAAATTTCCAACTTAATTGTAGGAAACTGCAGTTAACGTGCAGCTTAACATGATAAAATGTCATTAGTGGGGGAGGGAGCTGTTTTGTTTTATCCTTTAGAAAAATATTTGTTTTTTAAAAAAATCCCACCAAACCCTCCAGCATGAAATGACTTTAACCCTTGCTGTTATTATGTTATTCCTTATTTATAATACAGCTATATTTGTTGGCATTTCTCTGCACTGATGTAATAACAGAGCATTTGTACTGATAATGTATTTTTAACAGCCTTGAGAGCAAATGTCCCTTTATTTTATTAATTGTTCATACAGAAAAATTAGAAGAATTAGGGCTGTTTATATCACATCAGCTACAATGGCACCTGTTGTTTCTAAGTCTAAATATTGTGCAGCCATTTTCCCCATGTATATAATTTCCTGAGTAAAGTTTTGTAAAATATTTAATAGAGCTGAAATATTTAGCATGAACGCTTCTTTTCGCAAGGAATTTGCCTGTTTTTCAAACTTGCAAGAATTCCACAGGACAGTGTTATGAATTTGTTTTATGATCTAAAATATTACAAGAAATATTTTTCACTAGCTAGCTATTGCCAAATGTCAAAAATTTACATATGTGCATTTGAGGGGGAGGATGGACAAAAGAAGTTATAATGTCCCATTTCCCTCCACCCCAACTACATAAATAAGCAGAAAGCTATCATTTTAAAAGCTGTCCTGTGTTTTGTTCTCACGTTTGTCAGTATCTTTCCTTAACATTATGTGTTCTATAACATTTTCGTATACTATTTAATCGAACTGCAGAACACTTCTAGTGAATTAGATAAACATGAGCCAGCTCTGTTTTATAAACTGAGTGCTCTGTTTCATGGCTATTGCAATGAGTCAGTGTTAGAACATAGAGCCCCTGTCTTACTGGGCCATTCTGACTCTGCTGTACCACAGCGAGCGCTCTTTCAAGTCACTTATCCCTTCTCATCTTCAATTTTTAAATGTGTGAAAGGATACTTATACTTATCTGCCTAGCGGTGGCTGGTGGCATTATAAACCTGTATATCTTTGCATTATTTCAAGTGGAGAAAATAACATTACCATAATTTTAAAGATGGTGGTGCTGAGACAAAGTACTAGGGCTAGTGAGGAAGCAGAGCTGTTAGGAGGGTATTGTTTTCTGCAGTGCTTTTTTTCCAAAAAAAAAGGTACCGGAACTCCTATTGATGTCCGTCGTGTCATAAAGAAATAACACTGAAAATAGTGCAGTAAACAGTAAATTTTTGAATATATCAAAGAAATAAAAATACAAGGTAAAAACTGTTACGTTTTATTAACTATGCAGGCCGCTAATATACTGAAAGACAACCTGTGAGGTCTTACAGCAGGGGTCCTCACACTTTTTAAATAGGGGGCCAGTTCACGGTCCCTCAGACTGTTGGGGGGCCGTATTATAATTAGAAAAAAACGTGAATGCGTAGCTATCACGTCTGCTGCTGGCCTGTGTTTCTGGGTACTGGGTGGCAGGCAGTAATGCATCCACACACTTTTTGTTGGTGCTGTGGGCTCCGGCCAGGCCCAGAGTGTGGGACTGACCGATGTTAGCCTGCTGGCCTGCTGTTGTGTACGCAACTAGTAGCCAATGTTCCCTCTAGGTTTGGTGGCTTGTGTGCAAAATTTTCAAGCCGTGTGAAAAACTTTTTCAGAATAAATTTTTGGGGAAAACTCACAAGACAGAAATTATAGGCATTAATTGAAGATAAAGTGACTGTAAATAGAATTAATTAATTAATTGTGTTTAATTAATTTAATTGGTATGAATTTGGAATTGAAATCTAATTTTAAGAAAGGTTTTTATTTAAAATTAATTTTTAAAAAGTTTTAAAAAAGAAGGGAGAGAAAGAAAAAAGAGAAGGAAGGAGGAGACAAAGAAAAAAAGAAAGAAAGGAAGGAAGCAAAGACAGAAAGAGCAGGAAGGAAGGAAGACAAAGAAGAGAAAGAAAAAAAGGAAAGGAAGAAAGAAGAGAAAGGAAGGCAGGGAAGAGGAAGACAAAGAAGAGAAAAAGAAAAAAAGGAAAGGAAGAAAGAAGAGAAAGGAAGGAAAGGAAGAGGAAGAGAAAGGAAGGCAGGGAAGAGGAAGACAAAGAAGAGGGGAAAAAAAGGAAAGGAAGGAAAGGAAGAGGAAGAGAAAGAAAGCAGCCCCGGGGGTCTGGAGGGGGCGGTGGGGGCTGCCGGCCTGCGCGGGGGTCCCTCCTTGTCCCCACCCCCACCCCTCTAACCCGGGCCGTCTCCTTGTCCCCACCCCCACCCCACAACCCGGCCCGTCTCCTTGTCCCCCCGCACCCCACAACCCGGCCACTCTCCTTGTCCCCACCCCCACCCCTCTCCAGGCCTCCCTCCAGCCCCCTTACCTGGCCGGAGGCTGGGAACTGCAGGGACAGCCGGCAAAGCTGCTTGCCGGCCAGTCCGCTCCCGCCCTGAGCACGCTGTAACTGCGCATGCTCAGGGCGGGAGATTTAAATCTCCCCAGCCTGGCCCAGCCTGCACAGCTGGGAGGGAGCACCGGCGGGGACCGAACGCGGCCCCGGCAGGGCAGACAGACCCCGGCAACGGAGCCTGATCCTGGCCCCGTGCCGGGAGGCCGACGCTGTCGGCAGAGCGGGGCGGGGTCGGCTCTGGGCCAGGAAGTCGAGGCGGCCGGTGGGTGGGAGAAGGAAAAAAAGGTGCCGGAACGCCGTTCTGGTGCGTTCCGGCAGAAAAAAAGCACTGGTTTTCTGATATATTAGCCATAGGATTTTGTCTCCCAAAACCAGATTACTAATTCTTCTTCTGACACTTACTTACTGTGTGATTTTTTTTTTTTTTTTTTAATTGATATCATGTCTCACCCTCCATTTCCCTGTCTATAAGCAGGGAATATTGGTACTTATTTCACTGGGGGCACTTTGAGACAAATAGTTAGTAAGATGTTATACTGGTACAAAACATTGGTAAAGGATTAAGGCTACCTTGGGCTCAGATCCAGTCCAACCAACCTCCCCTCCTCCCCCCCCCCTTCTGCAAAATTACTCTGCCCATCGCATCTGGCTCTCCAGTCACTATGGTGATTTGGATCCAAATATGTTGGGTCAGTGAGTCCCTTTCATCGTGGGGCCCAGAACTATGGATCCTCCTTTAATCCAGGTCTTCAAAGAAATGTTAAGTGATGAAGATGGGAACTAAGGTGTTCCTGGTTCCCAATGCTATATTCATTTCTCTAATTCATGGGGTTAGGGGAGGAGGAAATGCAGACACCATGTCACCAGCAGCAGTAGCAACTTCTTAAAAAGTCACAACAGTGAATTTTTGTAAGATTGCAGCTGGTGAAGATGATTTTGATTTGTCTGATAGATTGGGGAAAAAATGAAATTTTGTAGATAAAATATCATAAATGACAAATGGTGTTAGTTTTTACAAAAACAAATTATACCAGTTTTGCTCAGCTCTAATATTGAATTCAAAGCTTTTTCAAAATGTTTTCTCAAAAATAGAACTGCAGTAAAGAAAGAACAGTATAACTCCATATGTTTCTTTTTATCCTTTTTTAGGATGTCTTCATGGTATGGGAAATGCTCAAATAAAAAAGTAGATGTACATTATCGGACTGAACATCTTTGTCTTTTGAAAGGATATTGTAGATAACAGGATCTTAGCTGTGGTTAGCGGCCTTTAAGAGATATAGTTCTACTGTTGTATAATTAGTGATAGAAGAAAACAAAAAAATGTTGTGTATCCAGATGGGAAATATATTCTAAATATAAATGTCATTGCATGTTTCATAACATCCATCGTAGAGTAGGTCAATATATATGTTTAAACAACTTGCATATCTGGCCAATGTCTTAATTTAAAATATAGAGTTGTACCATAAAATGCCTTTTAAATAATTTTTATTAACTTATATAAATACCCATGTAAGTCTTCACATATTATGCAGCCACACAATCATCTCCTCTGAAGTTGCTGCTTAATTGTGTTCCTCTAGCTAAGCTGTCATTCTGAAGAATAATGCAGAATTCTTGCCCTCCTATTGTGAAGATAACCTTCAAAATATGAACCAAACATTAACTAATGAAAGGATGTGTGTTCTGACTATGTCATGCCCCCTTTTAATCCTTCCACTGACTCTTCCTTTTCCTCTGCATAAACTTCACCCTTATCCTTGTTTTCAGGGCCCTTCCCAGCTCTTCCCCACTGTCATATCCATGGTGTTTTTTATCACCTGTGACCTTGGTATCTAAGCATTGTGTATGAAAGCTTTCAATAGAACCAATTGATTTGGCGGACAGTGGCTCTGCAAGGATGTGGACATAAAGCAGTTCTCTTAGCTGGGACCCACAGAACTATTGATGGGGTGTGCTGCTCCTATGCAAAGGCCTTCTACAATTTTAATTAAACTTTAATATACCTGGGGATAGTTTCATTAGAGAATAGCATGCCAGTACAGGTGTGGGGGTTCCCCTGGATTCATAGGTTCTAGGACCAGAAAGTACCATTGTGATCATCTGGTCTGACATCCTGTATAACCCAAGCCATAGATCTTCTCCCAAAACACTTCCTAGAGCAGACCTTTTAGAAAATTATCCAATCTTGATTTAAAAATTGCCAGTGCTGAAGAATCCACCATAACCCATGATAAATTGTTCCAATAGATAATTACTCTTACTGTTAAAAATGTATACTTATTTCCAGTCTGAATGTATCTAGCTACAACTTCTAGCCACTAGATTATATGATCTTTTTCTGCTAAATTGAAGAACCTGGTACTAAATATTGGTTCCTCGTGTAGATACACACCCAGACTGTAATCATCACTCCTTCATCTTCTCTGTTAGACTCAACGAGCTCAATCTGTTCAGCCCATCACTAGAGGACATGGTTTCTAATTCTTTAATCACTCTTGTGACTCTTCTCTGAACTCTCTCCAATTTATTGACATCCTTCTAGAACTGTGGGCACCAGAACAGGACATAATATTCTAGCAGCAGTCACACCAATGCCAAATACAGACATAAAATAGCTTCTCAGCTCCCACTCAAGATTCCCTTGTTTTTACATCCCCAGATGAGTAACAAACTGGAGATACTGAATGGACTGAGTGGTCGCTAGTCTGCAGATGTAACATATTATTCTGAAACGTAGCTATGTAGCAGTGGCAACGATGGCTAGAAAGATGCTGCTTTTAAAGGGTAGAGAAGCAAAATGGGACAAACCCTGACCCATATGTTCTGTGTCACAAAGACCTACCTAAAAAATTATCATCTTTCTAGCTACTATTGTCATTGCTATGTAGCTGTTTCTTACAATAGACCTTGAGATCTGAATAGCTGACCCAAGGTGAAAGCATTTATTATTCTCTGTAGGAGGAGAAGCAGAGAATCTAAATAAACCGGTTAAGGTGCTTATGCATGCAAAATGTCATAATGCAATAATCAATGTAAAATGCAATCAATGTAAAAGCACTTTTATATCATGGAACTTGCTATTGAATTTATACCAATACAACAGAGACTTGAATCTAAAATGGCTAATTAGTTCCTGTAAATGTAATGGCAACGAGGTTTCTAGTAGATTGGCTCTGATACTACGCACTGTAATACAGCAAAGCATTGAGAATTTGGGAGCAGGTCCAGCTAGTGCACTCTTTTTATTTCAGAACAAAAAGTTGCCCAAGCCTCTAAGCCTAAAGAGATCTTACATTAATATATTAAAGTTTAATTAATGCTGGCTTTATTGCTGCTTACAAAGGTCCCTTTCCCATTCTTCATCAGAAGAGGAACTGACAGATTTTAAAGTGATACATTTAAAGGGGGGGGGGGGGGGAGAGAGCTTTTGTCATCTTCTACTTCCTCCTCCTGCCCTGCATATTCTCAGTCTGATGAACAAATTCATTATTTAGTAACATAAACATAATGATCTATCTTCGTCTTGTCTCTCTTGTTTGGACTTCTGCATCATCCTGAGAAACAAATTCACAAGTGGAAACTAAATACAATAATCTGGCTTTACTGCTCTCCTACTTTGCTTTCCATATCATGATATAGCCATTTTAGTGCCTGGGATGAGCAAGCATATTTACACCCCTACTGGATTTTTTTCATCATCTTCCTCCCCCTCCTCTTTGTATCTTGGGTGGCTGCTCCGTTCACCGCTCCCTGGTTATGGCCTTGTCACAATAATACATCTCGTCCATCCTTTTTGTTTTCCTCTCATGCTGACTGCCATTCCAGAATGCTTACAGCCCAAGCCCTCTAATAAAGGACCAGATATCCATGCTCAGTGAAAGCCTCAGCAACATCCTCTCCTACGTTTGAATAAAGGGTGAACTGTCTCCTCTGCCTGATTGCGGAGATGAAAAAAATTGCTGAACAGGGGGATAATTAGAGAAGCAGCATTCCTCCACACTCTTGACAGTATGGGATCCACAGAGGAGGAGTATGTAGGACTTGGAGGATAGTAATGCTCCACACACACAGTACACCCAGGTATTCTCTGTTGGTTCTCAGTCTGTGTTTACTTAATTTGGTTCTTCACATGTGTTGTGGAAGCTCCTCAGAGGGTGGACGACCAAGAGCCACTAGCAAGCAAGAAATTTTCTCAGAGAGAGGCTGACCCATTCTTGAAAATATTCACTAGTTTTGGGGGACAAATTGTTCTACTCCATTCTGATGAGAGAACAAATCACAGATCATTATATTTACTGACTTTCTTGCTCTCTTCATGCAGGTAATTTGTATAGAGAACAGTAAGTCCTGAAATTAAGACAAAGGCAAGCCACCCAGCTGACTAGGAGGCATTTGTATATCAGAAATCTCCATAGGTCAGTGGAGACCCTGTAAATTCTCTTACATAAATATAGTTGCCATGAGTGTTGATGGGAGTTACAAATTCTCTCAGCAAGCCTCTATATTTTCCACCCTCAGCATAATAGCATTACAACTGGCCTCACTAACAATGTAAAGGAAGATGTAAATTCAACTCTGACAAAATTTGTGTAAAACATTTGAAATAGAAAACATTAAATCAACTAGAAAAGGCTAAAGTGCAATACACTCAACGAAATGATTTTCAAATAAATCTAAAGTCCTGTCTCTAAAGTGAGAAAGTAAACAGCACACCAACAAACTAAAGAAAACCTATCTGGAAAGCCATCTCAGAGGGGCCGAAGGGTGATAATAGATAATAAACTAAACATAAACAACATAAAACAAAACAAAAACGTCAATGCTGTTCACAGATCTCTATATGTTATATAGGGGATCACATAAAAAATGGAAAGTGATCATGCATTTCTACATAGCAATGGTCTGAGCATCCTTGGACTACTGTGCCCATTTCTGCCACAGTGTAGGAGATGCATGAAGAGAATATGATGGAAGCAAAAATTATATTAGAGTTGGATGACAAAATACACAGAGGCTGAGTTATGCCTAAATTTAGAAATATTAATAACTTATTATTAAAATAATATAATAAGTTAACTCAAGTAGGAAATGGTAGCCTATAATTAGCTTCAGGGTAACAACATTAATGAAAAATGGAGATTTTTCACAATATATGAGAATTGAAACAATGAGTTGAAGCTGACGAAGGAAACATTTAGGTCCAGTGTACCTAGAAAGGGTTTGCCAATATAGCTATATCTGTATACTTATAATTCGTTAGAGCTGTAGCGATATAGCTAGATTGGCACACCCTCCAATGTAAACAAAGCTTTGGCAAATATAGCTTATGCTGTTTGAATGAAATAAACTATACCAGTAAAAGTTTCTAATGGAGATGGAGCCTTCAATTAGAGGAAAGTTCTTAATATTGAGTACAGTTTGGTATTTCAATAGACTAGCAGGGAGATGGATGTTAATGGCCCGTAGTCAAGAACAAGAAGATGTTAATGGGATAGAGTAAGCGAGTAATTCTGCAAAGTGCAGGTGGTTCAGGCTGTGTGATCCAAGAGGTCTCCTTGATACTATGAATTCTACTTTTTCCTAAGTAATGCCACAGTGGGCAAATACCAGGCTTGCATTACTTTCTCGGGGGGGAGGGAGGAGGGATTGTATCTATTGGCTGGAGAGCTATACAGAAGACAAATGATAGCATATCCTATAAGATCAATAAATCATTGACTGTCAGCCTAAGACCTACTTTAACCCATGTCTATATTCTATTAAGCCATTTTTATGTCTATTCTTATCAAGTCATCCGTGCATGATTACTACCAAATTCAACCATTAATCACCCCAAATTAAATGATTTTCCACCTAGTACTCCATACCACTAACAACATTTTTCAAAGTGATAGATTATTGTACTGATAAGCTACTAAATGGAGTATATAACAAATGTATTCAGTTCCAGTGAATTAAAAACCCTGTAGCTAAGTCTAGATAAAATAATCTGACAGTGTTCTGTAGAGGTGAGTTAGTTCATGGTTGTACAGCACTTTTAAAAGTGCTATCTGTGTATTAAATGTTACAGCATTTATTAGAATGGACTGAACAGGTTCAACTAAAACTTCTGTTCCAGACTAAAATTGTTTGTGCCATGCTTTTATTTTAATACCTACCAAGTCTACATGCAATGATTAATGGCAAGAGATAACTCTCATTGTTCTCACATGGTCATTTATTTTAAAATATTTTAAGAATGTAGCCACTTTTACCCATGATGAGTTTGCCTCACTAATAGCATCCTGCTGGAATAAAACTAGATCATGTGTTTAAACTTGGATTTTCAACTCCAGATAGTTAAGAAAGCTTTCATTATCTCTGATGATAAATGTTCTAACTGCAACATAAGCAATGGGAATAGTGTATTCAAATATAAAGCATAGTTCAAAAGCAGGCTACAATGCAGCATTACTTCAAGTTATTCAGAGCTGGAATAGTTCTTTACTCCAATTAAAGCATTCATGGTTCGATTCTGGCTAGTTGTATGTGGCAAAACAAAGCAGTGATGTTTACATGGCTTCAAAAGAAAAACATGGGCAAAGATTTGATATCTGGTCCTCTAAAGATTACCAGTCGGGCTGGAGTTCTTCTCCCTTCAACCATGTTCCCTGATTCTCGGTCTCTTTCCTTCTTATTATTCCTTCAGTCCTTTCCCATGTATGGTTCAACTTCATAAACTGTATCTCCTCTCACCTTCAATTCTTCCTGTTCTCTTTCTCCTGTAGTTATCACCATTTTATAAAACAATGTCCAATGGGAAACTTATGGGAGGGTTTTCATACAGAGTTATAGAAGCATTAGCCAAATGTACTGCCACATCTTGAGGTGATTATGTAGTGGATAAAAAACTTAGTTAGATCCTTTACCAGTATACTTCCATGAGTTAGCAGAGTGCTGTTTTTTCCCCCTGGTGATAAAGAGCCTTGTATCTCTGACATTTTTATCCGAATTTTAAAGGGATTTTGTGGGCTCTTCAAATGTCTGCTACAAATGTCCTGATTCAGTTTACTGTTACTCTCACTGAGCAGTATATACCCCATGAGTAGTCCAGTTAATCCACTGGAATTAATCCTGGACTAAAGTACTGCTCAGCATGAGTAAAGGAGTCAGAATCAGACCCATATTTAGTTGTTCCTGTTGTATTAAAAATAACATTTTGTGACTCTTTTTTTTCAAACAGACCAAATATTAAATGTTGAAACAAAAATAATTAAATTGGCTTATAAAGAAGCACAGACATACATTTCAGGGATTCTAAAAACAAAAACAAATGATCTCTCAAAGATCTTGTTGCAGTGCTCCTCCCCTTTATATTTTATCTTGCAAAATGTCACAGAATCACTCCAACTGAAAATGAAAAATTTTGAGTGCTATGGAACTCACTGAGGGTCAAAACAAAACTGTTAAGCTCACATGTTTCTGTAATGGTGATGAAGAGTGTGCAAGAAAAGACACAGTGTTAAGTTGCCCTCAAACTTGCATTTTCAATTGAGTGGTGATGCAGTTTAGTATATACTGGTCTGTAACATAAAACAGGTAGCATTGCTGGCTCACTCAATACCTACTAAAAACTTTTGCAAGAGGAGAGGGTGAGAATCGTTTTTAGAGTCATAATATATTCATTCCAAATGTGCAAAAAGCTTTAAAGGAAGAGATGCACGCAGGTATGCACTTATCCATTAAAGAAGGATAAGCTAGCAATGGCGATTCTCTTTCATACATACATATATGCTCTCTCTCGCTTTCACAGAAATACGTGTTTTGACTCCAGGCCATTTCTGCTCTCAGTTGTCCATTTAATATTTCCCCTAGAGTTAATTTAATTGTTTTGCATATGGTCTACATTTATTTTAGCATTATAATTTTGTTCAGTACGGTTCTTCAGTATGATTCTTTTTGGTCTCTTGTTTATATGGAACTTTGCTTACACTGTTTTTTAACACAGCTGCTATTTCTCTCTTCTTTCTGTGACATGAAATTAGATGAGCACAAAGCAATTCAGTATTTGAAGAATAACATTTTTATTCATGTCCCTACTTCATTTAGGTTTTTGTAGACTAACATTGTTTCATCCTTAAGACACTGATAATCACATTGAAAGAGAAAATTAGAACCAAGTGACAGAGATTGAAAGTACACTACACAAATCTTTTTTTTGATTACTGTAAAACTAAACTACTTCATCTGACTGATTTTTCTATGTGGTCTTAAGTTTCTATTATAAGTACTTAGTTGGTGTTCTTGCTTTCCACAGATGCCGGTGTATTACTACCCGTCTGGTCAATACCCTACCTCAGCAACTCAGCAGTATAGACCCATTGCCTCAGTTCAATACAATGCCCAGCGGAGTCAACAAATACCCCAGACTGCACAGCAAGCAGGTATTTGCATCTGTTACTCTTCTTCAGCCATTCATGTTGCATTTACTGATGATCATACTTTAATTTTGGGCCTGAAACACTAGCATTGGAAATTGGCCATTTAAGTAAGTTGAAATAGTCAGAAAAACCCAACTTTGCTTGGAAAACCAAACCATGCAAGAAAGGAAAGCATGCTTCAGTGCCGTTATCTAGCATGCGGCACACAGCGTGGTTCTTACTTTATTAATACATTACATGTGGATCAGAAGTAAGACAAGTGGCGAACTTCTGTGGTCATTCATACTTCATTTGAAAGCCAAGAGTTCTGTTTTATTTCCTTCATCGTATGAGGTCCTTAAATGTTTTTAAAAACAAGAAACCAGTACTGGAAACATTCAGGGAGCATTCTGCTCTACAAAGCTGAAAATATATCTCTGATTTGGAGCCAGCCAGATGAAAGGCAGCCTTTACCTTGGTAACATTCCACTATTTTCCTCCTTTCAAAGTTAGTGTTCATGAAAACAGCAGGCAATGAGATGCACTAGTGTCTGTGTGGTATAGACTTAGATGTTAGTTCCCTGCAGCGATGGGCAGTTGGAAGGGGGGCCGTTACACTGTAAGAGAGTGAGTAGCAGGTCTCACAGTGAACCGGTCTCTTTTCCTACTGTGTCATGCCACTCCTAATTAAACCATAGTTAGGATGGGGGAGACAGAATGGGACTGATGCTGGCTGATTTGTTTATGCTGAAGAGAAGATCGTTGTGTTGCTAAAAAATAAACAGAGCTTCTGTAAAAATCACTGATTGTCCGTTTCCCTCATGCAAACGTCCTTCGTTCTGTGTCTCAGACAAGTATTAACTTCAGTAGAAGGGATTCTATCACTACAGGGTATACGATCGTAAATGTGTCATGTAGGATAAAGTGTTCTGTCTGTCTATTACGGTCTTGCTCCAGAAATGCAAGTGGTTTGATGGTAATTCCTGTGAATTTTGAGTTTTTTATGGAAAATGAGCTTATCTGCCAAGGCGTTGATCCAGAAGTCCTTTAATATAAATCTATAGCATGGACATGAAAGATAGAAGAGATCTGTGTGGTCATCCAGCCCATCTCCCAGTCTCTATAAGGTGACCTCTGACAGGTTCCTTCACACTGTTATCAAGCATTCAAAGAAAAAAAGCCACAGCAAATGATTGACTTGAATGACAAATGGCTCTTTTTAAAAAAACTGTCCAAAGTTCTAATAAATTAAACAGGTGTTGGTTTTGGGCAGCATTGCTGGTGGGGCACTGATTGTCAGATTTCATAGCTTTGAGAAAATACAATTCCCAGAGAAATGTAATATTCCATAAAGTCCACCTGTCTCTTGTAATTTGTCTTGTCTTATAGTATGGTACCCTATTTATTATCCATATACAGTGTATCTTTGAACCTACGTGAAAATTGAATTGTATGATCTTATTTTAGTTGACTATATTATTATAAAATCATATTTACTCCATCAGTTAAATAGTAGATAAGTAATGTGGAAATTGTAGTAATTAAAGTACACATGGGACACATTCTGAAGTGCTTCGCAAATATTTTGCAGAAAATTCAACTATCTGAATCCAGGTTTCATTGGAAACTGTAGTATTTTAGCCATTTTGTTTGGGTCCAGACTATATAGGGACATTGGTTGCTTTTTTTTTTTTTTGGTATTGTTTTTCACCTGTGTGCGCGCCATGGAGTTAGATTAAAATCTTGTCCATTTGAAAAATTCTGAATACCTTTTTGATTACTGACAGCTCCACTGGAAAAATAATTGTTACATCATGTCCAAATTCTGTGATGAGAATTTATTTAGTATTTCTTTTTTTGACTGTTTTACATCTTTACCCATTGCCTGGATTCTAGGACTGGCTTCAAAATAAACTCTTTTAAATGGATCCCCTAACTATAGGCCAGATCACACCTCTGTCGTAGAGATATTAGTCTAAAGGGAATAGGAGTGCCAGGAAACTCACAAAGAAAATATTGCAGTTTCCTTCTCTTCAAGCGAGAGAAAGATGGGGACAAATCATGGGATGCAACCTCCCAACCTTGCTGTCTCTTCAGATTCATTGGCGGGAGAGGGAAGCCCAAAGTCCCATACACAAGGTCAGCCTCTCCATGCTGTTGCTGAGACACTATGGCTCCTGTTGGAGTCTTGCTGCCAAGAATCCTGTGTCATCACAACACCTGCTGTGTGAGGAAGAATTAACTAAGGGGCAGATACCCAAAAGGTTTTCCTCTGCCTTTGTGGTGGAGACTTCCACAGAGAGCAACTCCTTCCCTTCTTCTGCCTACAGCCCCTTATGCAACCAGAACCTAAGGAGACACCTCACAGAGGAACTTCAGTGTGGTTGGAGGTAGAGAGGAGGATGCTCTGAAGTCAATGCTCTCTTCCTCCCACCTTCCAGAACTCCAGAGTGATCCACCTCAGCTGTTTCCTCTCCACTTGAAGAAATAGGGAAGACAGTTAGGTCCTATGATGTTGGGTTTTTTTCCTCCCCCTTGATTTCTGTGATTGAGCTGACTCCTGTCCTCTAATGTTCACTCATATTTATAATGGTAAATCTAATTATATGCAGAGGTGCTTTTTCTTCTATTACCTGAAGCAATAGGGATATTTGTCTTGCTATTGTCTTACATTTTGAAATGCCTCCAAAGAGGTAAGTATAGAGTTGACAGAAGTTTGTCTTGGGCATTAATTATATATTTAATTTATATTTGCTTTATAATTGTGGCCAGTGAATAAATGAGTAAGGCTTAATTATTCTGTTTTTCATCTTCTTATACCTCCCATAGCATTCGAAAAGCCACTAATCTTCCAGAATTTAATGATACATATAAATTATGTTTCACAAAACATGATAAAGCACACTGTTTATGTTACAAATTTACTGTAGGCTATTCACTAGCCATTCAAACTCTGAGGAGAAAAAGCTCCCTTGGATATTCATTCAAATATTGCAGGAATAAACACACAACCACTTAACCCCAAATACCTTTCTGAGCTATTATACTTTGCGTTGGCTAAGTACATGTTTTAATCAAAAGGCAAATATTTCTGGCTTCATGCGGTGTTGCAGGAAATTACCTTCAAATATAGACTGAAGGACCAAGATTGACATTAGCATGTGACAGACAGCTAACCATGGAAATTTAAAACGGACATACAGCTAGTAATGGTGGCCAAAAGACTGCAGGTGAAGACTGTGTGAGGGTGAGTGAAGGAAGCAGATGTGGATGAAGTAGATGGAAAGATAATTCCTGAAACTGCCTCTCTGAAGATTCAGCACCGTTTGCTGCTGATGAGAGAAAACTGCTGAAGTATAAATAGTTGAATCGGAGTCAGAGTTGTGTGTCTACCACTAAAATAATGAATGTAGCAGATTGACCAGGGAGATGTTGGGAGCTTCAAGAGATCAAAGAACAATTTATTAAAATAAGAAAGGTTGTCTGCCCAGTAAGGTTTTGGAAATTTCCATAGCTCTAGCAAACTGTTGAGATCTATAGCTTTCCCACACTGGGCTGCAGAGGTCAAGCTAGCAATTTGTTTTTGTTTTTCTTAGAAAAGGTCTCTTGTATGAGTTGAGCAATAACGATTACTTTTACAGCAAACACCTAAAGTAAAATGTCCATACAGCATCCTTAATGGCTAAGGGAGTCTGCATTCTCTCTTGGTTGTGAGAAAAGAGCAATATGAAGTTAAAATGGCTCCAGGGCAGGAAAAAAGATGAGCTCACCTGAAATTAGATTAGGATCTAGCAGCAATAAATCATTTGGTGATGGGGATGAGAACTCTAGATAGACAGACAGACAGACACATATTTTAGAGTGCTGCCTTGTATCAGAGGTTCTTGCAAGAGGTTGTTTCACAGAAGGTTTTCCAGTGAAACCTTTTGTCATTTGCAGTATATTAATTTAAATTCAGAATGAAAGCACAAAGAGACAGCCTTAACAGTGTTGCTCATTACAGAGCAGTGGTGTAGCCTTTGAAGTTCTTAGTTTTACTTCATGTAAATAAATAATTTGTTGTTTATCTTCACACTTCCTCTACACCAGCCTTCAGGCCCAATCCTGAAAAAAATGCAAAGATCCTGGAAGTTGATGACTTAATTTTGCCATTAGTTTAATAAAGCAGGATCAAGCCATTGGCTAATGCACAATATATTTTAAGCTGGATCATTAGAATATTTTCAGATGACTTTTCTCAAAAAATATGAACATTTACCACTCTTTGATTTTTGTCTCATCTTACTAATATTTCAATATATAGAACACTGGCTATTTAAAGCAAATAGATGAATCTGGTTTTGTTCCATGGAATGTCTGGTTTCTTAGCTGAGTGAAAAGAAATAACATTTCTGTATGCTCATAAGGCAGTGCTATAGGATTGTACCTTTGCCACTGTCAGCAACTATTTTATTCTTTAACGTCAGTCTCTCTGTCATAGTAGTTTGAAAAGCATTTCAGCCTATTTATTGTCCTTGAATGAGAAATTGGAAATGCATTCAGTGATAACATTTGCATTTTTACCACAGTTGGTGAAATCCGCAATGGGATGTTTCATATCAGTATGTCAGAGTATTTATTTTCAAAATAATAATGCGTAGGACTTAGACTATATTTCATCGTTAAAATGCTTTACAAATATTAGCTGATTAAGCCTCACAAATACCACTTTGGGGTAGGTAAGTATTATTATGCCCATTCACAGATGAAGAATCTGAAGTAGACAAGCCATTTACTTTCTCTGTCTCACTGTACCCTAGATGTGTAATATATCAGATCTGTTCCAGACGTTTTTAAGATGTGGTAGAACTTTGCTGGATTGCCCAGACAAAATGGTGTATATAATGTCTAACCATGTCAGTTTGTCTAGCTAATCACATGCCTTCCTCAATGGCAAGCTGTAATGTAAACAATAGCTAAATACTACAGTTCCTTCTTGAGATCAGTAAAGAGACAGCCTATTGAGCAAATCAAAGCCTAAACACAATTGAGTTTGGTTGGAATACCGTGCTGCCAAAATTTTTCAGAAATGTAACAAACCCACAGAGATTAACACAGTGTTAGATGTAATTGGATTTTTGTTCTGTAATTCTGTCTGAAGATACCGATTTTACGATTTTGTGAGCATCTGAGGCCCAGCAAATGTTGCCATTATAACACCTTTCAATTTACATAAAGTCGCCAATTCCTATTCAAATCAGCCTTCATTGCTTAAACACGCTATCTTTCCCCCTTTTTTAATCATCTCTGCTTTTTCCTGAAAGCTGAACAATTCACTGAATACAATAG
The DNA here is from genome assembly GCA_007922175.1 of Pelusios castaneus. Classification (NCBI taxonomy): domain Eukaryota; kingdom Metazoa; phylum Chordata; order Testudines; family Pelomedusidae; genus Pelusios; species Pelusios castaneus. The sequence continues at coordinate 1,573,011 of ML685756.1, forward strand.
CACTTCTGTCAAAAGGATGTAATTATGGGAAGCAGATATATATTTGAAAACAACATGGATGCAGTGATTTCTCTTATGATAGGTATGCATGGATATTCTATCAACAGCAAATGTTTGTCTCAAATGAGGGGTAATATTTCTGCTGTAATGCCATATTGTTAGCTTCCACAGCTTCCAGTAAGCAAAAAGGGTCTTGCCTCTTTAATGTTGCTCTGAAACAGATTTTAAAGCAGGACAAGATGTTCTTTAATGGAGCTATAAATGTGTTTAACTAGAATAATTGAGTCAAACTGTCAATGAAATAATGCTTAAGCTAAGCTAAAATTCAGTAAGGTGTCAGCATAATTGAAGGGATTTTATCTTCAGATTTCCTTTACTCCTCATTTTGTGCTTTCAACGTCTTCCACTATAAACTTTTCTTTTTCTTTCTTTTTTTTTTTAAATAAAGTGTCAAGCTTTAAAAATAAAGCTATTTGGTTTGCCATTAGGGTCATTACAGAATCTTTTAAAGAAGGATGGCAGGTTTGTGTCTTCATTAGCAACTTGACAAGCACGATCTCTTGGTCGACGACAGATCTGTTTACATTATTCCATCTGTATTTCACAGGACAGTCTTTGTACTTACACAAGCAGTAAACAACTTTCATTAATTTTTAAATAGTTAATTATCCAGAGAAAGTAATTCCTTGATAACAATTGTTCATGGCACTAATGAAACAGAACTGTTCTTCTGATGTCTATTTATATTTGATAAATAAAACAATAAGGGCTAAAATTATCAAAGAAATACTGCTTACCACTGAGACAGCCTCACGAGGTACATTTCTTATTTTCATGAGGGCTCGAAAGGAGAAAGATGGACAAAAAAATTAGTCTTACAGCACCTTGTTTTAGTGTCATATAATGCTGCATTACAATAACATTGGTATAGCACTTTACCACTTCAGAACACTTTATAAACATTTACTGACTATTCCTCACTGTGCTCTAGAGAGGAATCATAGAAATGGGAAGGGACCATGAGAGGTCATCGAATCCAGTCCCCTGCACTCACGGCAAGACCAAGTACCCTCTTAAACCATTGCTGACAGGTGCTTGTCTAACCTCCTCTTAAAAACTTCCAATGATGGAGATTCCACAACCTGCCTAGGCAACTTATTTCAGTGGTTAATCACCCGGACTGTTAGGAATTTTTCTTCCTCTTACTCATGACAGCCTTTTAGGTACTTGAAAACAGTTATCATGTCCCCCTTCAGTCTCCTCTTTTCCATACTAAACAAACCCAGCTCTTTCTATCTTAGCTCATAAGTCAAGTGTTCCAGACCTCTAACCATTTGTGTTGCTCTTCTCTGGACTTTCAGTAGGTAAGTGTCATTCCTGTAATGATGATGGAAACAGTGACACAGAAAATACAAGAATAAACTCAAGACCTCTTATCAGTCAGCTGGAAAGCCAGGACTAGAATCTAGATGTTCTGAGCTTCCAGCACCCCTCATGAAATCATGTCACCCTTCTAAGTTTAAGCACACAATCATACCACACAAGCAGTTCGCACACTGAATTTTACATAAAGTGGGGATTTAGTCATGTGACTTTTGTTAAGATTAATGGTAGTCTTGCTGCTAAACTCACTGCTGCACACTCCACTTTGAAAATTCAGTAGTAAGAGTAACACGTTTATTGAAAGATTATAGCTTCTCATTCAACAGACTAGCTTAATTATTCTTTTTACACACAAAGAGGAAGCTAAACATGACGGAAGAATACACCTATACTCTGAATGCTGAAAGAGCCATAAACAGGTTGAGTTTTTAAGCATCTCCAGTTCTACCAGCAGTAGTTGAAATGGAAGTCATTTTGAAAGTTTTAGCTGTAATCTCAAGAATTTCACAGTAATATATTGATTCTCTGATCAACATGCCTGTGCTAATCCCATATCAGTTTCTGTATATGAACAAATCTAGAGAACAACAGCCCTCTAAGAGCAATGAGCAATAGGATCTTTAGAATTGTCCACCCTGAGTGCTGGATATGAAGAAATACTTCATGGCATTCAGCAGCTAGAATGAATTTTTTTCTGTGTATGAATGCACAATGCTTCCATTGCTGCAAATGGAATTTTCAAGCACTGAACAACTGAAAGGATTATATTTTAAGTCCTTTGAGGGAGGACCGTCTTCATCTTTATTTTTAGAGTAGCCTTTCCTCCCCGCCACCAAACTTCCCTTCATTGCTACCACCAGTGTTACTCCAATAGTTGTAGCAATGGTGGGAGCACCAGTATAGAGTGGCTGCTGGCCTGCCAGTTTCCACTAATCCTGCTCTCAGCCAGCCTACGCAATGCTTTTGTTGAAATACAAGCAGCTGGTGCCTTCTTTACATTAGCACTGCCAATGGTGGGAAATTTTAAAGCAGAACAACCAGTTTAGTTAAGGTTTTTAGTTAAGGTATCAGGTACAGTACTAAATACATTGTTCACATTTACCATGTTTGTGTTTAAGTGTATAATAGAGTTTTGCGTTGCAGATAGGAGAGGAGACTTTTGCTTCACATTTGCAATATTTGCATAAACTCCTAAAACATTCATCAATACAAATTGTAAAACAGAAGAATTGTTTTGATTTGGGTGCTGAGTGGAAGAGTGTGGACCCTGCAGGTGATTGCAACAAATGGCAAACAGGTGTTCAGTATTTTAGCAGAGATGCACAAGAGAGAGATCCTATGTAATTGAGTTAAAATCTCAGGCTATGCCTACACTTGCACTTTTAAGTCGACTTTAAGTCAACTTAGTGTGTCTACACTTAAAATTAAAGTCGACTTAAACGGGAACTTACAAAGTCGACCTAGAGCATCCACACTGGACGCTCTAGGTCTACTTCTAGGGGCTAGGGGGACCTTGGGAAGGTCCACGGTGGCAGGGGGGCACCCCTTGTGTGCAATGGGGCAAAGGGGGACAGGGACCCTGGCAGGGCATGTGGGCAGGGTGTGATGCTGTCTGGATTTAGGGAAGCATTTATGATATTATTTTCTATTCATATATCCTAAATGCTCTATAATCCATAGGAGCTATGTCATGTTTGGTATCAATAGAAAGGTAGTAATTTGCTGGGAATGATTATATAGTTTGTCTAGGAATTCTATTTGGATTAGAAGTTAGTTTAGTTAGGAATTTGGTGTTCTATCTATACTTTAACTTGTGTGATTTTATGGAAATGTCTGAGAGCGGGTGTGTCAAACCATTGTGTCCTTAATGTTTAGGAATTTTCCAGCTACAATGGGCCCAAGGAGTAAACTGATAAGCCATTAAGGACACAATGGGCCCATATCACCTGGCACATTCCTTAACATTAAGGAGACAATGGTTTGACACAGACGCCTCTCTCAGACATTTCCGTAAAATCACACAAGTTAAAGTATAGATAGAACACCAAATTCCTAACTAAACTAATTTTAATTGAAATACAATTCCTAGACATAAACTATATAACCATTCCCAGCAAATTACTACCTTTCTATTGATACCAAACATGACATAGTTCCTATGGATTATAGAGCATTTAGGATATATGAATAGAAAATAATATCATAAATGCTTCTCCAAATCCAGACAGCATCACAAAGGCTCTGCCCTGCCCTTCAGGGGGCACGCCAGTCTCCCCTCTGTGTTCCCCTCCCCCCCGACAGGGAGGGCATTGGTGTAGTCCTGGGGTAGCTCTAAGTTGACTTAGGGCTACCCCACATCTACACTAGCTTAATTCGACTTTAAAAAGTCGAATTAAGCTTTAGGTCGAGTAAAAAGCAGGTTTAATAAAGTCGACTTAATTTTCATTGTCGACTTAAGCAAGCTTTTACCAGTGTAGACACAGCCTCAGAGACCAATCCCACAATCCTGCTGCAAGCAAAACTCCCATTGACATCAAAGGGAGAAGAATGGCATTCAGGTGAAGTCAGTGGGAGTTTTGGCTATATAGAATGCAAGACCAGTAGTGCTTACTAGTCCAAATGCCAGAATATTTTCATTTGATTTCCCATCCTAAATAAAACAGTAATGATTAAAAAATGAATTTGAATTCCATGTTTCCTATCCCAAAACCAACTGAAATTTTTCCTGATAACAATGTTTATTTTTACTACACCTTCCTCAAAAAGAGAGTGAGAGAAGGGAATCTTCATATTTCTAGCCTGTCATTTCTCAGAATTCGGTAGTTATATTTTTCTGTCAGGTGTTTGGTATTGTTTTAATTTCCCTTTGTTTTCAAGTGACATGAAACAAGGTTCACATTCTGAAAATGTTTGTCTGATTGAAGCAGCTTTTCTGATTATGCCCAAACACAGGAGATGGTTTCCATAGCAACAAGAGGAAAAACCTCTCTAAATAGTTCCTCACCTCCTCTTCAGGGTCTGTTCCATTCTGTGGTTTGCTCAACATTTGCTAAAGCAGATACCACTCCTGCAGAAAGTGCCAGATGAAATTTATAATGATTAGTAACAATTGTTATTGGCCGGAAAACAAAATGTTGAATTTGCTGTCTGAGTGCCCAGCTTTAACAGTGGCTTGCTTGTTTCTGTTATTACCACAAGCCCCTGTGAATTGGTATTTATATTTTAGTACAAGTTCCGTCCAGTTTTAAGAGAGAATTTTTTACTTGTATGAATATTGTCCTGATGTATGGAGATAGTATCATCTTTTGTCTGTTTTCTGTGGCATTTATAATTTTGGAAAATGGCTTTCTAGACTATGGAACCTGGTGAAGCTCCCCTAAACTAAGTTAATGGCACTGTAGCACGGTGCCACGTTAACCAAATCACCTAACCCCAACTGATCTGTATGGAAGTAGATTTAGATCGGAAACATTTCAGGGCAAAAGTTTCCTTTTCTATGTTTTCTGTGTCTTGTTTCTACTTTCAGGCAGTGCGCAGCACACAGGCATTTGTGTGCTACCAAAACATAAACATCTAATAATGATGACCAGGGAAAGAAGGATCCAGTCAGTTATTATTTATTTTTATTGTACTAGGAGTAGAAGCCCCAACCAAGATCAAGTCCCTGTTGTGCGAGGCTTTTGTGTGTGTGTGTGTGTGTGTGTGTGTGTGTGTGTGTGTGTGTGTGTGTGTGTGTGTGTGTGTGTGTATATATATATGGTGGTGATTGTTGCTGACCCTCAAAAAGGCACAGCACAGAACTTGTAACCCAGGAAGAGAGGAGGCTATGCTTGCTTTTAAGGCCCCTTTGCGCCCTCCAAAATTTGGGCTGCTCTGGTGACTGGAGAGGTCCCTGACTCAACTTGGATGGCTCTGAGTAGTCTGAGTTACTGCAGCTCCTGGAGTTGCCCAATATTCTCCCGCCTCCCCCGAATTCCCTCCAATTCTCAGCCTCATTCCCAACACACTCCCTTCTCCAGGGCTTGCGATGGAGGCCTCTGAAAGTGACCTGCAATCATCTTCCACAGTGCTTATACCCAAGGAATCTTTCCCAGCTAGAACCAGGACCTTTAGGGACCCTTTACAGCAACTTGACCCTTTTGCCCACATAAAAGAATGAGGGTGAGGATCTTACCCATAGTAGGAGGCAGATTCTGCCAGAGCAATCTCTGATCTAACTGTAACTTCTCAAGGAAAGTCTTGTTTACCAACCTAGGGGAGCAAATTTCTCACAGTGCATCTTGTTTTTCAGAGATGGAACCCTGCACGCATCTATAGCTTCGCTGAGTATAATGAGGTTCCATGCGAGCATAGAGGTCTCTCCATGTGAAATAAGTTGTAGGATCAGGGTCCGTTTCTGGGGACTTCACTTTGGTTTGTTAATCTGAAGAAGCAGGGGGGTGGCATGGGGAAAAAGTAACCCAGCTACTTTTATTTCTTAGGGCTGGTCTATACTGCTGCACAATTTTGACAGAAACTGAAGGGAGATACTCAAGGTATCTTCTGTGGGAGTGGTCATCAGCTTCCTAATCGACTGAGTGGGTCTTCACAGACCTGATCAGTTGATCAGGGAGATCAATCTGACGACGGTGAATTAGTCGCAGTCAGTGAAGACAAGCCCTAACTGGTATCTAGGTGATGCCAAGGTAATTTAAAATCAAAGAATTGGGAGACCATTTGCAAATTCCCATGTATTTTAACACTTCATAGCATAAATGCTGTAGCTGGCATGGAGCCCTTTAAATCTGGTAACACCAGTACCAATCAGGGCTGGACACACTATAAGCTGCCGGAGAATCCAGCTCATTTTTAAAGTTAATGGGAAAAAACAATTAAGCAGGTAAAAGTTTAGTTATTTATGGCTTATTTATATAAACATAGTGTGAAGTATTCAGTTATTACGGTAGAAGGGGAGCGTGTTTCCTGCCCCCTTCTCTCCATGGTCCTTTTTTTACCTCTTTAATATGCAGTTAATGTTTTTAAGAGATTTTTCAGTCTGTGCTGCCCCTTTCTCCTCTGTATCTTTTAGCTATTCAGAGCCCCCTGAGAATGATAATGATGGGCACCCTGAGCTCCCATTCATTTAAGTAGGACTTGAGGGTGCTTGGAGCCCTATAGGGTACATGTCAGGGATCTTACCACAAAGACCCTCCTAAAAGTCTGCCATGGAAAGGTTACTGTGTTTGCAGTAGTTTGATTGATTCACCTGCATACAGTTTGGCATTTGAAAGGCTCCTGTTTTATTACAACCATAAACACGAGCCACAGCCACAATGTAGAACATATTTTAATTGAACAAATGGCAATGGATTTATGGGTGTTGGGATTTTGCTGCAGTTTCTACTGTAAACTGAAGCCTCAATCCTGTGAAGGCAGAGGAGGCTGAGCCCAAGCAATACACAGAGTTAGAAAATCATTTTTAAAAGTTAAGATTCCTAGAAAATCCATTACGAGAAGGACATATTAGATAAATGAATCCATCTTTTGCTTCCAGTGTAAGACTATTCCATTTGTATGTGCTTTGTCCACTCTAGCTTTAAATGACTCAAGTGACTCAAATTGCCTAAAAATAAAGTGTTTTTTCTGAAACATCTTAGCCTAAGGCTTCACTTAAAGAAAGAAAGCATTCCTGAACAAGCTATTATTTAGGCTTACTATATATCTTGGTTCTTTTTGTCAGCCCGGGTTACCAAAGCCATTCACTATAGGGTTCATCATCACTCTCCCCTGGGCTCTTATTAATGGCATACTGATCAAATAGAACAGCATTCATTGAATGGAGTTGAATTTTTGGTTTCCTCGCTATAAATGCTGTCTCTTGTCAGGTACTGGGACTGTAGGCACTTGGGAGCTTGGAAACATTTGTTGAATTTCCTGTACAACAAGGGTCATGAAAAGGCATTTAAAAAGTTGCCCCGATGCCATCTCATAACATGAGCAGAAATGGAGAAATGTGTTTAAAAGGATGGTAATCAACATGCCACTCCAGAAAGGCTGCTGGTTTAATAGTTCCATTAGAGGTCAAGAATATTGTCATCCTTAATAAAGAAACTGAAAGCAATGAATCTTTAGCCTCATCCACATGCCAGTGTGAAACAAGTAACTTGGTGACATTATTCCCTCATTTACCCTTGTGATGGGCAATAAATAATTCTGAATACTTACTCATTAATGCATGAGAAGGTTTTACAAAATGTTTATCATCTCTAGCCTTGAGTCATGAAGCTCTTGACCAGACAGAACCTATCTTCAGTCCTTCTTGAGGAAAAACTCTCAATGCAGAGAAATTTGCCTGGGTAGGGACTGCTGTGTTTGCCCTTAACAAAAAGCAATATATATATAACCCCTTTAATGTTATTTCTTATATTAATTTGCAATGAACTATGAAGTAATTGTAGAGGACTTTGGAGTTACAAAATGCTAAGTAATGTAATTCTCAGTAAGCATTCATCATTACCATGGACATGCTCTCAGGAACTCTGAACTAACAGACCAATAGTGTGGCTTATTGTATCCATTCCACCATTGTTTTGTAAGCCTTACTTTTGGATACCAAATATGATTTTTGAACCGATCTGAATGTCTCTTAAATAAAGTCCGTTTTGCATGGAAATAACTACCATCCTATTATTCATTTCTGTAGCATGTAAAGATCTGAAACCATTAGAGGTAATGTAGGGTACTTTTTATCATCCCTCTTGCACAGATGGAGAAAACTGAGGCAGAGAGAAGTTAAGTGAGTTGGTTAAGGTCACAAAGGTAGTCTCTGTCAGAGCCAGGGAAAGACTCCAGACTTCCTGAATCCCAGTCCTATATATTAACCACAACATCATACTTCTTTAATAGGAACAATATGTGTGTGTCTCTGCCTGCCTGAAATTTTTACCCAATAATTCTTCCTAAAGCAGTATAAACCATGCAGCTGACTGTTTGTGGAGTGCTCCATGGCAAGGTCACATTTTGATTCTAGTTCCTAAGTAAAGTACAACTGATGTGGTTTTGTTCCTGTTTGAACCACATATTGTACCTCTTAGAAATATAGTCTTAAAACGTTAGGAATTCAATTTGTTTATGAATCACTCTAAAATACAAAGAAGGAGTCCTGTGGCACTTTTAAAGACTAACAAATTTATTTATTGCATGAGCTTTCGTGGGAGAAAATCCCACTTCGCCAGACGCTACATAATGAGATTTTCTCCCATGAAAGCTCATGTGATAAATACATTCGTTAGTCTTTAAAAGTGCCACAGGAGTCCTTGTTTGTTTTGCTAAACCAGACTAACACAACTACCCCTTTGGAACTTGTCTAAAATACAAATAGCACTTTATCTTCCGTTGACTTCTAAGGGGATCCATATGAGTGCAGTGGTCTGTTATAGTGAAACTGATTGTAGGGTCATTTACCAAATTTGTAGAAATGTCCCTATGCAATACATATGTCACAGACGTGCACAAACACAGTCTTCTCCACTAATTTAGAACTAGCCATAAAGGCAGTAATATGTGGCTACAAAAGGTGATTGAGGTTGCTTTACAGTAGTAAATAAAAAGAAACTATGTGAGTGTGCTGTTTTTTCTTTTAGTCTTTAGTCAGCTGCTTTTTTACAAAAGAAATATAGTCAAAAGAGAAGCAGTTTAATATATTTATTTAGCAAATTAATCCCAAGAGCTTCTCTATTAATCAATTCATTCCTTGTTCAGATTTCCAGTCAGGTTACTAGTCTATATGAGGACAAACCTTTCTATTACTCAGTAGTCTGATCTGTTGAAATTCTCAAGGAAAGCAAAATTAATCTGATCACCCTTCTACTCAGTCCTGATTAATATGTAATGCAAGGGTGCTGTGGTGTTTAAAATGTAGCAGGCAGTTCGTTTGTGCCTTAGTATGGACCACTGTGCAAAGACAGACTGGTATGATTTACCAGGAAATTGGGGGGTGGGGTGTGTGTGTGTGTGTGTGTGTGTGTGTGTGTGTGTGTGTGTGTGTG
>ML685756.1:1582430-1656642 GCA_007922175.1 Pelusios castaneus
GTGTGTGTGTGTGTGTGTGTGTGTGTGTGTGTGTGTGTGTGTGTGTGTGTGTAAAAGAAACAGTTGCCTGTAATTAACTAGCAAGTGGCATATGCCACTGTTTCCAGGCAGGTTGTAATTAATCAGCCAGAACTCTCTCCATTTACAGGAAGAAATTCAGACACAGGCTCAGCATCCTCCTGATGGAGACTGAGTAAATCGCAAGCTCTCAGTCTTCAGTGTGCAAATGGGTTACATTTCTCTGCAGCATTCCCAGCAGGCTGCTCTGCTGAGTTGCTGTGGCATTGAATCGAGAAAAAGCCCTGCTTTTTGTGTTTCCCATAGGATTTTAGAGTCTTGATAGTTTGGGAGCAGCTACTGAGTGTGTTTTGAAAAAAATAGAAAGAGAGAGATAATGGCACAGAAAAAGGCTGGCAAAGCAAAACAAATCTCTGCTAATGCTTTAAAATAATGGTTTTACTCATTATTGTCTAACTCTCTTCTCTTCAGGTTCATTGTGGTATCTGAACACTTTCGTATTCATTGTAATAACATTAATGGCATTGAACTCTCTTGGCATTAATGTGCATGTCATAAAAACTTCTATCAGATATCCACTTTACAGCAGCATTAACTTGTCTATTACATGGTTCCCAAAATTATATCATTAGGTGCTAAGGTAAAACAAGTGATAATTCAGTTGTTTTATAGCATCTAATGTAGTAATCTCAAAACCTCTGAGTATTTGCCATTTGGGCAACTTCATTTTCAGTGAAAACAGAGATCTTTCTTTAACGTGACCTTGCTGTTTACTATAGCGGTGACAGCTATGCAGTAGCAAGAGCTTGCCTTTTCCACTACACACACTGAGTAACTGTGTTATTCAGCTTGGTGGACTGTAACTGAATTAATTCATTGCTAGGTGCTCCCTTGTGGCTATGGGTGGTGTGACAACTCTTTCTGTGGGCTAGTGTGTTGCAATAGTTCCTCTTCCAGTGTGACTCAGCCCTCCGGCCAAATTACCATCTTCAGTCCACCCCTTCCTCGTTCATAATTGTGGAAACTGAAAGTCCCCCAAATATCTTGAACTCAAATGTCTTTCCCCCCTCCCTGGGGCTCTTTTTCAACCTCTCATTGGCTTAAGATAACCAGATTACAAGAGTAAAAAAATCAGGACAAGGGGTGGTAATAGGCACCTATACAAGACAAAGCCCCAAATAGCGGGACTATCCCTATAAAACCAGCTCAGCCTGTAGTCCCCTTACTGGGCTCGATTACCCTTGTTGTGAGCATGTACTCCTCCTTCCTTAGGGCTGCTGTGGGAACCAGCTCCATCTTTTACTCTGGGTTTTGGCTCAAGGCTCTGCACTGAACAGCTAGTTCGGCTCCTTTAGCTGCACTGCTATTTTCCCTGGGCCACTTCCTAACCAGCCTTTTAAGTTTTCCTTAGCATTTCTTTGCCTCTTCCCTGCTTAATCAGGGCCTTCCTACCTGTAGTGCTCTGCTTACTCTCTGCTTTCCCTGCTTTTGTTAGGGTCTCTCGCCAGCTCTTTCCTCAGCTGGGCTTTGTCACCTCTTAGCCTGATTTTCTTTCCATTAATGTTGCCATTTTCTGCTTTTTATGGGGTATTTGCCTGATTCCCCTCATGTGGGGCTCATTCTGGAGTCAGATTGGCTTAGTCCACAGAGCAAGCCAGCCCACAATGAGTCTAGGATTTGAGGTGAAATTTGTCCCATTCTCATGTTTGGCAGTCATGAACTGAGGTTATTTTTGTGCCCAGGAAACCAGCAAACTCTCATCTCATCCTCCACTAAGGGCTATAATCCACCCTTCTTTCCTTATATTTCTTGGAGTGGGACAATAGGAGCAGAGGGCGGGACTTACTGATGTTGAAAGGGGTTGCTTTGAGTGTCGAGGGATGTGTGGGAGAGAGAAAAAGTGCCAATTTACACAGTGCAGCTCACTTGCAGGTTCAGTTTCTTTGAATGTGAAGATCCAAGTTAATTTGTAGGAGATGCTTTACTTCCAAACCCCAGGAACCAGCCTGCAGGTTTTAATTCACAATTCCCAAAGATTCACACAGCCACACGGGGGTGGGGAGGAATCAACACTTAACATTTGGGCTGTGATGTAAAGCCATGCAATTCTGAAAAATAGTTTGATTCCCTAGCTTCAGATGATTTGCTTTGATATTATTGTGGTTTTGGAATTGTGGATAATTTCACATTCACTATCATGAATTGTTCCGGAAGATAATTGTACCGTATGTGCTGCACAGTTTAGGCACAAAAGCATAAGTTAAGAAAAGAATGTCAGCCTTAATTTTCACATTTTTTACAGAGAATGGATCATGTTAATGTTACTTATCCATAGTTTAAGTGTTAAAGCAGGACAAAACTGTGATAGATCACTCAATCATGCCCTTTTTAAAAACTCCTTGGCTTCAGGGGCAAAATCACAGTACAGACATCCCTAAATATGACTCTTCCATGGGAACAATAGCTGTAGTTGCCATGGGGAGGATGTATGATTATGAATGGGAGGGAAGGTGGACAGTGAGAGCATCTTTGAGATAGTAGGTAGGCAAGACCTATTGAAATAATTCTTCCAGTTCAGGTGCTTTCATTTGGAATGAAAAGGTTTTTGTCCATCTGCCTTGTACATTATGTCCCTGGTTCAGAAAATTCCATAAGCACATGCTTATATCAATACCTGTTTAGGAAAGCATGTAAATTACGTGTTTGAGTCCATCTTCAGTGAGATTTTTGCATATGCCTGAGTACTTTCCTGAACAGGGATGATTCCCTGAATCGGGAATAGGAGCAGCAGCATTAAGCAGTAATGCAGTTAGAGGCATGATATTTCATTACAGACCCATTTCATCAGTTGCTCATAACTTTTCTGAAATGTTCACCTTCTAGACAGAAAATTGCCATAGGCACTTGGAAAAAATCAGTGAAAACACACCCATTAACTTAATTAGCTTTGGATCAGGCTCAAAGTGCTTTGGCTCAAGCCATCTCTTTCAAAAGATGAATATATTTTCAGGTTGAGTGAAAACAGATAAATTGTTTTTGAGTACAAAGGGTGGGGAGTATGCTTCCCGTTATATATTAAACAAATAATTCTTGCAAGTAAAGCTCTAGTGCCAATACACGTGTGGGGTAGAAGGCTGGACTATAACATGGATATAGTCTTCACTGAGGAGTGGCCTGTTATGGGTTCCAGTGAAGACTGGTTTGAATTTGCATGCACACAGCACTGTGGGTGAAATTTTTCACAAAATGCACAGCTGAGAAAGATTGCACCTACTGTGCCTGCCTGGATAGTTTACTGGCACACTAAGAGATCAGTGTTAGCTTTACAGGCAAGGACTCACTCAGTCCTCAGGCAAGGATTCTAAGTCCTCATTCTCTCTATGCATTCATGGTACCTATTTTAGATCTTTCTAAGGTTCATAATGTTGGAGGTCTGAAAGAGAGGCATAGGCATCTTAGCAATTTTAAGGGCACATTTTGTTGGAGGATATATGACAATTATGTAATTAAGTACTGCATTTTATTCATATGCACAAGCAGAATTTAGGTTGCAACCTTAATGTTACCATTTCCTGATTTCTGGGTGCTACTTGACCCTACTGTTCTCTGAAGAGTGATTCCAGCCGCCTGCTCCACAAATTTGGAGGGCTCTTTTGCACTGCAGCTTTGTAGAAGGTATGCCCCTTCTACTCAGTGCAGAACCTAGCCCCTTTCATGGCATGGGGTAGGACTCAGAGATATGCTTCAGCATGGTGTTGGAGGGAGGGTATGTAAGTACCCTCCATCAGCTACTTCAGGTGTTGGCCTGGCAAAATAATTGCCCGCTGAGTCAGAATTGTATTTGCTTTTGTCAATACATAGGACTACAAAGTCTTTTAAAAAAAATTACCCTTCTTTGTGCAGTGATATTGATCCTGAGACGGTGGAAAGGCTTTTGTCTCCTAGTTATAAACAATCATTAAATTGACTGTCATGTCAATATAATGCAATAGGGGAAGAATTTTGCTTTCATTTAAGGGGCATCAAAGATCTGAAAGCGAGAGGTATTGCTATGTGCTGGGGTGGTATAGAGATGTGCTTTAACATTCTAGGGATTAATCTGAGTTGATTTTATTTCCAGAGTTGCTCTTTGAACTTTGGGGAATTAAAACTCTAACGGAGAATTCAAACATTCTTTTTTTTTTCTTTTTAAATATGGACATGCCCCTTTTTTAATTGTTTTATTTATTATCTGTATTTCAGTAGTGCCTAGAGGCCTAAACCAAGATTGGGGGGGGCACTATGCTAGGCACTGCAAAAGCATGGTAAAAAAACCAGTCCCTACCAGAAAGAGCTTACAGAAAAATCAGGGTGGGAGGGGAAACAGTGGGCACATCACCTCTTTTCACTGTGCCTATGTCACACAGCGGGTGGCCTTTGCACAGATGTTAATAGAATTCAGGTCCTTGGCTTCTACTCCAGTGTCCTATCCTCTAGAGCACGCTGTCAAAGTTCTAGATAACTGTACCAGTGTTCCTTTGTGTGGTCTTCAAGGGCACCCACTGTCAGCTCCCGACTCCTCAGCCATAACCTCTCGTGGGTAGAAACCCACATTGTTCTCCCTCCTGACCAGGGTTTTTCCAGGCTGCACAGTCCTCTGCCTACCCAGTAATGTTCCCGGCAAGCTGAACTACCTCAACAGGCTAATGTTTGCAACTTGCTCTCTCTTGAAAGGCTGTGAACAGTGTAATAGCCCACAATTATAAGCTACCACAGAGCTCTTCCTAAGCAAGCACACATGTGCTTAAGGTGAAAGTATTACAGAGAAAATGCATTCATAGACGTTCCTAGATGGGTGCTAGTGTAACCTTTGGGTGGGCCAAAATTCATTCAGTTGCCCTTCTCCAGTGCCCCACAGAAATCAATCCCAACCCCTATGGGGAAAACAGCTGGAGACCAAGGATCTAGTCTGTACAGGACTCACCGCGAAGCTTGCTCAGAGCTACACTCCCACATTAAAATACTACTACAATAAACATAACAATGAACTTTATTAACTACTAACTAAATGAACCTTATCCTAAGAAAACAAACTACAATTAACCAAGAACAATCCCTTGCAGGAAAGATACCCAAGAGTCCCAAAGTCTGTGTGGAGTTCACCCAACTCTCAGCTACAGTCTCTGTTCCAGTGTAGAAGCTTGAGTGGCAAGAAATAGCTGTCCTCTTCTTTCTCTGCTGGGATCCTCTGTAGCATTCCATGCAGGCTTTCTCTTCTCCTCTGCAACCAGCCCTCAGTCCCATATGCATGTCTGCAAGGTCTGTCGCAAATGACTCCTTTACATGGAGAAAACATCTTGTTCACTCCTGGCTCAGCTCCTCTCCAGAACACTGAGCACATGGTCTCCCCTCAAGGCAGCTCCTGCCTGCTATCTGCTCAGGCTGCTGCTCTCCAGTCATCTGACTGACAACATCACATCACACCAGCAGGGTACACTGGAGCATGATCAAATTGCTACCACTCCCTGCTTCTGGAAGTTTCTAGTTGTGGGTCACTAATCTGCCCAACAACAGCAACCCACCCCCAGCAGGTCTCTCAGAGATAGCCTTTTCAGGCATATGGGTTACACTAGCCACCCATCAGTTTTATGGGACCTAATAGGCTAAATCCTCCCAACCCTTCCTCAAGGATTGGGGTGCCCTCTTTGGAGAGAAGATCCTCTATGTTTGCTGAATCAGAAGGAAGGCCCTGAGTCAGTTTAAACTCGGGCTGTTTATCCAAATGTCTTTTCTTTGTCTATTGGTCTGTGGAGAATCTAGTTTGAATTTGTATACGCAAATAGACAACACTCCAGGAGGTTGTATCTCTCTGTGGTAGTGGTTACAACCTGGCTGATTTGTCTTAATCACCACCCACTGCTTTTAGTTCCTGGAGAAGCCGTGGTAGCCCTTTGTGCTGTAGCAGACCCCAGTTATACGTGAGACATTCATTTAAAACAGTGGAGCCCAGAGATACTGCATGGGGTTACAATATTTGCCTCATCTCTCCCATAAAGAAGTTACATACAATTCCAGCCCACAGTAATGTCAAAATAAATTCAGTATCTCTTTCACACACTCTGCCTCCTTAGCTCCTTTTCCTCGCAAAGCTAACCTTGTAATGCTAAACTAATGTAAAGCATGTACTAAGGCCAAAAGGAATGAGCAGTTGGGTTCCATGAGAACATCAGAGTTTTCCTTCATTAGGGACCTCAAATGGTCCCATCCTTTTCTTTGGCTGGAAAATTTTCATTCACACCTTGCACTGCTGTATTTCTGTTCTGTAAAGTGCTGTAAACACCATAATTACATCATGTTAAACTAATACTTTTACACTACATTGGGCTTAAAATAATGTTGTATCTATCTAATTTTCATTAGCTGGCAATGAAAAACTATTCAGAATGACACTTAACATATAATTAATTAAATTCCTGCAAGTGCTTCTAAAAATTAAATGGTGGTTTAGTGCAGTGAAGAAATGCAATTGATAGCTAGCACTGTGCCATAGTACTGGTATAAGTATGAATTTTTTTTCAAGCAAGGAATATATTTCCCTAATTGATAGATTCAAGCTATGAAACAGTTTAAGGTGGTGGTTAGGAAACAAGGGGCCGGGTCTGATGTAGTGCTGTGTGCCTTCTTCCCACACCCCGACTTCTATAGCAGTTCAGGGTTCTCAGCATCTTGGAAGATCTGACATGACATTGGTACTGAATGAATGAATGAATTCTATTCTAAATATGCTACATCACAAACTGGTTCATGTCACAGTTAACTGCCCTAGAGGAGTATCCTGCAATCCTGACCCAGGCAACAGTCCTGTTAAATTCAGTCAGAGTTTTCTCTGTTAGGATTGCAGAATTCAGTATTGTTGTAGCCTTCCCAGCACCAGGATATTAGGGAGTTAGTCTGACCAGATAGCAAGTGTGAAAAGCAGGTGAAGGGCAAAAGGTAACTATATAAGACAAAGCCCCGAATACTGGAACTGTCCCTATAAAATCGGGACATCTGGTCACACTTTAGGGAGACAACATGGGTGAAGCCATCTCTTTTATTAGACCGATTTCTGTTGGTAAGAGAGACAAGTTTTTGAGTCTACACAGATTTCTGAAACCTGAAGACAAACTCTGGATAAGCTCAAAAAAATTGTGTTTCAGCAACTAAAGTTGGTCCAATAAAAGATATTATTACCTCACCTGCCTTGTCTTTGTTAGGATTGCAGTCAGGCTTTTATTGTCCGCAACCCAGGTGCAAGACTCTCATTGACACCAGTAGGAGTTTCACATGTGGACTAAAGATGCTAAATGCCAGTACCTGAATCAGAAAATATGCCATCAGATTCTCAGCTCTGCCCAGCCTCCAGATAGCCAGTTACAAATCACTGATGCTAAGGCTATTTCTAACACCGGTTGACAATGACACCCAAGTATGCCTGTTCACTACATCAGGAGATGCAGGGAATGATGGTATTAGAATTGGCTATCCCAATTCTGCACCCACTGGGAACTCCATCCCTTTGGGAGAACACCCTGCTGAGAAGATCTGATTGTTTCCCATCCCCATTGCACTGAGGGCTGAGTATCTCTCAGTTCAACATACTGCAAGGTGTTGCTACTTTTCCAGCTTCTCTAAACATCCATCTCTAAGGAAAGTATTTCACCTCATTCATTTTAAATGTTTCTCATGTCCATGGACATTTTACCCAAATTCAGGCATCAAATTATCAGTTCATTTTCACATGGACCCTTAGGAGACTGTAAATATTGTACAGCTCCTCACAAGCATTTTCTGGTGTGTAGTCTAGAAACTGCCAGCTTTTTTAGTGACTTACAACTTTTAAATATAATACCCAGATTCTATAAAGCTCTTAACATGTATGAGGGCCTCTAACATTATAGGGACACTATATAAAAACCAAATAGACAGATACCAGTTGTTATTTCCCTGGACTATTTGCAGTATGGTGATTAATTAAAACTTGTAAATGAGCAAATGCACTGGAATTCCTGCCATATTGGAACTCCTTGCTAGACATGATTTATTTTTTGGCAAAGATAAGATTATAGAAGGACTGGCACTTAGCTTCTCTCCATCGGTAACGAGGGATAACGACGTTGACTAAGTCATTGATTCTTCTTATTGTGTTTAACTTAGGTATCATAACAACACAGATCCGTTTCCTAATGCACTGAAAGGAGGATTCTAATAGCTAGAGACAGATATGTTAAGTTAAAGACCCATTCTGGCAATTTTTTAGCAAACGGGCAGGCTGCTGCACCAGGAGGTGAAGCCATTCTGGACTCCCTGCAGGCACTGTGCTCTGCCCTATGCTATCAGTTGCAGGATTAGGGCCTGAACATAGGACCAAACTCTGTTCTTCAGCCTTTTCTGCACTAGAATGTGGTGCTGTACAACCTTCCCTAAGTGTGGATGCAGTTATATTAGTATTAAGATTTTTTTTTACTGATATTGATAGTTCCATATGAGAAGAGTTATGCCAACATAAGTCACCTTTTGCTGGTATAACTGCATTTATGCTTGGCCTTTTACCTGTATAATTTTTTCAGTTTAAAATAAATAAATCATACCCCTAACTATGACATAGTTAAGCCAGTAAAAGTTTTAAATGTAGACCTGGCATTAGTTATGCACACGTAAATCTTGTTTAACTTTGCTGAGGTTAGTGCCATTATTCTAGATATACACCAGTGAAATGGGAAGTAGAATTTGCCCAAGTGAATGTTTATATTTGTACACATGCATGACTTTGGTACACCTGTGAGCCAGATTCTTAGTTCTACATGCAGTCCCTCTTATGCTCCCCTGGCAGTGTAAAATGGGCTTACGGCCATTTTAAGACCCCTTTGTAGTGTAAAAAGTACGCCCAGGTTTTGTTTAACTCTTTTGGTTAGAGGTGTGTGAGGATGGGGGGGGGGGTTTAAAAAAGGGAAAAAAAACAAAAACCCTGAAGTAGTTATCCCCTCATGCAGTTATAGTGGTATAGCTTATTCCCCGTCCCACAAAGAAATAAGCTATACCATTATAAGTACCTTTATGCCGGTATCACAGCAGCCATATTAAAGAGGGGTGTACCCATAGTACTAAATCCATGTAGTAAAAGTGTTGCATCTTTTGTTTGGAGACAAGTCCTTAGAGTAACTGAGAACTCCAGCCTGCTGGCCTGGAGTTGATAGCCTGTTTTACACTTGTGTAAAAGCAAGCAAGCCTGTTTTTCCCACCTTGCTTTTAAAATGTAGCTTCTTCGGTGTGCCCTTCTGTGCCAAGTTTCATTCCGGAGCCAATTTGTAAATCCTTGCAAATTTCAAACTTAACTATAGAGACTCAGCCTCTCTTGCTATCATAATATTATCTTCCAAAAAGTAACAAAAATACAGTACTGATGTGTCTCTCTGCATGCTCTGGATGCCATTTGTATGGGAGGTATTATCATGAAAACCACATTATCACAGTAATTTGGTGCCTTTGGGTATCTGATGTGCCAATTGCCTTCACTTGGTTCTGGTATGTAATTTATCACTGGAGTGGCCTGCCCGTCTAAAATGCGCCCTTTGTGGGCAGAGGCGAAGCTAATATACTTTCAAAGTGTGTTTGAATTGCTTCAATAAATCACAGCTGTCACTGGGAGAATTTTTATCATTTGCCAGAACAATATAGTATCTTCATGTTTCATAGTCTTGATGCTCTTCTGGACTTTGATTTGTGTAAATTGTAATGTATCATAACCTAGTTTATCAAATGAAATTAGGCAGCCCATAAGATATATATATATATATATTACTGGTAAGGTGGAAACTTTTGCCTTGCCCTGAAAAGAAGTTGCTTTTATGGTGGGTGCTTAGAGCAGTAATTAATTATTTTAAAATTATTGTTGTTGTTGTTTATTTGGCTATGAAAATATGTGCAATTTGGTTTAAATGTTTTCGTTTTCATTCTCTTAAATAGTTTATGCAGCTGGGAATACTGTCCGTTAGCATCTGAGATGTATATGCATTTCCTTTTGGCCTCTGCTGTTGTAGTTTGGAGGAGAGCAAAGCTGCTGTAAAATATTCAGTGGTGGAACAAAGGAATAGTGCAGGATACACTCCATTCCGCTTAGCTAATTTATCCACTTCACAAAATAGCCAAACAGCTTGATTGGTTTCATAGACAAAATGAAGTAGGGGATGGGAAGCAGTTGTACTAACTAAGTGATGTGCTTCTCGCTCTCAAAGCTGCAGACAGCCTGCAGGGGAAGTTGCAAAGAGTGAATTGTGACTCATTGAGCTGGGACTCTTGTCCACGGAACTACAGCATAAGAGTGGGACAGGGAACTAATGGCAGAATGGTCCTGCTGTGACAATGCAGAGAGGTGGCCAGAGGACAGCCATGGGGGGGAAGGGTGGTCCTTCTGTGGAGGTGGACATACACTACAGGCTGGGGAGCAAGGTTCTTCAGCACCCACTCCTTGCTCACTCTACCGCCCTATGGACCATAGGCATGATGGGTTGAATTGCAGTGGTGCCACAGTCTTTGCATTTATTAGTGTCTCACTGAGCACTTTTGCCCAGTAGTGGAACATGCTCTCAGGAGGGGAGAAGAAGGAGGAAAGTTGCTAGTCCTTTTACTCCTAAGCTTACAGGAGAAGCAAGTTTTGCATTATACAGTAATTCTGCTACTCAAGCCATATAGGATCCCAAAGTGTGTATGTTTATTGGCATGCCCTATACCCCAATCAAAGTTCTCCTTTCTTGGGAATGTTCAGACACTAAATATGGTCTGCATAGGGCAGCCATTTTGACTCCATTTTATGGCCTTGCCTAATATAACAGTGACTTCATTTGCCATCCCTTCTCCTACGATGAAAAAAGTCCTTTTCTTTTTTTAATTGATGCAATAGCTCATTCCAGAATGTGAAAACAAGTCTATAAAGATGTCAGCTTTCGTAATTAGAAAATAATTTATTTGCTGCACATGTATCTTTTTTCAAGATGCATGGATCAAGTTGCTCTGTCCTTAGTTTTAAAAAGTTACACTTTCACCATGGTATAATAGCTGTACTGCAAGAGGAATTTACATGTGAGATTGAGTTCCTTTATATTAGGAGTAATTTAAAGGCATGACGTACAATTGTCCTGTGTGGTTGTTTTATTTATAATGTTTAAACTAAGGGTGAGCAATAGGTGTTGAAAAACATTTTGATAATATTTTCCTACTGATTTGTTTTTATACTTCTCTTTTCATAAATGCCAAACATCTTGAGTTGATTGGCTAGCAAAATCCTCTTTTGCTTTTGAAATGTTTGTTGCGAATGTCATGTGGTGGCACTGAGGCAGCTGTGTATGGCAGTTTGAGTTTGATAAGATAGGTTCTACACAGGTGCAAGGGTCTGCCTACATCACATTCAGATCCTGTAGCAAGATTGGAGCCCAAGTCAGTGAAAAGAAAGGGCTTTGGTAATCGTTCACTCTGGTGAAATTGCTAGGAAAAGCACTAGGATTTATACCATGCCTTGTTTCCTCAAGATTCTTCCTTCCAAAGTCTGGCAGTAGCTTGAATGCTGGCATTCCGGTGTGAATATTTTGCCCATTTCTAGTTTAAAACATCATAGACAATCAATAACTTTTATTAAACCTATAAAAAGGCTTCCAAGTTAATTTCCAAGTGGGGCAGGACATTGTTATTGTTTCAGAATTAGCATTCCACCACTGCTTTAGTAATATGTGAATGAAAATCAACACTGATTTTGAGTATTTATGTTGTTTGAATTGAACATTTCACGTATCCCTGGTCCTTATTGTTTCTTTCTCATAGCTACACATGTGTAGGATTTGATCTTGCTCCCAGATATTGCAAATATCCTGCCATGTAGCTTGTAAAATATACTAGTTGTCTGCTAATGTAGCTGATTTTACAAAATATTGTCTGTAGCAACCAGTGGTCAAGAGTGACATCTTTGTCGCGGTGATTTCAGTCATGCTCAGTAGGTCTACATTGTAGGGCTAGTCAACACTAGAAGCCACTTCACTGCTGTAGTGCATCTGGCGAAGACACTCTATGCCAACAGGAGAGAGCTCTCCTTTTGGGATAATTACTTCACCTCTGTGAGAGGCGGTAGCTATGTCACTCTCCCACTGACAAAGCGCTGTCCACCCTGGAGCTTAGGTTGGTGTAACTTGCGTCACCCAAGGATGGCTTTTTCACACTCCTAAGCAACATAAGTTGTATCACCATAAGCAGTAGTGTGGACCTGTCCATAGAAAAGCAAATCCTTCTCAAAATATCATAATTTGCAAACATTCGGAAGATTTATGCACAGTTCTAGTATAGACTAGCTCTACAGCATAGACCTACTGAGCATGATTGAAATCACTGCAACAAAGGTGCCACTCTTGAACATTGGGTAATACATACAATATTTTATAAAATCAGCTACATTACAGCTACATTAGCAAACAACTAGTATATTTTACAAGCTACATGGCAGGGTATTTGCAATATCTGGGAGCAAGATCAAATCCTATACTTGTGTTGTTCTATATATTAGTTTCTGCATATATGGTTGAATTCTGCTTTCATTTACACTTGTGCTATTCCTATTGATTTTAATGGGACTGCATAGGTTCAACAGAGGGTAGAATTGGTCCCCTGGATTTTAAATATTACACAAAATGAGCTTGTAGGAGTAGATTCATTTGACTATTTGTCCATACCATCATACTACATTGGAGAATGAGCAACACAAGTGTGAAGGATTCCTTTTGGAAATGTACGAGTGATCCAGTTATAATATTGAGTCTCCAAATGGCTAATATATTGTTCAGTAGAAAGTTGGCGATTGGTTTTAGAGAAAAGCGCTTTTCACGTGATGATGACCAGTTCAAATCCAATCCAGGATAATAGCTGAAAATCTTACATCTGCTGACTATAGGCCTGATTCAGGGCCCTTTGAAGTAAGAGGAAAAACTCACATTGGAGTTTAGACCAGGTTCTATATGAAGGGAGTTAATGATCTCCGACTAGTTCATAGGCAGCAGGTGCCAATATCCCCACTGACAGTCCTGTTGGAAGTCTAAGCAGAGAGGTTCAGGAACAGGCAGATCTGGAGACTGAAGAATCCTCACTCTTCTTAAAGCAGTCTCTAGGAAGGTCTATAACGAGGCAGGATTTCGGCGGCAGTCGAAGGGAAATATGCAAAGCGCTTAATATGCCTTGTGTATCTCCCTTCAACTGCCTACTTACTACGGTGTTTTCAGTGCACTGAGTCAAAGGGAAATGATCTCCCTTTGACTCAGGGCTACTCCAGTTGTTGGGATAGTCTTCAGCGATTGACTTCCTGATCGGCTGAGCGTGTCTTCAGTCAACTGGGAAGATCAATCTGATGGTGGTGAATTTGCCACTGTCAGTGAAGACTAGCCCTCTCTAGCTTAAGACTCAAACATGTCATTGTGACTCTGGAGGGAAGCATGCAGCAATCTTCTGAAGCTGCTTTATTTGTTCTTTCGTTCTGCGACTGACTATATTGGGGGCTTCAGTTTTCAGATGTTAATGCCATCACTTTCCCAAGCATCACTATACTTATTTTAAAATGGAAGAAATAAAAAATTAAATGGGAATGTTGCTGTGCTTTCCCCTCCTGTGTTTTATTATGCTGATGGATAATCTGTCTGGCCAAAGAGTAGATAAAAATGTACTGTTTCTGGTTTTGGGACACAACCTATGGCCAGAATATTCAAATATGGGTACTTAACTTTAAATCCAGAATTAGGCTATTTTTATTGAGATCCCTGGTTTTTCGAAGGTGAAGAACAGCTGCTGTTCCCATTGAAGTTAATTGGAATATGTGTGGACTGATATACTACTCAGTGTATATACTACTCAGTGCAATAGAATCTCATCAGGCCCTATGTTTGCACATACACACTGATATCAAGTTGACTTTGTATATAGAATATCCTTTCTCTGCTGCAAATAAATAATCTGCAAGGTCATTTGTCTTGTGACTGAAGGACATGGGGGGGCCAGTTAGGGATCCTGTGCTGACAATGGGTTTTGTAGGTGAAAAAAAGCTAAATATAGTTCCTTCAGGCAACCCATCTGCTCTTCTGAGCTGAGTAAGGAAGAGGATTAAAGCTTTTCCTTCAGGGATGAGGACAGGACTCCTTTGCAGCACTTCTAACCTCTGTCACCCCGAGACCAAACAATTAGACGCTGTTGTGATGGCCATTGTTTTATTAGCGGTAGCATCCTTTCATAAATAATCGTTGCCAATTCTTGCAGATTTCACAATTTTAGCAGTTCAGTATGATAACCTGTGTATGTGTGCAAACACAACTTTCTCAGTCTGTCCTCAACCCACTTTCCATAATGGGGATTGAAAAGTGGTTTAGCATAATTATGAGTGACAAGTCTTGAGTTGATTTGTATTGATACCAAATAGAATTCAGTTCTGTGAAATATATGAGCCCCTTTATTTCTGTTGAGTGGTGCCTTCATTTGCAAGTTATCCAGTTGATTTCTTGGGGATGGATAATGGACTAAGTGTAAGAGTGACTAAATCTTGCACTAAAAGAGCTTCACCCTTCATGGTATTGAATATTATGGCCCTGATCCAGCAAAGCACTTGAGCACACACAGTACTTCAGCACACTGGAGTCAAGGAAATCACTCACATACTTAAGATGAAGTATGTGCTTAAGAGCTTACCTAGTTCAGGGTCAGAGTAATCGGCATGTTATAGGTTTGAGCACTCGGAGAGGGATCCAAACCCCATTGAGGGAAACAGGAAGGCTCCCATTGACTTCAATCCGCCTTGGGTCAGATCTTGTGTGGGAGTGTGTAGATTCACATAAAGGGCCAGACTCTGCAATTGGATCCATGCAGGGAGACCCCTGTGCATGGGGGGAAACCTGTTGACTTTAATGTGATCCCTGTGTCTGTTTGAAAGATGGAAGATGAAGGATCCGGCCTGTAATTTGTATGCCATGCGCTTACCCTTCCCCATCACCCCCAAAAAAGCACTTTATTATTCTGTGGCTCTGGATTTTAATCTGGACATTTTATGTACTGAAAAGCAGACAGAAGAAGGAATTTCATGAAGTGATGGACTTCGCTGCAAATGGTATTTACTGCACAGTTGGTGTCTCATTTTCAAAACTGTCTCTAGGAACTCCACGGGGTTGGGCTGCAAAACAAAGCCCAATCTGTAAGTGTGCTAAGTGTTTGTCTGTGGAGAGAATTTACACTGCTCAGCAGTGATTTACACAGTTCTGCCCTGACTGGTGTGCCATCAACACACTGAAAACTTGCCTTCATTCCCAGAACCCAGTAAGGGTTCTGAAACCAGAATAGCTTTAGGAATGGAAGCTACATGTTGATTTTATGCCCCCTGTTAGCCATAGAAGTGATTCTCTCCATGGAAAGCAGTCTGTCTATATAATTATTTTTAAAGTAAAACTATAATAGGGAAAATTCCTCTCTGGCCTAGTGGATAGGATATTGTACCGATAGCCAAGAGACTTTTGTTCCACCCCCACCTCTGTCACTGACTTGCTGTCTGACCTCGTCCAAGTTACTTCACTTCTTGTCTCTGTTCCTCCTTCCAGCCTCTGCCTTGTGTATTCAGACAATAAGGTCTCTAAGGCAAGGCGTGCGTCTTGCAGTGTATTTGTACCATGTCTAACATAGTGGAGCCTCCATTCTAATTTGGTGCACTTAGATGCTACCCTAATACAAATACTAAACAATCATGTAATAAATGATGCATTGGCAGCTTGTTAGTTGACTTTACCCACTGTTTCTTGGAGGGTATGGGACAGGGAGGCCACCTACTGCAATACAACAGTAAGCAATAATACAAACAATGCATTGACAGCTTTTTTTGAATACAGTATATATTGCAGGCTTTGCCACTGCAATTATTCTGTGACACAATGTCACTTAGCGGTCTAACTGGCTCACTGCATGCACTTATCAGGTAATTAGACGTCTAAGTGATGTTTATTGTGTGAGCAAATAATTGTGGGTGCAGAACTGTGGTTGCAAAAAAGGGATATGGGCCCCATGTGTAGTGTGGAGAAAGAAAAAAACATCACCTACTTGGAGTATAAAGCACATTTCACTTTCACAAGTAAAGGTGACTTCGAAGGGTAAGATCTATCATTTTGTTGTTCTCTATCCTATATAGGCATTAAGGACACAATTCTGCTTTTTTTTTTACTTGTGTGAAATGCTCATTGACTGATCACAGAATCAAGTTCTGCCATGTGGATATCAGTGAAACTATCCTCTAAACCAGAGCATTAGGCAGGTGCTTGCACAACCTAATAATACTTATTGGAGGTGGGAAATAAACAAACTCGTGCTTTACTTTAGCAGCAATTCTGTTTTATTTAATACATATTTATACTGAATAAATATACACATGTGCGTGTGTAAATGTTGATGAGACTTGATCAGGTATGTGTCATTTATGGTAAGAGTTTCTATTTGTGACTATATTGTTATGTGTAGGTAGTGCTGATGATCAGGGCTGAGGCTAGCTAACCCTTTTCACTTGAGATGTGTTCATCTGTTCAAACAAATAAATTTGCAAACACAGCGATTGGTGAAAATTCACCATTTTCAATACTCAACTGGCACAGTTTTCAAAAGGAGGAGAGAAAAAACAGGGGGAGAGAGAGAGAGAAATTCTCCTCTTCTACTCCTCCTATTCAAAATCATGAATTTGTCTCCAACTGAAGTTTTTTGAGAGAGAAATGATGACAATGAAATTACTTTTCCATATGTAACTTTTCTTAACAATTACTGTTGCTCTTAGATTTTGCAAAAATATTTTGCTTTTCTGTAAACCCACAAGTACAGCTCCTCTCTCAGTCCTCCAGCACTTTGTGTTACTTGTCTGTAGCCCTTCCAAACAAAAGACTGTGCAAAAGATCAGATACAATGTTTTGCTAATATACTTATCTTTTCAGTGTCATTTTTGCAGGGGGTTGCACCAAAGCCTAATGAAGCATGTGGGAATCTTCCCACTGATTTGTGCAGGCATTGGATCAGGGCAATTATCAGTGATGCACTTCTGCTGTGTTACACAGAGTCATTGGATCAAGATCCTTCTGGAGGGAAAGCAGCAGGCTGCAACCCCTGTTCTAACTCATGAGCCATCATAGGAGAGGCTGCCACCAGGCTTTGCTTCCAGTATGAAGGCACTTCCCTGCTTAAAGCTTTCTCACGCAGCAAACTAACATTTCATCGAGTGGGATTTGCTGTGCCCTGAGCCTGTCATTCTCATTAGCGTTCCTGGGAGTGACACATGAACATGAAGAGCAGAACAATCACACTTTACATCCCAAGAACATTTTCAGCCCCTCGCTGATGCTGATGGGGCTCTGCACACGTTTAAAACCAATCACATGTTTCAAGAATTAGCTTTCCTGGGACCAGAGTGCTCAGAGCCTTACAAGGCAGAACCTTCCCCAGTCTTGTAGGCAATCCTGCAGGCAGACAATCTTGGGCCAGCCTGGAATTCTTTTGACTGAGGATCCACATGGATGGAGTACATGTGTCTCGCTCTGATATAAACAAAAATATTTTGCAGCTTTTACTCTGTACCCCGTCATACCAGCCAAGAAATACTCTTCCAGTGCAAAGTCATGGCCTGTCCATATGACTCAGTGGATTAAGTTAAACAGCATAAAATACTTTCCTCCCCTCTCTTCCCTCTGTGTATCACCTGTGTCACTTATTGCCTGGGTGACTTTGTGCATGTCTGTGTGCGTGCATGTGTCCAATAAAATTCAAAGGCTTCAGATTACTGAAAACAGCTGTACATACTTCATCTGGGTTAATGCATTTATAACAGGTTCTGGGTAGGCGCCAAGATCCTAGATCAGCTGCTTTACCGGGATGATACTGCTGTAATGGAACCCTGTATTATGGTGTTGGAATTATTTTTGTTTGCAGCTGGCTGTTCTCTATATATTTTTACTGAAATGAGATAAAAGGATTTTGTTCTTAAAAATAGAAGTTTGTTTTTTTCTTAATCATGCAGAAGCTTTGAGTTTCATGTTCTGTCTATAAAAGGTGTTTCTTTAGAAGGAAGGATATAATTTCAGAGAAAATAGTAATTTTTTTTAAAGGCCTCAGAAATGAGGAGCTAAAGTGCCTTGAAACATGAAATAGGACTTTCTGAAGGAGGATAAAGTTAGTGATTAAAATACTACACAGCAGGAACAAGGTTACTTTTTAATAGCAAGCCACTTTCCAGTAGCAAGTTATTCTTAAAGCTGTCCCTGTAATTTGGAAATCCCTTCTGGACAGACATAAAAGAATAGGCTTGCATTTTATAAACTAAAGAAAAATGCTTCCCCAGCCTTGAATCCTCACATTTACATCCATTCAAGCCCCTTTAGATACCTATTCACATACATTCTTTCAAATAACAGCTCTGTCAGTTTCTCCAGCCAGATGGCAAAAGGTAACTGAGTGCAATCATTTATCTTTAAACTATTCAACTGTGCTCTTCTTTGTATTCTTGTTAATAATGCCAGGTCTCCAAGGAGCTATATTTCATGCAATTTCATCACATAAGCTTTTTGTTTAACCTTACCTGCTGCTCCCATAGAAAAAAAAGCTGAAATGCCAACCTCCCTTAATTAAAACTTTGATCACAAAAGATATTACTATATGTGTTTTTATTAGGTAAATAATGAAAGCACTTAATCATGTCTCTGCCTTGTCCCTGGGTTTTTTTGTTTGTTTGTTTTTTTTTAATTTAGAAGTGGTGATATTAAGTTTTAAAGCAACTCTGCAAAGGTGTAGACAAATCCATCTGCCTGTTTGCAACTTTCAATGAATCATAGAGGTTTTTCTTAGAACCTAAGATTTTGCATGTTTGCCTAACAGATGAGATAGAAGGGTTTAAATACAAACTCAATGCCCTTTGTGAAGAGAGTTGTCTTAAGATTGGTATATTATTGAAGGTACCATGTGTTACCACTTCAGAAAGCGAGAGTATATTTTTCTCCCCTGAGTGAGTGACTTTTTTTTTTTAACAGCTAAATTATTACTAGACCTTGTCCACTGCACTTGGAATTTAGAATAGACAAAGAGATTATTCATCAAAGACAATGAAGTGAGTCTTTCTTTTTGTTGTTGTACAGGAAATGGAAAGTAAGGTATGAATTAATTTCACATGGGAGCTGGAATGTTATTTCCACCCTTCTTACTTACATAAACAAAACAACCACAACAAAAACTTCTCCACCACAGAGAAGGAGCCATTTTGTTTCCGCTGTCACTTTTCTTGGAACACTGTCTCTGCATAAAACACTCAAGCTTTGGAATAAATATCCCACATGGCTCCAGTCCTTCAACTGACTCCATGTGGGCTGATCTTTTTGAGTGGGAGAGCTGGATTAGTTATGGCAATATGCTATTCTCCCATTCTGCCTCTCAATTGTTTGGCTGCAGAGATGTGCATTCCAGCTGATAGTTCTGTTTTGGAGAAGCATAGGATGCCACTGTTTGCTTGCTTTGTGCCTATTTGCCCATCTCCCAAGTTTTGAGATTGCACAGTGGGTGAGATCAGCATTTTACGTGGCTTTTTTTTTCATTTCAGGTAAATAAGATCCTGCATTAACGAGCAGTTATAACCAGCAGTAGCTGGGACTTCATACCTATTATTCACAGGACATTTTCTTTTCCCTCCGAAAATCTCGATATTTTCATCAGTGGCTTTCACAAAAAGTAATAAACGAGTGCTTTCACAGGATGCAAAATTGCAGCCAGTATTACAATTTGATTTCTTCTCATTCTTCTTCCAATGCTGGAGTGATAATGCCATGTTTTGCACTATTGATTTTCCATTAGAAGGAGCTCTGTTAGCCAAAGGCAGAAAAGTGAGGGGGGGAATACAAACTGCCCTTCTTCACCAGTATCTTCTTCATTCCTTTGCAATAATAATTCTTTCAACCTCATACTCCCCCAATGCAGACACACAATCACATATTAAGCTCCTTAAATACAGTTGAGTGCTGTCCTTTTTCTGCAAGTCTCTTGACAGATGTATTGCTGATTGGATAATACCAGATTCAGTAAATTGGGTATGTTTCCTAGAGTAAGGGGATTTTACAGTTAAAAAGAACCAGAATGCTAATACTCTATTGATAGTAATATTCAGAGTGTTAGTTCAAAAAACTGCAGTTCTGTAGCTCCAACTCTTCGGAGGAGCATTAAAATCTCTACCGTTGTGATCATTTTAAGAATATTTGCAACATGTTGTATGTGCAGTGAAAATAACTAGAAGGCCATCAACTAAAAAAGTGTTCTGATCTTGTACAATTTGAAAGTACTGATATGATTAGAGTTAGCAAAATCTCCACAAGAGACTCCTGTAAAACTCTCTGCAGGGATGTAGTACCTTTTATGGTTAAAAGGTACCTTTTGGTGAAAAAATATAACTGAATAAGCCATCTATTTGACTGGGCTTCTGGTTAGGGTTTAAGGCCTGGGGCTTAGGACGGAGTGGTGGGGTATTCATTGTATTTGCAGACCAGTGTGCTAATTTTTGTGTGCGTTATGAGGATGGGTGGAATCCCTATGTGGATTGTCTGTAAAATTGTTGTCAGGACACATCAGTCTCATGTACAGGCTTTTTTTTTTTTTTTTTTTTTTTTTTTTTTTCCATTGTATAGATGAAATCCAAATAAATATAGCAAGATGCTGAGATAGTAAACCACTACACAATTATCCTTCCAGTTCACAAAGTGTCAGATCTGTAACCACAAACTAACAGAGACACCCTGCAGTTGAATACATAGCCCAAACAAAATAGTAAGTCTTAACATGGCAGAGGAGGCAGATACAGTTGGGGGATATTGAACATCAGTAGCAGCTCTGGTTTTCAGCAGCTGCCAAAGGCATCCCTGGATTTTAGATCTAAGATTAAACTACAAAATTTTTCAGAAGGCATATTGAATTTAGATCTACAAGTTGCAGCTTAAGGCTTCAGGCACATACTGGAAATGCCACACCAGCATGGAGACATTAATTGATACAGCTTCTGTGGGAGCATTCCAAACTATAGTAATTTTGGAGTGAGTCTAGACTCAGAATTAGCTTAATTTTACAGTCAGATTTTGATTAAACTTTCCAAGCTCATTACCAACTATATAAGAAAAAAAAAATGGTCCCCAAATGCCACTAAAGCCTACTACATAATTCAAGAAAGAGTGAAACCACTCAGAACATAATATGTTGGGAGTAGTGTATAAGGAAATTGCTTTTTATAAGAATTGTATGTGTGAGAGCAAATTTGTCAGTCTTTTTTAGAGCTGTGTGTGGATTAGAGACCTTGCCTCTTTCTTCAGGTCTCTGCACAATACAGCTCTGAACCAAGCTCTGAAATGTCTTTTATAGATCGACACTTGCCATGCTCCAGAACAGTGAAGGAAAAGGGCTTTCTATCTTGCTCCCTAATCTGTTGTCTCCTTAAAGGACACAGGATGAATAAGGAACCTTCTGTGACCCGATTTATTTATCCTTTGAGATGCTATCTCAGGGTGCCCAGAATTGTCAGTTACTCCATTACCTCTGCCTCAGCAAGAGAGAGACTTTCTTGTACTTAACTGGTTGTCAGCACCCTGACACCATCAGCTTGCTAGCCAACCAAATCAATTCCTCAGGGCTCTGCCAACCCTTGCTTTGCTTCGCAGGTTAACAGTAGGTGTACCCCCAAGTCCCTTGTGTCCAGCCCCTGTCACTAGATAAACAGTAATTCCCAAGGTAAGAGTATACACGCAGCTTGATTGGTACACCTCAGGGTCAGGTCCTTTATAACATCACAGCACTGGGATACATTTATAGTGAAACAGTCAGAAATTTAGTATCAAAGATTAAGATTTAAGAGATAATGAACAGGGATACTAAGTGGACTCAGAAATGGATACAGATAAAACAAAAAGCATAACATGCTTCTTCAACTCTAAACTTTAACAGACTAAAATTCTTGTCTAAGGTAATTTCTCACCTAAAGAAATCTTTCATCATCATCAACCCACATGGCTGAGATCTGCCATTCATGGATGCAAAAAGTGTCGTCCTTTTTACTCCCTCAGCGAAGGGTAACAGGATGCTGTTCCTGTCTTCCTGGTATAGTCCAATAAATCTTAAAGGTACCCATCTAGGCAAAGCTCTTTTCCCCTGATGGTCTTTCCTTCCTTCTGACTCCCCATTCTCCTACTGACTTGTGTGTAAATAGGGCTTCCATTGTTTTTTCTTACACCGCTTAATCTATATATGAATCAAAGCCCGGGGTGAGCAAAATATGGCCCACCAGACATCTCTGTTCAGCTCTCCACACCCCCAGCACCTGGGCCGGCTCTCTGCGGCCAGCTCTCCCCCACTATGCCACCCCTTTACCCCCCTCCACCGCTGGCTCTGCACTTCCCACCCCAACCGCCAGCTCTCTGCCGCAGTGCCACCCAGCTCTCCGCTGCCTCACCACCCCCACACCAGCTCTCTGCCGCTGTGCTGTCTCCCGCCCTGGGACCGGCTCTTCACAGCCACATCGGCCCACCTGTGATTATTTTTCCCACCCCTGATCTCAGCAGACAAATGAATATACATCTTCTTGTCTGACAAAACCAGATCCTCACCTGTGCTGGGAGGTACCACCTTAATACAGACTATGACTTACTTTTAGTACATAGACATAACTTTTAAAATATCATCTGTACCTGTATTTCACAATGATATTAATAACCAGCACGATCTTGGCTTTCATTTAAAACCTCTCATGACATTCTTTATAGATTAAGGCTATGATGGCAGATTGAGAGGTGTGTTGTCAGGCTGGTCAGGGGCTACTGTTACAGAAGAGTGAACCATTATCCAGCTGGCATTGAGGTGCTCTTGGGGGCACACCCTTCTGTATGTATCTGTGCTTTTTTGTTCTGTCAACAGCATAACTGTTCTGCTGCATTTAGTTGGTAACATGCATGGTTGTGTGCTGTCATTTGTCGTGTTGGTCTTTACACTATATTTCCAGTCAAGTTGATGACTGCATATTTGAGTCATAGCACTACAATGGCCTTGATCATTTGTAATTAAAAACTCACTGCAAGAATTATAAGATTCCATTGTTAGGGGCAGAATTGCATACACACTTACCCTTAGATACTGTACTATTCATGTTCGGTGTTTTGTTGTTGTTGTTGAAATTAATCTTTAAAATAGCATAACAAAACATGGGAATTTTCAAACCAATGGTGATGTAGGGTGAAGGGACGGAGCAAGGACAAAAAGATTGTTGCCCCCGTGGGTGCTCTTCAAGAACTCTATTTTATAGTGGGACTAGGAAGTGTGGGATCAGGAAGCTGCAACCATGTATCTGATGGTTCCCGCTCTCTGCTGTGTCCAGTGAAGGAGACTTTAGGGAGTAGATGCATTGTTATTTGTTATAATTTGAATATCTCAAACATATATCAATGATCCTTTTCCTTGGAATTTTAGGTAGGTAATAAATGCTAATGGTCAACCCCAATATTTGTAGATTATAAGGCTTAAAGAAATTGACCATTTAGTTTGATGTGATGCATAGCATAGACTATAGAATCTCATCGGCTGCGTCTACACTGGTAAATTAAGTCGACTTAAGCTTGGCTTAAGTCGACTTAATTTGCCCTGCGTCTACACTACACTTTGCTTAAGTCGACTTAAGCAGCTTGCTTAATGAAAGTCGACTTAATGAAAATTAAGTCAACTTTATTAAACCACCTTTCTACTCGACCTAAGGCTTAATTCGACTTTTTAAAGTCGGATTAAGCCAGTGTAGCCCTGGGGTAGCCCTAAGTCAACTTAGGCATGGCATGCCCCCCAAAGGGCAAGGCAGAGCCCTGTGTGATGCTGTCTGGATTTAGGTAAGCATTTATGATATTATTTTCAATGGATATCTTATAAATGCTATAAATCCATAGGAGCTATGTCATGTTTGGTATCAATAAAAAGGTAGTAATTTGCTGGGAATGATTATATAGTTTATGTCTAGGAATTCTATTTCAATTAGAAGTTAGGAATATGGTGTTCTATCTATACTTTAACTTATGTTATTTTATTGAAATGGCTGAGAGAAGCGGGTGTGTCAAACCATTGTGTCCTTAATTTTTAGGAATTTTCCAGCTACAATGGTCCCAGGGAGTGACCTGATGAGCCATTAAGGACATAAGGAATACAAGCATTGTGTTCTTAATGGCTCATCAGTTTACTCCCTGGGACCATTCTACCTGGAAAATTCCTAAACATTAAGGACACAGTGGTTGATGACATCCTGTCTGGGGCGTTCCCATAAAATCAATAAAGTTAAAGTATAGATAGAACACCAAATTCCTAACTTCTAATCGAAATAGAATTCCTAGACATAAACTATATAATCATTCCCAGCAAATTACTACCTTTCTATTGATACCAAACATGACATAGTTCCTATGAGATATCCATTGAAAATAATGTCATAAATGCTTCCCTAAATCCAGACAGCATCACACACAGGGCTCTGCCCTGCCAGGGTCCCTGTCCCCTTTGCCCTATTGCACACAAGGGGTGCCCCCCTGCCACCGTGGACCTGCCCAAGGTCCCCCTAGCCCCACAAAGTCGACCTAGAGCATCCAGTGTGGACGCTCTAGGTCGACTTTGTAAGTTCCCCTTTAAGACGACTTTAATTTTAAGTGTAGACACACTAAGTCGACTTAACTAAGTCGACTTAACTAAGTCGACTTAACTAAGTCGACTTAGTTAAAGTCGACTTAGTTAAAGTCGACTTAAAAGTGCAAGTGTAGAGATAGCCATCCTGTGATAGCTGCTGTAAGCCTATAACTTTGGTTTAATCTAGCTCTTTGAAAGATATGCTATCTTGATTTAAAGATTTCAAGCGATGGCAAATCCATCTTATCCCTAGAGAAGTTGTTCCAATGATTACTTATCTTCACTGTCAAAAATGTACAACTTATTTCTACTCCTAATTTTTTTCTGGCTTCAGCTTCCAGCCATTGGATCTCATTTTGCCTTTGTCTGCTAAATTAAAGAGCCATCTGCTACCAGAAATCTCTTCCCCACATAGGGCTTGTGTAGACTTTAATGAAGTTGCATAATGATAAAGACAAGTGAATGACATGTACCAAGCTGGATTACTTGGCATGGTGGGCTCCTTTGAACAATATGCATTTTAATACAAGCTACATCTCAGTCTTTTCTTGGATAAACTAAGTAGATTGAACTCCTTTAATTTCTCATTATGAGGCATGTTTTTCAGACTTCAAACCATTCTTGTTGCTCTTTCCCTTTCTGGTTTTTCAACAACTTTTTTGATGTTTGGTCACAGTATTCTAGTAATGGTCTTATTAATGCTGTATATAAAGGTTATAACACTTCCAACTTGATATCCTCCTGCTTATGCATCTGAGGACTACATTCATTCCCTTAGCTGCAGCATTGCACTGGCAGTTCATTTTCTGTTCATTATCTACTATGAACCTTCTCGATATCATTGTATTACAGGACACAGTCCTCTTTTTTATAAGTGTGACCTCTACATTCTTTGTTACTAGATGTATGGCATGAACCTGAGTATGTCTGAGCATTTCATTGTATTAATACTCATATTGTTCAAATGAGCCCAAGAGACTCAGTTTGTCCTGTCATTATTTACTACTCCACGATTTTTATATCATCCGTAAATGTTGTCAGCAGTCATACTATATTTTCTTCTATATTATTGATAAAGATATTGAATAGCTTTGGACCATGAACAGATCCTTGCTGGAACCCATAAAGAAATAAACTGCCCCCCCCCAAAACCTCCCAAATACTTTTTGAGAACTATCTGTTAGCCCGTTTTTAATTCATTTAATATGGACCACTTTGATTTTGTATAGTGCTTATTTTTTTTATCAGAAAGTTGTATGGAGCTATGTCAAACACCTTATAGAAGACTATGTGTATTACTTCAATAGTTACCTTAATCAACCAAAACTTGTAATCTCATCATAAATTGTACCAAGTTTTTTCAGAAAAAAGACCTATTTTCTATAAAACCATGTTAATTGTCACTAATTAGGCTACCAACTTTTAATCTTTTACAGACTGCATTCCATATTAGCCTTTCCATTGTTTTGACTAGGCTCAGTCAGGCTAACTGACCTGTACTTACCTGAGCTGTCCTATTTGCCCTTTTTAAATATTGGCAATGTTAGCTTTTCTTCTGTCCTCTGGAACTTCTGCAGCATTCTAAGGTTTGTTAAATATCACCATTAGTGGATCAGAGAGCTCCTAAGCCAGTTCTTTTGTTACTCTTAAGGGCAAATTATCTGATCCTGCTTATTTTAAAATGTTTAACTTTCAGAGTTGCTATTTCACATCCTTCCTAGTTAATGATGGAATAAAAAAGTATTTCTTTATCACTTTGATATGTGAATACCACACTCTGCTTCATTCCAGATTTTCCTGGCACTACTTGAGCAAGCTGCTCAGATCTTCCCTTAGAATATCTCAGTAGGTATTTACCTAGGGCCACCAGCTGTGTCTTATAATTCAGTG
Source organism: Pelusios castaneus (assembly GCA_007922175.1). Lineage (NCBI taxonomy): Eukaryota > Metazoa > Chordata > Testudines > Pelomedusidae > Pelusios > Pelusios castaneus. The sequence goes on from ML685756.1 coordinate 1,609,056, forward strand.
ACTGGAAATCTCTAACCAGAAAGTCAGTGTGATGTCAGATATGTGTAATGCATTTTTCAATTGATCCCAGAAAAATTAATTGGAAATCGTATTTCACAGGAAAAGTAGTTGATCATCTCCTGCATTTCTAGATATCGTTTTGGAAGATACGAGAGAGGTAGAGTTGGGTGTGTGTGAGAGAGGGATTGAGGGAAGTTAGCTGGCATCTACCTGCATACTTCCTAGTTGCCAGTAGAATACATTTCAGGAGGAGGGAGAGGAGTACCCACGAAGCTGATCATTTTATAATTTATTTCCATTCCTGAAAAATGAAGGGGGTCAGGGTAGGGATATGTAATACAAGAATCTCACCTTCTTAGGTTCTGCTATCTTCAATAATATTTAAACACTCCTGGTACTGTGATCTCATCAAGTTTTCTATTGAATTGCTCTGAGGATGCATTTTTTCTAGATTTAAATTATAAAGGCTTGGCTCATTATAGCACTGAGAACTCTGTGGTACATTTGTGTGTGTGGTGGGGAAAGAATAGTGAGTTCTAAAAATACTTGATACAAAACTTTTTGTGAATGTATATGTTTACATCAATAATGCCACTTAGTTGCAAGAGCCTTGTTCATATGGCAAAGCAGAGCAAAGTTCAGAGACTTGCCAACCAAAATCTTCCTTATCTAAAGGGTAAGTAGAGTGTTGTTATATTTATAAAGCTACCTTGCTGATCTTTTCCTCAGTTTTGAATCTAGGAGTAAGGAAGAATCCTTCTAAACAAGGACATGCAACATATAAAAGACCTACGTGAAGACCAGTTGAGCACCAAACTTGCTTTAATTACACTTGGGGGTGATGTAGCCAGCAAAGTCATAAGACCACTGCATTTTATCTTTTAAGCTCTATGGCCTCATTAAGAAATTAAAACATTTGTGGGCCTTTCATCTAGTCTGTCTCCCTCTGGGATGTTTAAGTTATCTGACTGCCAGCATGGTGATATGGCCCATAAAAGTTCAGAAAATTACCTCAATAATATGACAGCCTCTTCCATTTAGACTGGAATCCAAGGCTTCTCTTCCCTCTGAGGCATTCATTGAAATTCCATGCACGGTTCATTCCTCTGGTTTTTTAACAATGTCTCTCATGTTTGCCTTGATTTAAAAAAAAAAAAAACAAAAAAAACCTCCTCCTTTGTAGCAGAGATAACATAGAGCAGGATGATATAATTGCAGTAAAGAGGCCCTGGAGCTTGCCGTAATAGGATGGTTCATCTGATGTGTACTGCCATTAGAAAATAACCCACGTATGTATGTTCTCAGGGGACAGTAAAGAGGCTTTTAAGGATTACACTTTATGTAGCATGAAAGCTAATGAGCAAACGAGCAAGTATGAAGAAAAACTTGCTGCAGAAGGCATGGTTCCACTTCCTGTCCTTAACTAATTTCCTGGAACCCTCCAGTTTGAATATGCTCAACTCTACTCAAAAATGTGTTACTTTTTATGCAGTACAGGCAATTCCTGGTCCCCTTTTCACAACACCATGGCCTTTTTCATTTTCATCTAAAATAAATAGCATGCCAAAAGGATGGCAGTGTTGAAACTACTGTTGTGTTCATAAAAGAAATAATGTTGTAGGCTAGCAGTCACTGATATTGCATGGCCCCACCCCCCTGTGGTCTCACTGAGAAGGTGATAAAATAAAGCTCTGTTACTCAGAGTCTGAATTGTCCCATCTTCATCCTTTCCCTGTGCCATAGACTACCTGGGCAATGTGCAATAAAGGGATACAGACACCAACCTACAGCAGTGAACAAGGGACAGAACCACCCCAAACATGCAAGTCATGCTCCTCCACAAATGCAAAACTTTAGAGAAGAAAATGAAGTGGGCAACTTGGGCCATTTCCACTTCCATGAGGAGAAATTAAAGCTGAAACTTACCTTGTTGATTTTCCAAAGGCCCTGGTTTCCTTGAAGATGAACATGGGCCAGATTCATCGGTGATGTATATGAGGGTGTAATTTACATGGAGTGGAAGATGGCTCAAACTGGAGTAACTTACATGCTAATGTGCCCAACTTTACACCAATATATACTCTTCCTTTCCCTGAACATCTGTGTGCTTGGACAAAACCCACAAAAAAAAGAAGATAAAGTTTAAAAGACCACAATGCCACAGAATTAGTGGTAAATGTAATGGTCTTTCATAGCAGCAGCATTACCCAACTCTTTGTGATGTGGTGACTGAGCATTCCCCCCCCCTTGATGCCTTGTCTGAGAGTGTGAAGAAGAAATGGAAAAAAGAAGATAAGGGACTAATATTTCAGGATCACTAGCAGCATAATTTAGAGAGAGCATGATGCTAAGGGTTGCCAATTGAATTTGTTCGTCCTTAAATGCATTGTGGAATATGATCTGCGTGTTTTTCTGTAGTGCTTATAACCTTAGTACTGTATCTGGGTGCCACGTGTACCTTAGTAAGTTTATCCTCACAGTGACCCCTGGAGTTAGGGAAAAGTTTTGATTTCTTTTTTACAAATGAGGAACTGAAGCACAGTGAGATTGAATGACTTACTCAATCAAGGTTACACAGGATATCTTTGACAGAGATGAGACTGGAACCCAGATTTCCTGAGTCCTATTCCACAATCTTCACCCCATAGTATAAAAACAATCATTTCCTGATGCCAGACTTGTATAAATACTGAACGAGCATCACTGCTATAGAACAGCTTGAGTTAAGGTGAAGACTCTGTGCATTGTCCTTTTTGTGGTAACAAAAAATAAATAAAAATGGAATCTCTGTGCCCAAATTTAAAATCCATGGCTGAGTATCCAGTTGCCACCCCACTGTATTGTATTTGCTACATACTGTGCACCGGCTGGAAGACGTAAAAGTGCCTTCAAACAGGCAAAATTGCTTAATCTAAGTATTGAGGGGATATAAATGTAAAAATGATGGGTATAAAATAGGAAGTAGTTGTGCTGTCCAGGGGATCTCATGTCTGATCTGCCCCCCACCCCATCCTCTGCTGTATTCCCTTACTTACCATAACCAATGGTAATCCGTGCTTATCACTAGGTGCCAATCAGTGTATAACTCCTGATGTAGTGGTGAATTTAAATATGTGGCTTTTGCTAGGGCAAAGGTTGTGAGATACACTCACCGTATTTCCATGGAATGAATCCTATATATTCTGCATAAGAATGGATATACAGTGGTTCTACATTGTAATAAGCTGAAGTCCGAGGTTTAACCAGTGTCCTTACCTACCACTGAAGTCATGCAGTCTGTGGTAATAGTCCAAATCAACTGTTCAACTAGAGGCGAAAACACATGCGTAGTTCACAAGTAACTACAGCCATGTATAGCAGTGGTGATCACACAGTATTTTTGAGAGATAACAGAATGATTTTCTTCGTTTGACCCCTTCTAAGTTTTGTAAAGCACCGATCACCATACTATGTAAGTATATCGCATTGCCGTCTGATATCCTCTTCTTGTGTTCCCTTCCCTGCTCACACTGAAGGCTGTCTTGATCTCCACTTGACTGCCTTTGCAGAGCAGACACGTAGTACATAGGTACTTTGGGGAAAACAGGTAAACTAACATGAATTCATTCTGCTCCCACTTTTAGGTGACTTCACATGTTTTCCATCTCAGTCCTTCAAATCCCAGGCATGTGATGCAAAGCTTTTAAAAGCATGACATCACCCCAAACAAGGGGGACAGAGCAGAAGAGGATGTGAAACACGCACGCATGCACCCACTCCTTCTGCAAACTCAGTTTGTGTCTATTTGCAGGACAAGACAATAGAACAGGGATCGGCAACCTTTGCCAACCCTTTGTGCCGGCCCCTCCTCCTCGACCCTCAGGTGGTGCCGACGGCCCACTCGTGGAAAGAAGCCACCTGGAGTGGCTCCTCTCAGCAGCGTGCCTGGGGACCCCTAGCCCCAGGCACGCCACGGAAAGAAGTTGCCTGGAGTGATTCCTTTTGGCGGCAGCACACCACAGAGAGAAGCCGCTCTGGGCGGCTCCTTTACATGGTATGCCTGGGGCATGGACATGGCAGGGACCTCCGCACTGCAGCTACCCCTGAAAGAAACCACTTGGAGTGTCCTTTGGTGGCAGGAGTGGCAATTTCTGTGGTGCCACAGAGGATGCCGAGCGCCGCTCCAAATGGGCTTGTCTGCCACTGTTGGCATGCGTGCCGGGGGTTGCCTACCCCTGCAATATACTGATACCAGGTCTGTGTCAAAAAGCAGCAATTTAGAGTCCAATAATCCAGTACACTTGAGAGAGGTATGATGTTATATTCCGGCCAAATTAATTAATTGCCTGGGGAATTAATTCTTTTTCATCAAGTTAAATTCACTGATGATGCTGAGCTCATATCTGTTGGAAAGCCATCTTCAATGTGACGAAAGCCACAAATTCCAGTCAGAGGTACCGTACACCTCTCCTGTATACAAGCCTTAAGAGGAAAACTGTCAGCAAACAATGGTGTGGCATATATAGTGCCATTGGTTACTTTATATTTCTTTATATAAGCAAGAAGTGCCCAGATGATGATTTCCAATTTGTGGAGTATACTGAAAAACATGCTGCATTCATGAATATAAATTGAGCAGATGTGACACATGTTGTCACATGGAAACAACAGTATTTGCTCTCTCTAATAACTCTTGTTTGCTCAAAGTATGCTTATTCAGTGACCCGCCACAGAGTGGAAAGTGTTGTGCTTTGCATAACTGAATGTTAAAAAAGAAAAAGACTAGCGATACAGAGGTATCATTAAGGAATAACACGCTCAGATTTACAGCTTTCCTTAGCTGTAGATAATGTAGGCCTGGGATCCCATATTCTTCACACTTGGTTTCTGTGCAGCTTGGCCAGCCATCTCCAATTGCTGCCTTTACTGCAGGCAGACCCCTCTTGTCAATAAGACTCCCTTAGCCCCTTGTTCATGTGGTACCATTAAAACCACTGGCACTGGTGAATGCTGTCTTGTAAGATTATCACTGGTCACAACTGGTCGTCTTCTTTCTCTGCCTTCCATGCCATCTCCGCCCGTAAGCTGCTACTTATTGCAGATTCTGCACCCTGAATGCATCTTTCACTTTATCTCAAAGGGGCAGCATATTAGAACAGGAGGAATTTCATTAGAAATTTTCAAACCTGTCATGTTGTGGTGGCTTTGAATGGAAATTGATAGTAATTGAAAGCAGAAATCATGACTTTTCCTGTCTCTATGCTGCCTTCTTGGCCAGTTGTATTATGACTTTATTTACACTGGAGCAAACCAAAGAACCAGATAATGCCTAACATGAAATTATGAAAAAATTCTGAAAGAACTGAAGAAGGCACTTAGGGCAAAACATGAGCATTCGCAGGCACAAACCATAAATTAGAGGCAATGAAAAGCCTCATAAGGAAGCACAAGTGTGTGTGCATGATGGTAAAAGTTATTCACACTATTCACACTTCTGCTAGTATCTTCACACTTTGCTAGAGATTTAATGGCTCATGGAATAGGTTACAAGACAAAGAGTCTTACACCTTTAAATCACTGTTTAGAAGCCAGCCCAAAAGCGCACAGTCCTCATTTTGGCATCAACTTCCATTAATTTCAGTTGAAATGTTGCCTGAGCAAGGACTTTGTGATTAGATACTAAGGTGATATCCTGGCTCCCTTTAAATCAATGGGATTTTTGGCATTGAATTTAGTGGGTCTAGACTTTAACCTGAAGTGGCTAAAAGTCATTAAAACCTGATGTCTGTTCAGGGGCTTGTGTCAAATGCTGTGGTTTCGACTAAGTGTTCCGCAAGAATGTCTCAAGCTCTAGATTGAAGAACATTAGTTGGGCAGTGCAGGAAAACTTGCACTGTTATTGCTCATGATGATGCTGTGTTGTGTCTAAATATGGTACTTTACCTTCCAGACATGAAATCACCTCCCTTCCTGAGCGATAAATTCATCTTGATTTTTATGTCTGGTAGTGGTTTTCTCAAACCGAATGAGAATGGACAAGGGATGTGAGGGGAAAATCTGTTTTTGTTTGTTTGAAACAGGGTTTTAGTTTGGGCTCCATAAACGATGATTCATAGCCAATTGAAAACACTTATTTTTTCCAGGATATCAGCCTGTCTTGCCTAATCAGCAACAAGGGTTCCAAGGACTCATGGGAATGCAGCAACCTCCCCAAAGTCAGACCCTGATGAATAATCAGCAGGGAAATCAGGTGCAAGGCATGATGGTTCAGTATCCAGCCATGTCGTCTTATCAGGTACTTACAAGCTGTACTTGAATTTCTCTCTTTGAAAATAAATACTTAGACCCCACAGCATGATACTATCATTTAGTGTATCTTTAGTTAGCATTTTAAAAGATATTTCTTTGCCTAGATCTGGCTGGAGGCCTCTTTATAAAGATGCCCAATGTCTGACTCAAATCTAGTGCATGCCGCATGTTGTTTTTACTGTCTCATGAACTCTCATTTTCATTATAAATTAGGACTACATTGACGCAATCATTTTATTAATTTGTTTAATTAATGCTGAATTTGTCAGCAGGACATTGGGTATAAAGAAAGACCTGTTTCATTCACTCAGGAGCTGGCATTAGAAAATGATAGAGAGTAAATACAAAACAAATGGTTTTTGTTCATCACTAGGCCAATCCCTACAATTTATTTCTGATTGCTTTGTCCAACCCAGTTTTAAATTACTCATCTGTGGAGGCTCCTGTCACTTCACTAGGGGAGACGGTCCCACAGTCAAACAGACTTCATACTTCAAGGGTTAACTGACTCCAGGTCCAGTGCCTCCTTTCTGCTCTCGCTGCACAATCTTCCAGGCTCTCTGTGAGGCAAAATGATCTATGTTCCTAGCTTAGCCCTCTGACCAAGTCATGTGTCCTCCCCTTCCGATATTCATCGCATATTGGGCTCAGGCTGTTTTCCCATTCACTTCCCCCGTGGCTTGTAGGGAAACCCAGGCCCACCTACTACTCCAGATTCCAGTTCAGGGACCCTTTAATTAGCAGCCAAGATCTCTTCCATTCTGGCTCTTACTATCTTTTCTTCACTGACTTTCTGCCTCCTCCCCACCCCCAGGTTTGCCAGCTCCAAAAGTCCCTCCTCCCAGAGGGTAATTGTAGGGTCCTTTGGCTCTATGGCCCCTCCATCCCACAAACATTTCTCCCAGATAGTTACTGCAGACTACACCTCTGTAGCCAACCTCCTGCCTTTATAAAGCCAGTGCAACTCATTTCTCATCAGCTACGCTCCCTCATTAACCAGTCATAGGAGTACTTAAGCCTTGATTCTCCTCAGCTTTGGCCTGTCAGGTTAATTGGCCCCGTTCTTAGCCTACATTAACCCCTTAAGGAGAAGTGTGGGGTATACACCCAATCACACAAAACCTTCCTTTTTTTAGCCTTCCTTAGATAAACCTAGATAAAATAGAAAGAGGATTCCTAGCACCCCTGTTTTTCCCAGGATAAGATGAGAGGCGTCACCAAAAGCCTTTCATCCATGTGCAAACAAAACGGAAGTTGGTTTTGAATGACACCTGATTTTGCACAATAGCTTATGGGTAGATTCTCCATGATTTTCAAGCTGTGCGCAGGAACGCAGGAGAGGGGGCTGTCACAGATTCTGATTTGCAGCTGGCCAGCTCTGGTATAAGTTAAAGCCGCAGGGCTGCAGCATTAACTGGCACTACTGATATAAAATCTTCGGGGACCACCAGCTTTACACCAGCAGAGGTTTTCCAGCTGCATTATGTTCATTTTGTACTGCCTAAACAGTACCAAATGAATTTGGTGGACCTCAGCCCATCTCTAATCAACAGTAGATTCCAGGGAGCTGCGGTAGTTGTGAACAGAAGAAAGTGATGTACTTGGCAAAACACATTGGCTATCCAAATCAAAGTAAAAGGGAATGGACAATTCAGAATGCAGTGGGGCTACTTTAATTCATTTGGGTCTAATTTTCCCATTTGTTTTTCTTATACTATCCTCCAGGTACCAATGACGCAGGGTTCTCAAGGACTGCCACAACAATCATATCAACAACCAATCATGCTACCTAATCAATCAGGTCAAGGAACAATTACAGCCACTGGAATGCCTGTTTACTGTAATGTCATACCTCCCAGCCCACAGAACAACTTAAGGTTGATTGCCCCACACTGCCCCTCCAATAACGTTCCAGTTCTCACTGCCAGCTGCAGGACAAACTGTGCAAGTATTAACAATACAGGGTGGCAGGTCAAGTACTGACATTGCGGCTTAGTGTGGATGTACAAGGATAGCGGTGCATTATTTGACAAATAACTCATGGCCTTCAAATGAAGAGGAGCACAACAAGATAATCAGTTGGGGACATAAGTATTGACAGTGCTCAAGTGATTGCTGCTGGAATTCTGTAAAAAAAAAAAAAAATTAAATTAAAAATGTTTGCTGGTTAATGGTGCATATTTTTGTCATGTCTGCTAGGTATGCCTTTATAGCTTAGCTAGTGACATGAATTCATTGAGGTAAGATTTTTTCCTACCACTGAACACCACTGTGTAGATTGTAATATCCCTGATTCGGATTAGTTTTGTACTTTGTGTTGAGTTTGTGAAGCTAAAAGTATTTAAAAAAATATATAATAAAATCACATTGTACCAAAGCTGTAATGGAAATTTAAAAAAAAACAAAAACAAACAAACAAGAATTGCTGAATGGAAGGAATAATTTATATACACTATAGAGTTTTTTATGGACATATACTGTATTGTAGTGTTTAATCACAATAAAGCTATTTGACCTCATGGAGAAAGGTCATGTTTCTACCACCTGTTTGTTCTCCTCTCTCTTTTTGCTTGTTATTCTCCTCTGTTTCGTGTGCTGTCTGACTTCTGGTCTAGGTCAGTGGTTCTCAACTGCTGTGTCGCGACACTTTTGTGTGTTGTGAAGAGCAGGGAGGTGTGTCGCCAAAAATTGGCATCACACCACCCTACTCCCAGCTGGATGGAGCGCCGACTCCCTCGCCCTCCCCTGCTTAGCAGCCCAGGAACAGAGCAGGGGAAAGCTGGCAGTAGGGCTGCTGCCCTGAGCCCCTTCCCTCCAGCAGCCCCCAGTCTCTTCTTCTCCAGCAGCTCCCTAGTGTGGGGGAAGCCGGCAGTCACAGCGCTCTGCTCCGGAGGCTGCCAGGGTCCCTGCAGCATTGGAAGCACTTGCAGCACTAAGCTGGCTTCCCCCTGCCCTGTTCAGCATGGAGCGAGGCACGGGGAGCCGGCAGCCTCCGGAGCTCTGTCACTGCTGGCTTCCCCCACACTAGTGGACTGCTGGAGGGGAAGAGGCTGCCAGGAGGGGAGAGGCTGCTGGGGGGAAGAGACAGGGGGTTGGTGGGGGAGATGTGTGGCCGAGCAGCCTTGGTGTGTCCTTCATGGCTGGGAACCCCCCCAGCTATGTCGCCACCCTAAAAAGATTGAGAACCCCTGGTCTAGGTAATGGGAAAGTTATTTAATGATGGGCTTGCGGCTATTTACTGAAGAAGAGGCACTAATCTGGATCTCAACATGCAGGTTCAGACTCAGCCTGGAAAAATGTAATATACCAGAATAGATGCTGCACTGAGCAGTTCCTGAGGCTGTGGAACTGAGAAGAGGATTCAAAATGATCTTAACACTACATACGAAGAGCCATGCTGAGTGAAACTAAAGGTCTGTCTAGCCTGTAGCAGTAGCCAGTGCCAGATGCTTCAGAGAAAATGAACAGGGCATTCCTCTATTGTCCAGTCCCAGCATCTGGTTGTTGGAGGTTTAGAGGCACCCAGAGCATGAGGTTGCATCCCTGAACATCCTGGCTAATAGCTATTGATGAACCTATTCTCTATGAACTTACCTAGTTCTTTCATAAACTCAGTTATACTTTTGGCCTTCACAACATCCCCTGGTAATGAATTATGCACATGCTGACTGTGTGTTGTGTGAAGTACTTTGCTTTCTTTGTTTTAAACCTGCTACCTATTAATTTCATCTGGTGACCCATGGATCGTGTGTTATGTGAAGAGGTAAATAACACTTTCCGACTCACTTTCTCCACACCATTCATGATTGTAGACCACTACAGTATGCTCCCTTAGTTGTCTCTTTCCTAAGCTGACAAGTCCCAATATTTTTAATTTCTGGGCCATCACTACAGCTGGATATAGCATAGTGATGTCCAGCCTCACCAATGCCCCTAGCAGGAGGATTGGGGCTAGTTTAAGAGCTACAGCAGAGGCATCCTGGATCACTTTGTGCTGCAGAGATTCTGCTAAGGTTAGCTAAACCAGTGTTAGTGCCACTTTGCAGCAAGGAAGCAGCAATAACGCTATCTTGACCATAGCCCAGTCTAGTCCATTATGTTCAAATCAGCAGGAGTGGGTTCTGCATTTGCCACCTTGATGCTTAATACACATCTATCCTGTGGAAAAATGGAATTAGCTGGGGTTACTGTTAAAAGGGTTCTGAAATTGTTATACTGTTCCTCATGATTACATCCCAGCTCACCGAAACATCCACTTTGGCTTCATTTGGAAAGTTATTCTTCACTTTGCTTCTTAGAAATGTTATGGAAAATCACTTAGGCAGATAGCTGTATTCTCCTCCAGTGACGGGTGCATTCATTGGTGGGTGACTGATTCCTGAATGGCCTGCACTTGGACTCCAGGGTAAAGTCTACTGATCAACTCTGAACTTCTGCAGGACAGGCGGAATTGTCAAGCCCCAGAATTATGCATATACAGTGTGTAAAAAGCACTTGTGTGAGACCTTTCCCATTTAAAGGAACCCTACTACAGATGTACATTTGTAATAGTACGGTTTGAGCTGAGTTTGAGTGTCATGGTGTCTGAGTATTTCTGACCCCAGGCTGAAATATATTATGGTGTTCACTAATTTAGACACATAAAAAATGTAGATTTTTACCTTTCTTTTAATGGTGGGGTTGAAACTTCCATACATCTACATGTCATAGATGTAGGAATTGGGAGAGGGACTGCATTTCATATTTACAGCTGATAGATTTTGCTACTATATGGCAAATAGCCTTTTCAGGGATCTTGTGTAACTTACATTTCTAACGTGTGGAATTGGGAAAATCATAGGAAAGACAAATGTTGAACAATATTTTTATTTAGCACAATTGGTTTGCTGAAAAACAGTCAAGTCATGGGCAGGTAACATAAACACAATTCAGTCTTCAGTTACTCAATTACGACTTCATATTTTATTTTTATTCAAGCTGCAGCATTTGGATTTTGGCTGCGATTCTGAACTCATGGTCTCACTGGCAGGTGTTTGGGTTTTATTTTCGTCATAATATTTTATTTCATATCAATGTTTCTTCTCATTGCTCCTATAATTACATATAACTCATTCATATTTAAATGAGTGACACAAACTACTGGGAACTGAATGAAAAAAATCTAACTCCACTGTAATGAGCCATCCATTTCAAGACCACAGGCCAAGACTTTGAGCTAGTCTTCACTGATGATGGCAAATTTGCCGCCATCAGATTGATCTTCCCGATTGACTGACTGGGTCTGTGAAGACCTACTCAGTTGATCAGGAAGTCAATTGCTGAAGACCACCCCAGCAACTGGAGAAGTGCTGAGGGCCTTCCCTTCGACTCAGTTCGGTGGAAGTTCTGGGTGTAACTGAGTTGAAGGGCAGTATGCAAGTTATTTTAAGTAACTTGCATATCTCCCTGCAATTGCTGCCAAAAACGGCGGGCAGTGTAGACCTGCCCTTGGAGAGGGCTATGTTTAGTGAGCCTGGGAGAGAGAGAACACTACAGGGGGCTTGTCTGTGTGTGCTCACAGAGCATTGACTAAGTCACCCCCTTTTTATTCACTACATCTGAGTCCTATCTCTTTCCTTCCGTGAAGGATGCTAGTTATTCACTCAACTTTCCTGCCCATCTCAGAATTGTAAATAATACAGCTTTTGAAAAACTGCATGCAGATGGAAAATTGGTTTTTCAGCAAAACCAAGTTTTTCATAACAAGTATCTGCTTTCTGTAGTAAATTTCAATTTTGTTGTTAACAAAACAAACCAACCATCCATCACCACACATAACTAAACCAAAACATTTCTTATTTAGGATATTCTGACACAGTGTGGCACAAGAGTTGTAACTGAGTTTCCTTATGTTCCCATTCACATCTCATGGTCCATGCAACCATGTCAGACTAAATCTCCCATGATGCACCAGGGCCAGGGTCTCTCCTGATGGAACTTCGTCTCTTCATCTAATGCATAGGCCATGGTGTGTTGCCTAAGCAGGAAGCCCCAGCCTAAAAAGGAGATCATGAGGCACCTCAGCAGCATGTCTGAATCAAAATAATTTGATTGCTGACTAAAACATTTTAGTTTTTCACCAAAACATCAACATTTTCTATAGGGAAAAAACCCATTTTACAGCCACCTCTAAAATAATATTTACATTTGGTTTTGAACTAAAGCCAATTGGCCTATATGGTATATTTTTCGATACATCATTCTGGAGTGACCCCACTGGTGAGAGAAGAAGGCTAGTTGAGTTGTTAGGCCCTATCTTGAGACTCAGGAGCCATGTTTAATTCCTTGCTCTATCACAGTTGTTTTGTGAGACCTTGGGCCCATCACCTATGCCCAGATCTTCAAAGATATTTAGATAACTAACCAACATTGAAATCAATGAGAGTTAAGAGCCTAAATGCCTTTGAAGATCTATGCCCTAGTTTCTCTGGTCCAGATCCCCAAAGGGATTTAAGGGGTTAAGTCCCAGATTTAAGCACCACACACAATTAAAGAGTTACTAGAGCCGGGAGACTGGACCCTGGATCATCCACGTTGCAAGTGAGTGCACTAACCACCAAGCTTTACAGTCAGTCTTGCTCACTGTTGCTCTGTTCAAGGACTAAGTATCTATCCAAAGTGGAATGGCTTCAACAGGAGAGACTGATGGAGGCCTACATTCAAATATCCCATTGCCCAGAGGTCAGGCCACTTTCCTAAGGAGTGGGAAGCCCTTGTTCAAATCATTTCTCTCCATCAGACAGAGGAGGGAATTGAAACTAGGTAAGTGCCCTAACTAATTAGCGAAAAGTTACAATAAGAACAGCCCTGCCTCCATTATTTTTTACACAAATAGCTTAGATGCCTAAGCCATCTGACTTCAGGAGACAGAGTCCTAGGTATGGATCACAGGCAAAGATAGGCAGCTTCCTGCAGATCAGGTTTAGGCACCTAATTCTGTGATTTCTGTAATTCTTTTGTTAGTATCTCCCATTAGTTGGCTTAGGCAGCACCCTGCTCATTTGACAGGCTTTTTCTAGATCCCATTCCTAAGCACCTATCTCTCCCCATTATATAGTGATCTTAGGCACCTAATCCAGTCTTGTAGGTTCCAGTCATTATCAAGGTGATCTAAATCCCATTGTGGACCAAGGGCTCTGTGCCTCAATTCCCCTTCTGTAAAATGGGGATAACCATTATTTACTACCTCACAACATGTTGTGATGCTCTTGGACACTTTAGTAAGGAGGGACAATGACGTACCTGAGGTAATTTAAGACAATTAAATTACCCTGGATTTACACCCTTGTAACTAAGAATAAAAGTAGACCTAATGTCTCCCCCTATGCCATTCCCCATTAAATTATTTATATTCTATACTAATCTGTTGTAAAAATAAAACAAATCTTTCCTAATTATTTTCCCCTTCCACTAATAGGAATGTTATTAAACAAGCTTGCCCAGTTGCCCTGAGAAGCTTACATAGAGAGAAAAAATCAGGTATAAAAGTATTACCAGGAGGTGGGGAGAAAAAAGGTACCTGCTAAAAAGATGGGTAGGTCAAGTTTAGGGCTTCCAAACACTCCTTTCAAATATTTAGTGGAGTAGGTCATCAGTACACTCTACATAGTAAGATGACTGTTCGGCTCATCTAGTGTGCCAGCACCTAAGTTCAAGTTCCATCTACTGTAATAATTATATATTTGTTTTAGAAGGTGCAGTAAAATTGGTCCAGTTAATGGTCATCCTTAATCAGAGTAGCCAGTAGGTATGATTCTGCTCTTACTTTAATCAGTATGAGTCATGAATAACTCCAGCAAAGTTATGAATATTAAAAAGCATACCCCAGATCAGGTTTTTGATACTGCACAGAAAACATAACCCAGATCCCCACCCCTTCTCCTTTGCCTAACACCCACACAGCTTTCTCCCATATAAAGCTACTTTTTTGCAGGAAGTCTTTCCCAGCATGCTTTTCTGCAGCCTGGTCCTTTAAATTCAGCACAGACAGGCAGCCGCAACCCTAAAGTAGCCATTTTGCATCTGTTTGCTGTAGCTGGTAAGTGTTCTATGAATGTTATGTTCCCCCCTCCCTTTTGTTTTATTTTTCCTATTCACGAGTCAGTGGCAAATTCTCACAAGATCCAGTATGTATTCAAGCTGGAACAGTTTTTATCTGAATGGTGTTTAGTTATGTTTTGTCAATGAGGGAATATGTTTATTCCTAGTGAAAATGACTATGCCAAATGATTCTGATTAGCCTGTTTGGGTAGGCGAAACATATTTGGGCTGTAATTTTCAAGGCAGCTGCAAATTTGTGACAGACACCAGAAAGTGTTTGTTAGCACTCTGCCTTCCATGTTGCCTGGAGAGTTAATGAGTGTCTTTGAAACTTGTTTGTCCTTGTCTTTCCACCTCATTCTCTGCAATCTCCTCCATGCATGGAAAGGCTGCGTACTGAAGACAGGGACGGTCTTAGTGATTCTGGGGCCCTGGACAAAAGTGATTCTGGGACTCTGGAGCCTCCCCTTCCCCCCCCCCCAGCTCCCCACCCGAGCCTTGCTGCCACCTCACCAGGACCCCTGGTCCTCACCTCCCCCTCAGTCCTTGTCGGGAACCCGCCATCTCACCCAGTCCTTGCCAGTTCCCCACCCCACATGCCTCCCCAACCTCTTTGCCCCTTCCTGGCCCCCCCGCCTCACCTGGCTGGCTGGAGTAGCAAGGACAATGTCACTCCTTGGCCCTGGTCGCTCCTGCCCTGGCCCACATATGAGCATGCCCTGGGTGGGCAACCAGGAGATTTAAAACAGGCAGCCCCAGCCCAGCCCCCACGGATGCTCTCCCTCCCCCTCAGCACCGGCCCCTGGGCAAATGCTTAGACTGCCTCATAGCTGAGACCGCTTATGACTGCAGGGCTTTATTTTGAAACTGTGTATTGAGGCCGTAGTGTGGCAAAATTGTACAGCATAGCAGGATCAGAGTTGCACTTCCCCGCTAATTAAGGCTGATTATATCAACTGCCATGGCAATGGATACTCCATATTGCATCAAGGCAAATTCACGTGAACTGCCTTGTTGGCTTTGTGGAGCACTTACCAACCTCACTGAAAAGTAACACAGAATATGCACCAGAGGCTTTGATTCAGCTTTCCATGCATAAGACTATTACACCCACTGGTCTGTGTGGGCTGGATGTCTGCTCTGTGCCTACTGCACAGAGGATATGAATCTATTACACCTCTGAGCTACAGAGTCTGGCTGTTGAGCTCAAGCTGTAGCAGCTAATGAGTTTGGCACTGGAGGTCCCCAATTCAAGCTCCGTGGTTGGTCAGGCCAGCAGTATCACAACCTTTGTGCTGCTCAGCTGACAATGTAAGCATCAACTGCACTTTTGGCTGCAAGAATACAAGGGGGAGCGTGGCAGTGCAAATCCTCTTTGGAGGGGTGCACAAACTGTGCGTGTAATGCACTTCCCTGTGCCACTGTGGAGGAATTGAGTTCCAGATCTACAGTATGAATGAGCATGGGATTGAGGGCCGGGACTTCCTCATTTCTAGTCCCTGGTCTGCCACTGATTTATGATATGATTTCATCACATCACTTATCCTTTGTCTGTTTCTTCCCTCCACCCCATCCCTTTTTTAAAAACTGGATGATAAAGCTTATCCCACCATGTAGGGATTTGGTGAAGGTTAAATTGTTAATACACTACCGAGCTTTGAAGATAGTAAGTCGTATGTCCAGTGAGTGCTTTGAATTTTATCAATATTATCTGAGAGAATAATTTTGCCTAAGTATGCTCCTGGCAGTTCTCATGTTCCACTATTAATAGCAAAATATACAACATGATAATCCACAGTGTTACGCTTCCTTCTCTGGTTTCACATTGTCTACCTGAAATTCAAAGACTGAGATTCAGTTGTGATATATTAGTACCTGTATGTTGGGAATATGTGATGAGTGAAGGGTTGCAGAATGGATGCAAGTTCTCCAAGACACAGAAGCACATTTTGATCTGTAATTTTTTTTCTGTATTTTTCTCCTCACGGCATGTGTTGCCTTTTTTAATTGGACATATTCCTGGAGGTTTTGTCACATGACATAATCTTTAACTAAAGAATCATCTTTATTGCCTGGAGACTCCAGGACAATCTTGAAGGGCTGGCAACCCTAGTTAGAGATGTGACAGAACAGAAATACCTAATTTTAATTAGGACCTGTTTAGTCCCTAAGGGTTTTGTTTTCAGTCCTAATATATGATGAGGTATGGTGCTGCTGTGTCTTTGTTACCCTAAGGAACAAAGATCCTTCTGGGAATGACACCAATATTGAAACCAATTGCATCTTCCCAACACTCACCTGTTCTTCTAGGAAATGCTGCCTTGGAAGAGTGGCGATTCAAAGAGGGGAAAATACCATGTATCAGCATTAAAGACAGTGCTGCAATCATTTTAGCAATAAGGAAAAACATCAGTTAAGGGAATGAACCCCTTACCACCTTTTAAATCCACTAGCCCTTAACTCCCAGCAACTGCTGGTTTAATCCTTCTCTGAAGTTAAAGATTTATACAACACTCTTGGATCACAGTCACAGAAGGCCCTACATCAAAGCCTTCCCATGTGCAGCAGTAATATAACACTAACAGCAACAGAAGCATTTGTTCTGAAACACTCAGGCCAGGATTCTCAAAGATTTTCAAAATCAGGAGGGCTCTATAATTCGTTTTAAACAACTACCGTAGCAACCTGATTTTCAAAAGTGCTGGGAACTCAACAAATTCCACTTATTTCAGTGAACCGATTTCCGTGGTTCTGCAAGGGTCTCAGTGATTGTGAAAATCAGCCCACTTCTGTAGGCGGCCACGTGTGAATTAGAAGTCCTGTGTTTAAGTCCAAGTTTTTTAAAATCTTTGCCAGCAGTTTTATCAAGGGTTTTGACTGCTGTGGTACCTTGCTGGAAATATTGCTCTCTCAACAAAACAGTGTAAGAGCCATATGGGTTTTGAACTGTCACCATTTCCTAGCTGTTCTGAAAATCATATTTCTTGGTTCATTTTGCTCAGCTTTTAAAATGTGGCGTAACCCTTCCTGTTTCAGTAATAGTTGGGTCAAGTGGCCAACAGTAGCTTTGCAGCTGGGCTATTCAAACTAAAATCATCTTGAAGAAGCACTGAAATGATTTCCAGTGGGAAATTCAGGTTTACCTTTGTCTTTTATCTCTTCCTTGGAGTGTTCCTTGTATTTTAAAGGTTAATTCTGCAAAGCCTAAACCTATGGGATTTATCTGGTAAAAATTGGGTTTGGGGAGATTTTTTTTAGTTGACAATAAGTGGAATTTTTTTCCTTTGACTCTTTTGACTCTTTTTTTTTTTTCTTTAGATGCTCTGAAACATACATGTTCAAAATATTGATTGACTTTCCTGGACACTGGGTGTAGATGTATGATCCACTTATAGGGTGTTGCAATTGATTTTATTGAAGTTAACTGATCTAGGAGATACATCTATAGGCTACAGAGGAGCCTAGAGAAATTAGCTTGGTAGCTAAAAAAGTAATAGGCATGTCTGTGTAAACTGGTGAATGGTTTGTTCAAAAGCTTGAATTTTTTCCTGATTCTCATTTGCAGATGCCAGCTACAAATTTATGAGGTGAGCCTAATGATACTTAATGATACAGTGTGTTTCAAATTACTCTTATATCCTACCTATGTGTGGAGTAATTGTTTTGGGTCGGGGGCTTAGGAAAAAGAGAGAAAGGACTCTTGTAGAATTACACATACAACATAAAATCCATAACTGCAGCAGTAAAAAGGCAATATTAGCAGCGGGCAGCGATATAACAGAGATTATTGTTCCATGCTATATAAATCATCAGAGCTGCGTCTGCTAATCAGTTGTCTTGAGGCAAACTTTGAAAATATCCTCTTAAGCAATGCTGTGTACCTTGAGATAAAAAGATACAGCTACCAAGGTTATAGTATTTTTAAAACTTTAGTGTAGATTGTTATGGTCATGAAACAGGGTCTGATAGCTCTTGCTGGAGCCAGGAATAGCCTTCATACAAAATTCTGTCAGGGCTTCTCCACCTTGATACACAACACCTCTACTATTTCATTTTGGGATGACCCTCCAAGAGAAATGGCAAGTTATAAAATTGTGAGGTATTTATGTTCAGGGTGATTATAATAATAATTAATACGGATGCCTACCACTTTTTATCCCAAAATCTAAAAGCGGTGTACAAAGGAGGCCATGTGTAAGGGGATTTATAGTGTGTAAATCAGTAGACCTGGTAGGGGAGTTGGAAAACTTTTTAAAAATTATTTCAGAAGTGTTCATGGAAAAGAACAGTTTTCAAATTTTTCAATACAAAAGAAAACTATTTTTGGTTTAAAAAATGTTCCCGAAATGTGTTTACCCATTTTCTAAGTAGCTCTACCAGTTAGTCTCAGAGCCCTGAAGGCCAAAGGATGCTGTTGCGACAGTACTGCTAATACTTAGGTATAAAATTTCATGTAAATATATTTGAGAATCTAATTGTATTATCTGAGAATAGGACTATGCAGGAAAGGAAAAACTAGACTTTGGGACAAAAGCTTGAATTTAAATTTTCTTGGCGAATACTGCCTTTGATTTATATGAAGATCTCACAAACTTTGGAGAGGATTTCCACACACACCCAAAAAGACAGGTTTTTCTAACCCTCTAATGCTTCAAATGCTATACATTTTTAGAGCATGTGCCATGCACTGTAATGGTTTTATATACCAGACCTTGAAGCATGTAGTCAATCCTTCTTTTTTTTTTAAAGCCTTTTATAAGTTGCAATGCAACTTTTATGCAAAATTTCTATACGATAACTATATCAGTAACAAGCAGAAACGGGCCCAGACCAAAACCCAGTATCTAAAAACTCTCAAAATTTTAGGGATGTCCATAATTTGATCTGAACCACCCCAAAGTTAGTGGTAGTTCAGGCCCATCTCTAATATTGAAGCAAGTGAGAGGGCATTTGTGTTAACATTGTGTATGGATAATTAAAGGAAACTCCCACATGTGTTGAAACCCACTGTTCCATTTTGTATGATGTCTGAAGATATGAAACAGTGAGAAGTACAGTAAATGTTGCTCAGTACAGTATGCTGTTTGTTCCACAGCCAAGATGAAGCAGGACTACAGATGCCTGAAGCAATCTCCAGAAATATTGTACTTCTGGAGATTGCTTCAGGCATCAGTAGTCCTGCTTCATCTGGGATGTAGAACAAATACCTCCCTGCAAGTCTGCCTACTAGGCAACATATGTCCTTGATTATAAGCTGGTTCACAGCCAGGGCTGGATTAAGACACCTGGGGACCCAGGGCTGTCCACTTTTACTACTCCCCACCACCACCACCATGGTGGTGCCCAGCCTGGGGACAGGGTAGGGTGGCACTCAGGCACATTGGTGCTGGGGCCTGGCAGACCTCCCAACCATGCAAAGTAGGCCAGTGCTCAGCCCTGGGTCTGGACAGCACTGAGGGTGGCTTAGGGCCTGCAGACTGGCCAACTGTGGGGGTGGGGAAGGCCAGTGCTCAGCTCTGGGGCCTGCTGGAGGGTGCTTGCTTGGGCCAGAGGGGCCTGCTGGGGCAGACTAGCCAGTCTGGGGGTGGGACCAGCCGGCACTTGGGCGGCAAGCTCATGGTGGGCAGTGGCATTACCCCAGCAGCAGGGAGTCCTTGGAGTGCTGTCAAGCTGGCATGGAGCAGATTGGCCAGACCACTAGGGGAGGGAGCCGGGCTGGCGTGCAGTGCCCCAGGCCGGTGGTGGTGCTCCAGGGCCAGGGATGGGAACGCTTTTGGGCTGCATGCCAGGACTTCTCGGGGCCTGGCAGAAGAGGTCAGTCAGAGCCAGGGAGGCCCAGCCGGTGCAGGCCAGTGCTGTGAAGGCTTATGTGGCAGCACTCAGGCCGGGGCTGGATTTTTGAAGGGTGGAGTCCTCCATTAGCCTGGGGCCTAGAGCTGCAGTCCCAAAAGCCACTGCATTAATCTGGCCCTGTTCACAGCTTGGCACCTTTTTTGTTGGTATGATAGGCAAAAAACACATGACACTCACACTTCCAGTCTTTCCTTATGGCTAAAATAAATATGGCATGTTTCACAAAAGGAGAAATAACCCTATGGTTAAGAATAAAACAAAAAATGTTAAGGAAACCTGATTCCTTAGAATCTCTTTGCGCAGATCATGATATCTTGAGAAATAACAATTAAAGGTAAGTCATAATTGTTAAAAGAATGACGTCTAGCAACTCAACATTCCGGAATGCATAGATTAAGTGCATGTGGCACATTATAGAAATCAATTCTTCCCCAAATAAAGATAAGAACTCAGATATAATACTGAAATGAACGATGGACACGAGGCACAGATCCAGTAAACCACTTAAGCATGGTCATAATTTTAAGTATGAGAGTAGACTCCTTGAAATACACAGATACTCATGGGTTTATGTGCTTTACTGGAGGGAGGCTGTAGTTCTCAGCAACTCCTCTAGCCCTGAAAGAGATGGAGTGTGTTGCATAATTGTAGGCATTCCCTCTTAAGGCGGCAGAACAAATTAGCTTTTGATCAAGTTTTTTGAAGTTGAAAGGTTAATTGATGGAGAAGATATATTTATATCCATTTAGCCAAATGTCTCGGTTAGTGAAAGGATATTATCCACAGTACACGTGTGATATGATGTAAAACTGAAACCAGCTGTCATTGTGGGACCCTTCCGTTGTGAAAGTTTTCTCATGGATAAAAAGTGTACTTTTTTTTTTTTAAAAAGCCACAATTAACCACAAAGATAATGTGGGAGCCTTTAACATATGTTTTTGGCAAAGAAACATGTCTTTAATATGTATAATCAGGGATAAGAGAAGGAGCAGTGCCAATATCTCTGCATGCCCCTTATGCACACCTCTGATATTACAGGATCTCCAGATGCTGTGAGGTGAATAGGCAGGTCAACTACAGAATAACCTTTTACTTTCCATTTTCCATTTACCTTCATTATTATGAACAGCTTTGTTCCACACGAGTAAGCTACTATTGTAGGGCGCTGGGGTGAAGAATGCTTAGAAATTTAGCATGTAGAAAAGGGTGACCATTTCAAATTTCAGTGAAAAAGCTGTGTTTCTAGCTTGCTTTTAAAAGAGTGAAATGAGCTCCGTGGTGAGACAGAACAGATAATGTGATGCTGTGTACTGTAGGCACGATGGTTGAGTCCAGAGAGAGATTATGGCAGCAAAGCCAACTGCACCCTCTCTCGAAAGTCAAGAGAGCAAGAGCCCAACCCTTATCCAAAAATAAAACCATTGTCACAGTTGGAGAATGCTATGTGACTTAATATCACACAATGCTAGCTGGTAAATGGGATAACACAATGACATCCCTGCTCACTCTGCCCAGACTATTAGACAAAGCTACGCTATGCTACTCTGTGTATAGTGTTGGCATGGAAAAGCCTAGCAAGTCCACCTTAAAGGTGCCAATCAACACCTTTTGAATATGAATAATATTGCTACTGTTGGATAAATATGTGTTTTGGCACCACTGGGATCTAAAATAGATGAAATAGACAACTGTAACTATGTAATATGTAGCAAATCACTACCTGTTCGGTACCACCAAGAGACACAACAAGAAAATCCCTGCACAGTCCAGCCTGGAGCCAGGCCAAACATAAACAAACCAAATAATTTATCCACACTGATAATTAATTTTTCAGCAGATTCATGAAGAGTGAAATCATGACTCTTTTCCACCATCTTATTTCACTGTAGTACAGGGATACGGTGTACATGAGAACTTGTACCATCTGGAAGAGTTGTGCTAGATTCAAGCTTTGGAGGTTGCGGCAATGGATGTCTAAAAGCTAAAAAACTAAACAAAAAAACCCCCATGCAACTTGACCAGTTGCTCATGTCCATTTAATATAACCCTCCATGCCAGGTCATGCCATGCCTTTCTAAAGCCAGTGAAGAATACCAGTTTCAAATTCAGGAGAAAGATAATCACCCAAATTAGAGTTTGACAAAAGGGTTGACCATAAAAATCCTATTCTTTTATGAAAGCTATTCACAGATTTTTAATGACCACCTCTGATAAATACTCCATTTTTAATCTAACCCCCAAGGGAGCACTTCCAGCACCATGGCACTTATTTTGTGCCGGTATTAGTGTTGTACTGTTCCTCAGGGATGTGTATCACTCCTGAATTGCCAGAACCCCTTCTTGACTACCTTGGCTGTATGCCTTGCTTGGTTGTGACCCATTGGTGACAGTAAAGTTGAGCTCTTTTAAATGTTTGTTTACCATTATGATTTACCAGGTCAACCCTACTGTAGTGGATCCATGTGGACTCATGGCTAGCTACAGGAGAGAAAATACGTAATTTTATAATGTCTCTATTTAGAATGTTTTTCTTCCAAAGTAGGACCGTGCCTGAATTTGTGTGAAGCCAGGAGAAACTCGTCACATGTTCTTTCCTACTGATGCAAGATAGCCTAGCAAACAAGGAGTCCCGTTGTACTTTTAAAGACTAACAGAGCCACAGGACTCCCTGTTTGTTTTGCTGAACTAGACTAATATGGCTACCCCTCTGGAACTTGTCAAAATAGTCCAAGAATCTTTAATTGTCATTCCTTTCTAAATCCACAAATAAAGATCAGTATGATGCTGAATCCAACATTTGTGTTGTGCCTTTGCCCCACTGAACCACGATATTTTCCCTGACAGAAACAGTGAGACTTCTGACTTGATTAATTTAGACTCTTGTTGGATCCATTTCAGAGTAAAATGGTGGGCAGCAGTTAATGAGAGAATTGGGGAATTCTACTGTAACCTATTTGTAGTTAGTTAAGAACCCTGACAGCATGCCCCAGTGTTCTCAGTGGTTATCAGATAGCAGATTTGCCATTTGCAGACACTGACTGCCTCAGCAGATGCTCATTCCTGTCAATCAGTTTTGTTTTACTTCCACACTTAGTTTGCAAATAGTGTCTTGTGTTGATGGTCTAGACATGCAGCTATGTGACCTTCTGGTCACTTGTGCAGCTCTAGTAATTCTTGCATCAATCAAGCACACAGTCACAATTAAACAAGCCTTTCGTTCAGTAATGTGCTGTGATACTCAATCCTGCATTTGTTTCTTGCTTACCTACATCAGTCTAATATCACATTATAGAGGCTCATTCTTGTAATCCTGGAATCTGGAGCTATTGCTTGATTGGATGGCATTGTGTCATCCTAGATAGGTGATGATAATTACTTGGCAAAATTCAGTGGCTTAGTAATCTTATATGATTAGTATAAATATCATACATAGTCAGCTTTGAGAAGAGCAGAGCCCCCTCTGGAAATGTATGAGGAAATGTTTCTTTTAAGGTATTATTTCTTCTGTGTTACAGTTATACAAATATCATCCCTTAAAGTCTATGAGATAAGGTGTCATAGAAACCAGATTTGTGCCCTTAGTATAGAAAAGCCATTGATTAATTTATATATAATGGGTCCAACCCAGTGGAAATTTTCAATGTGCAAGGAATGTAGGATCAATCCCTACAGGAATTTTCATACAAGTGTAATGAGCTACTAATGTGTCTCTTTTTAAACATACACCCTGTTTCCCCATTCAGACTGAACTGACTTTAGATCATCTCAGAAATAAGGCAACTGAGGGAGCTCTTTTGGGGCATGTAAAAGGGCAAATGTTAGATCAGAAAAGGGGTGAAGTGAGAATGGACTAAGAAATAATCGCATTTATCCTCCTGGGAGGAAAAGGTGAGCATGAATTTAAAAGGTCTGGTATGAAAGGTAATAGTGATCCTAAACTGTTCTCACTGAACCTCTCTATGGGCCCAATCCTAATTCTGAATTAAACCATAGTGGGAGAACACATAGGAGTAGAGTTAAGACAATGTGGAGCGCTATGAAAATACATGGTTTACTTGACTTAGGGTCATCATTTATGTTTCAGATATTAACTCAAGGTTTTTACTTTTTACCGTTTCATATCAGTGCATATACATAGTGGCAGAAAACAAAGGTGGGGGTATTTAGATAATTAACTATTTTAAATTTCAACCAGAATGCTTTTTATTTAAAAACGTACTTCTTTTTGCTTTACGTAACAGCTGAATGAGCTATGCACATTCTTAAAAGGCATTGTCTATTTGTCATCTAGCTATTTAAAACACATTAAAAGGAGTTTCAAGCATCATGTCCCCACCAGACCATCTCTGCCAAATTTTGTGCTTTCGACAGTCGTAATTGCCTGTTTTGTCAATGTTTCTCCGATCTTGCTGTGTGAAAGACCTGCACAAATTGGCTGTACATGCTGTCAAGTGTACAAAGACCAGTAAACAAACTGAAAAGTATTTTTTCCTCTAATCAGTTATCTCAAGTGGTATTGGCAACATAATATGTTTTTAAAATGTGGTTTTCATTCAGCAGTGTCCCTTTAAAAGAATGTACCAATCCATAGTATAAAACTCCACTGCACTCACTGTCTTATTGGGCTAGAAAGAACATACAGAGGCAGCCAAGTGGATGGGTGCTCTTGGTATCTCGCATGTACAGTATTTCTTCTTCCTTATACATGATATGATGATAGACTCCTCCTACCTGTGAGTCTGGTATAGCTATGAACTTCAATGGGTACATTTTTAACATGGCCTCTACATATTTACATGTAAAGGGCTGTTCGTGCATTTATTGACCCTCTTTGCAGGTGCTAACTTCCGCATCCCATCATATTAGCATTTGCACTGGGGGGAAGACACTTTTGGAGGTACAGAAGTGGAGGCTGGTGACTGTAAATCTACTTTCTGTTACATTGTGCAATAACTATATAGACTTGAGGCCAGACTTTTAAAAAGTATTTAGGCTCCTGAAGATACAATTAGCCACAATTAATGGGATTTTTTAAAACACCCGAGCATCTAGCTCCTCTTGACTTCAGTGGGAGTTTGGCACTTAGGCCCTTTAGCAAATCCCATTAGGTGCTTAACTACATCTGTAGGCATTTAAATACCTTTCATATCTGGCCGTCAGGATCCTAAAATTCTACCCATCCTACAGGGGATTTCCTGGCCTTCTGAGAGAATTCCATTCAATAACATTGAGTTCCTCTTAGTAATAATAATAATGCCTAGCTTTGACATGACACTTTCCACCTATAAATCTCAAAGCACTTTGCAAAGAACACGTGTCATCATTTGCCAGAGAGGAAAAGTGAAGCACACAGAAGTGAATGGACTTGACCCAAGGGCATACAGAAAATAATACAGAACTTATCTCCTGAGTTCCAGTTAAGGCCCTAACAGACAAGGGAGAGAGACACAGACTCCTCCCCTGAAAGATAGGTAAAGCTTATAGACATCAGCATTGTGGAGCAAAGAAATGAGAAATGAATTCCCTTTCTCCCGTGTTGCAAATGCAGGGAGAGTATGAATTCCAGGGGTAGGATTTATGCTTTCCTGTTTTGTGCATAGGAGCTGCTTAACTTCAAAGGCCAGGAACAAAAGGTGTGTGATTTGCAACCAGGTCTAGTATTATTATATCTTATTGCTCAATTCATTTTCTCCTGAGAGTCAGCTAACTGCACCAGATAGTGCTGTTGAAACAGTAGCAACAGGAGAAATCCATCTCAGCCTTTTATAAAAATGACTCTTCAAAATGTCACCCTTTTAAAATATACTTGTATCTGGTTACTACTGAATTAAAATGTCCATAGAAGAAAGCTAGGAGCATTTAGAGAGCTTGAAAAAGATGAACAGCTGGTTTTTGCTCCCCCTCCTTCCCCCCGCTATTATAGCCTTGGTGAGACAAATCAAATGTTGCTTTAAAACTTCCCTGGTTCAATCTTCTTTCCTCCCCAGTTTCTGTTTTAGAAATCTTGAACTGATTTGTCAAGACAGATCAAGGTTTAAAGCATTTCTCAGCCGGTCTCATTTCTGTGACTGGATTCTCATAGCAGGAGACAGGCAGCTTTTTACAACTGGGAAGAGGGCTTCTGTGAAAACAACTTCATTACAGCTGATAAGAAAAAATAAGATTCAGCAGGGGCCATTTTTCATTCAGTCCACAGCAAAAGAAAGTTATTAAATAATAAAACTGCAGTGCTTTGAGATTGAGCCATCTGAGCTATATTGTCTATCTGATATTGCAAGATCTTTGGGGCCATTTTCTCTGTTTTGTCTAACTCCAACCACATGACAATGAAAATAGTAATACATTATTTCTCTTCTAAGAAGGGGCTAGATGGTGGTGCTGAAACTCTGGCAACAGGAGAAGTCCATTTCAGGTTAAGTCATCTTAGTTTTTTAAATGTATTTTTATTTATTTTCAAATAATTATAGAAAGGAAATTAAAAGCAACATCACCTGGAGAATTCAAGTAGGTGCAGAAGCCAGCTACCTTTTGTTGTAGTAACCAGACTCGCAGAAAGCAATACCCTAAATATTTTAACTCTTACTTTTTTGGCAATTAGAGTAGTACACAGAGATATAACTGCGATCACCCACTTGAATTAGGCACTGTACAAACACAAAGTAAGGCAGAGGCCTGAAGAGTTTAAAATCTAAATAGATTTAGGGTGTGCCTGCATAGGGTTAATCTGAAGCTCATAGACTCATAGGCTACGTCTACACTTACTAAAGTTAGTTCGAATTAGCAAATTTAGGTCGAACTAAGCAAGTGCCATGCAAGTGTCCCGTTAAAAGAATGTACCAATCCATAGTATAAAACTCCACTGCATTTGCTGTCTTTCCAGCTAACTGGGGGCTGAGTGGTGTCTATGGATGTCCTATAGTCCTTCGCTTTGCTGCTGAGCAACATGCATCTGGGGATTGTTTTCACTGTGAATTGGGTTGACTTTTTTTTAAAATCTCATGTTTCTGCTGTCTCTACCCCAAGCTTCCTTTATCCAATCCATGCTCCCCTCCTGCTATAAAACTGCTGTCAGCCAGCATGGACCCAAGAATACTCACCATTATGGTGACAAGCATGAATGTGCACAGGCTGCTTGGGAAGTATTACAGTATTGGAGCTGGACAAATTCAGCTCTGGACTTTGCCCATCACACTCAGCCTTGCAGTGGGGCTGAACCGTGCTGAACAGCTCTTTTGCCCCACGGAGGATGCCATTTTGAGAACAAACCGGCAACCCCCGCACAGCTTGATTCACATGCACTGTACGTGGGACCATGCCAGCAGGGGTGGAGTACCTGCACTTAAAAAATCAAGGCTGTACCACTGGTCAGACTACTGAGCAGATGATGTGGGAGCAGGAGAATATTCTATCGGAGCAAGAGCGGCTTCTCTGCAGCAGTAGCAGCAGAACAAGGCAGAACAGGAAGATGCTGAGCTGCAGGAATAAAAGAACTTCTTCCTGGGTCATCTACCCAGCATGCAGTGCCATTTCTGGACCAAGGAAACCAGTGTGGCTTGGCGGCGGAGAATCATTCTGCAGACTGGGGTTGACCAGCAGGGCTGAGTGAACTTTAGGGTAGGGAAGGCTACCTTTTTTTGACATCTGTGGAAAGTTGACCCTGGAGCTTCAGCAACCATGTACCAACATGTAAAGCTCCATCTCTGTGGAGAAAGGGATCACCTTTGCCATTTGGAAGCTGGCCACCCCAGAATGTTTGTAGCCAAGCAACTCAGCATGTGCTGATCAACTCTTGGGGTCATTCTCATTCAGGTCTGCAATGCCATAGACAAGGTGCTTTCTAACCTGGGCATGAAGCTGAGTAATAATCTAAATAATATTAATGGCTTTGCACACATGAGGTTCCCAAATTGTATTTGGGGCAATAGATATGCCCCATATGCCTATCATTTGCACTCCTGCCCTGCCAGGGTGCAGAATTTATAAACAGGAAGGGTTACTTCCAAGGACCACCATGGCAGGTTTAAAGGCATAAATGAGGGTAGTCTGGTAAGGTAGGATGCTTTGTAACTGAGTATTATAATAAATCAATGGAGAACAATGGAGAAATGTCTGACCCCTGAGGCACTGAGGACATTAATGGTGTGAAGGTTGGTCTGGTTTTTCAGGGAGGATCCAGCTTATCTTGTGATGTCCTGGCAAATGAAGCCCTTCAAAGGTTGCTTGGGGAGAAGGAAGGAACATTTTAACTATCACCTGTGTAGCTGCCGAATGGTAGTCAGTGGTGCATTTGGCCATTTGAAAGGCTGATGACACTATTTATCGAGTAGGCTGGAAGCAACCAAAAAAAATGTTCCAATCATTAAAACTGCTATTTGTGAATGTGAAGGGGAGAGCCTTGTCAATGGGTGAAAGGCTAAGGTGCAGAGACTTGCTTGGAGGCTCAAGCAACCAGCAAGGTGTCCCCTAGAGAACAAAATCACCCATGGAAATGCTGTCAGGGATTCCTACTGTTCATATTTGAATCACATGCTTGAACATGTTAGACGAGGATAGTGTGTTTTGGGATGTAGACCTTGCTAGCACTAAGATATTGGGCGTTGGTGGTCCCTATGGCTATGTCTACACTACAAAAGTTAAGTCAACTTAAAGTCAACCTTATTAAGTCAACTTAAAGAGTCTCCACTAGACTCTTAAGTCAACTTAGCGTCAACCTTGTTAAGTTGACTTTAGAGAGTCTCCATTAGACTCTTAAGTCGACTGGCAAGGTCAACCGAGAGCCATGGCTCCGAAGGGAGCTGCGGCTCCCTGGGACAAGGGGAGCCCCGGCTCCCTGGAAAGCAGGGAGCCACAGCTCCCCCTGGGCACAAGGGAGCCGGGGCTCCTGGGGAGAAGGGAGCTGCACACAGTTCTTGGGAAGAAGGGAGCCCCGCGGGGCTCCCCGGTTGGGGCTTCAGTGGCGAGGGAAACCCCTGCCACTCCGGATGGGGCTTCAGTGGTGAGGGAAACTCCCACCACCCCGGATGGGGCTCCAGCAGCAAGAGAAACCCCCGCCACCCCAGCTGGGGCTCCAGCAGTGAGGGATTTCCCTGCTGCCCCGGCTGCTAGCTGGAGCCCTGGCTGGGGTGGCAGGGGAATCCCTCACCACTGGAGCCCCAGCCGGGGTGGCAGGGGTTTCCCTTGCCACTGCAGCCCAGGCCGGGGAGCCCCATGTGGCTCCCTTCTTCCCAGGAGTCGCGGCTCCCTTGCCCCCTAGGGGCAGGGAACTGGGGCTCTTGGGGAGAATGGAGCTGCGGCTCCCTTCTTGCCGGGAACTCCGGCTCCCACCAGGGACAAGGGAGCCACGGCTCCTCCCAGGGACAAGCCGTGGCTTCCCCGGGGGACAAGGGAGCCACGCGCAGCTCCCTTCTGCCAGGAAGCCATGCAGGTCTCCCTTGTCCCCCCGCCCTAGGTCGACTTATGGAATAAGTCAACTTAGGGCATCCACACTGGCTTAAGTCAATTTAAGAAGTCAACTTAAGCCTTAAGTCAACCTAAGCCAAGGTGTTATTAAGTTGACTTAAGCTTTTATTAAGTCATCTTAAGGAAGTCCTTAAGTCGACTTAATAAAAGCCCGGTGTGAATGCAGAGTAGTTTAGGTCGACTTAAGTGTCCTTAAGTCGATCTGAGCTCCCTGTGTAGATGCACCCTATGTGCTTTTGTTAAAATCCTAAGAATTATTTCAGCTTTACTTAAAGGATTGTCTGTGTTAAAGGGGTTTAGCGCATAGGTGCTGTGATATGCAGGAGGTCAGAGTAGTCCCTTCTGGCCTTTAACTCTATTACTCAGAATGGATACATTGTAAACAGTTTTATTATGCAGCCATAATGAAAAAATTAATGAAACCAATGGGAAAAATATCCTCTTTGGTTACTTAAATGGTCTTCCAAATACAATCTTCCTAACTAGCCAGCTATTCACGAACCTTTAACTACTGCACCAGTGCAAACAAAACTCAAAGCACAACAGTAAGAACATTCTCAGTGCAACAATTTGGGGAGCAAGAGTGAATAAAGTTACATGCAAGGATACATCTTGCTTCTGGTTCTTCCTGTTTACATGGATTCTGGCCTTGAGTGCCATGGCTCAAAATGTCCAGGGCATTCCAGGGCTCAAAAGAGCTGCACTGGCAGGTGCGGGTGTCTTCGGTGCCTAGAGGTTGGATCTGAAAGCTGTAGTGCCATGGGATGGAGGTTAGGAGTTGCTACTGGGCCCGGTAGCCAGCACTGTCCAGGGGCTGAAGGACCTGGCTGGGTCCCAAACTACAAGCTTGCAGACCAGCTTGCCTAGCAGAAGCGTGTTTTGCAGGGGCGTATTAGAGGGCTCAGGAAAGCTTTCATGAGGTGCCTCTGAATCTCTCTTTTTTTCTTGCTTTCCTTCACCATGCCACTGCCACAATTTCCTGGGAGAACTGCATTTTTTTCTCCCTCTGGGTCCACAATTTCTGCCTCTCAGCCAGCCTGCTTTTCCTCTGTGACTGCCATGAGTTCTGCAGACCTTACTGTCAAGCCTTGCTTTTTCTCCCCTCAGATGGGCCATAAAGGCTTTGTCCTTGATGATCTTGCTGTGTCAGGTGCTGTGGATGATTGGGTAGGGGGCAGAACCAGTTGCTTATGTTCATATTGGAGCATGGGTCACTTTCTGGTGGATTCTCTGTACCCTGAACTCTTTAAATCATTATTTGAGGACTTCAATAAGTCATAGTTTAGAAGTCTTTTACAGGAGTGGGTGGGTGAAGTTCTGTGGGCTGCATTGTGCTGGAGGTCAGACTAGATGATCATAATGGTCCCTTTTGATGTTATAGTCTATGAATCTATATCACAGACAAGTCATGATAGATTTTTAGTACGTATGTGTGACGCTACCTGAGATCCTTCCCATTCTTGTGGGTTCAGAAATGGTAACTAATTTGCGTTGAGAAGGTGCTGGGAATGTTGATTTCAGTCTACCAGAGATGCTTTCCTGCTGTTAGAGATGGGGTTGAATGGGGTATCAGAAGCTATGCTTCTGGTTTTTGGGGTTTTTTTTCAATTTTGTTTGTGTGCTGATGGTGTAAAGAGGGGTGTGCTGGAAAATAATCCCCTCTACACTCCCTTTACGCCGTCCTAATTTTCGATGATGTTAAACTGAGGCTGGTGACTAGGAGGCAGAGAACGGTCTGATTCAAAAAAGACAAAGGGCAGATCAGTGAGAAACATTGTGAAGTTATTCCCCAGGAAGGTCTCCCAAAATTGCTGCAGGAGCAGAAGGGGCTTGCTAGATATACGTGGGATATTCCCTATAAAGAGTGAAGCAAACCTGAGCTATTTTCCAGTCTTAAGTTTTGCTATATCTCCTCTGCAGGCAAGGAGAAAGTGCTGAGAAAAACAGATAGGTTACAGGATTGTCAGATTCAAAGTATGTTTCTGGGCATTTATCCCTCAGTAGGGAGCAGCATTTTGTGTGCTTTGACTGGGCGGGCAGTATGCACTTATAGCTCACGCACCCTATGAAAACTAACCACATTTCTTCTACTATAAGCATAGTCTCAATAAAGTGTTGAATTTTGTGCAAATGATTGCTTTTCTTATTCCAAAGTGCAGCAGCGGGAAGGAGGGAAAGATACACAGTGCAATTTGTGCCATGTTAGCAAATGCTATTTTGGAACAGCACTAGGAGAGGTGAGAGAAAGTTGGACTTTTAGCTTCCACTCACTACCAGTAAAAGTAAATTGTAAAGATAGGTCCTTACATGCTGAAGTTCCCTCCAGGGGATCTGACTCTTCGATCCCAGCTTGAGTATTTGTCTGAGACTTGGGCTGAGCTGATGCAGGGTAGAAATCAGGAGGGCAGGATAGAGCCTGGCTTTTCAGCTAATCATTAACAGGGTCTGAGTCACAAAAAGATCCTGGCTTTCAGAGAGGACAGCTCCTTCCTAGCATCCTCCTGCACATCCTCCAATGGGGTAACCGGTCATCTGTCACTAGTATATTTGTGCTTTGCAATGTCCCTGAAAAATCCCTTATTCTTGTGGCTGGCCACAAGAGCTTCTTGACCCGAGACTTCTCCCCAGTTCATGATGAGATCCAGGGCCTCAGCAGAGCCTCAGGCAGCTCCACAAGACACTTTGTGAGGCTTCTAATGTGGTATTGTGCTTATGTGGCTATAGCAATAATACACTGGAATCCAGGTGCAAAAGGGCAACACCTGATTGTGTGCCACCTTTCACAAGGGGCCAGAGGAGTGAACAAGCAAACAGAGAGGTCAGTAATGTGGGGTAGCTGCTGGCACTCAGCAATTGCATGTCCATGAATAAAAGGGCAAACTAATTCAATGAGAAGCAAACCTATTCCACATTGCAAGAGGACTCCAAAGTCTGCACACAGCAATGCGTCAAGTGTGTGCAAGCATTCTCACACTGGATTAACTTGATTGCATCCAGTTTAAAACCCTTGTGTAGATGAGCTCAAAATGTGGGAAAGAGGCCAAGAAGAGCTTACAATCTAAACAGATAACGTGGGGCAGCGGAGACAGAGACACACAGAAGAGAAATTACTTACCCAACGTTTTACTGCAGAGCATTGGCAGAGTCAGGAATAGAACTCAATTCTCCTAATGCCCAGTCTATTGGACCATGCCAGGAGCTCAAATAATTCTGCGGTGCACATAGCTAGCTATGCAATGGATTGGGGCACTTTCATTCTGTTTTTCTTTGTGCTGTACTTTTGAATGGAGGACTCTGCCAGTCTCCTGCAGACTGAGTTGTGAGGCAGTTGTTTCGCCTTTCAGTTCACCTACTGAATGCTACGAAGTGTTCTTGTAGTCTTTAAAAGTGCCACAGGACTCCTTGTTTATTTTGCTGAACTAGACTAACACAGCTACTCCCTCAAGAACACCTGAGGTGATTTAAAAAAAGAAGATGGCTATAAATAAATACATTTCCTGGTCAAATTCCTGCAAGAAAGAAAGGTCTGTGTGCTCCAACCTATACACTGGAGTACAGTCTGGCCAAGCTGTCCCTCCTCTAAGAACTGCTCGGCCAGTGATCTAACCCTAACTCTTCACAGACAATCACACTATATAAGAAAAGTTTTTAACTGAGTTTAGGCAGGAGGATGACTGAGCAGAAACAAAGCACCACAGCAGATAGTAAAGTCCTCTCAGTAGTAAAGTGTCCTTTAAAAACACAAATCAAAACAAGTTTAACATGAGCCAAGAAGTGTTTCATACAATACCTTTGCCAGCCTGAGGATCAATCCACCTCTCTGAGCTTCAGTGGAGAATCTGCTGCTTTGCATATATGCACTCTTTTCTGTCTCCCGTCCAAACGGTGGGCTGTGGGATGAGAAAAGAAAACTGGAATTAATTGCTTGTGTACAGGGGACTAGGGAGAGTCTCTGCGCACATTTGCTTCAATCTGGAAGAGAAACTACGCATGGACAGAAAGCTGCCTGATACAATAGTGAGACATGGGGAACTGCCTTCTAGTGAAAATGAGACTTTATTTCAGAACTTCCAGGGGCCTAAAACTAGCAGCCAGAGGCCAAATCCTGGTACCATTGAAGTTAGGGGGAGTTTTGAGATTTCATTAGACCTTGACCTTGGTTATGGAGCTGCTGTATTTGATGTCAATAATGTAGCAGCTGTAGGACTGATCTCACTACTGATGTGTTCCCCCTCCTACCCCCCCGGGGAAAGATGTGGCCCAAACATAAGTCTGAGATCCAAGAACCTTGTGAGTTCTGATTCCAGCTGATACTGTCTCACTTTCTGGCCTTGGATCAGTCATGACCATTTTGACTCTGTTTCCATATCAATAAACTTTTATTTCTGTACTACACATAGGCATTCTGAAAAAAAAAAAAGAGTTAATATTCATGAAGTGCTTTGAAGATGAAAAGTGCTATATAATACACTGTATATGCAACTGGGGACTTCAGCATCAAAATATGGGCAGGAAGTGGTATTAACCCTCCCTCTCCCCCCCCCCACCTCCCTCACACATATACACAAAATTAAGAAAATTATGATCTTGAGGCCTTCTTTGGGAATGCTCTATCAAAGGAAAAACAGTAAGGCAGAGCTGAGATATATGTGACACAGAATCTGCATTCTATTGTGTATGCAAAACAAAATCCCCCTCTCTTTATAAATATTGTATGTTGTTTATTAACAGGGCCCTGAGGCTCCTTCCAGGATATTGATTCCTAAGAAGACTACAAATTCTTTTTTGAACTGTGTATATTGTAAACTCTTGGTTCTATGGGAGGAAGCAAGCTAGAATTGGATCAGATCTCCCATATTTTTAGACGTATAATTTTGATCCCTCCTGTTAAACTCTCCTGCTGTTAGCTGGGAAAGCTAGCAAATGGTATAAAAAATATTTCAAAGTCTTGAAATCATAGCAATATGTACAGCTATGTGCTGTCTTAGCAGCATGAACTATCCTCATAGTGAGTAAAATCAGAGCATCTTAAATATGCTTGAAAACTGTCTTCCATCAGTGGAGCTACCCACTGTATAAAAATGATCCTGGGTTTGCTTACCTAGCTCAAATATTTTTATGGATAATTGATGGGGTACATTAGCAAGTTCCCATACCATATATTCATCACTAGGGACCCAATTATCTCACCTTTCAAGAGCTGAGTTCCATTTTTTTAGATGCTTAGATGTAATTGACACCAGAGAATTATACTACCTGATCATGCCAGGTCAAGGATAATGTGATCATGGAATGTTCAGAAGTACTGTGTGCAAAGTGGATGTGGCATCCTATAGCTTTGGCTAAATCACTCAGTCAGTATGATACCTCTCAATAGCAACATGAACTAGTATTCTAGAAAGCTGTTGCTTTGTACATGGGGCTTCACAATTTGTCATTAATGGGAGGCTTGGGCCTTGAGAAACTCCAGGATGCACCATTGAGTAATAGGATATGAAAATCATTGGCCTTATCAATATCATATTGATATCAAATGGACAATATGATGTAGTATAACGTGTGCATCAGGATGTACACTATTATTTGTGGGAGACATTACAAAAGTATCTCTGAATGGGTCAGATGGATGGTATAGTTGTGTTCCCCCTTCATTTTATTGTGGAGTTGTACGCACTGCACTTTCTACAATATGTGCATCAGGGGGAAAATAAGCCTATTCCAGAAATGACAGGCATGCACAGATACAGTAGAAATAATATTGTCTGAGTCAACTGAGCACTTCTTATGCACATCTGCTTTCCTTCGATGGTTGTAGATTAGTATCTCTCTGGGGATTTTAGACTGCAAACCATTTAGTCACTCAACTTTCATGCTTGTACTGTCTGTCTGCTTGCTTCTGCTGATACCATCTGCTGCCACCACAGCCCTGTTATGCATAACAGAGATCTCGCACATCTGACTCTATTGCTTTGGTTACAGGCAACCTACTATATCCTGGGTTACCAAAAGTCCTATATAGAAAAGGGCTTTTTGCAGCAGCCTTTTTTTTTTTGGATGTAACACCTTCTTTTTCTGAAAGCACAGCTATTGGTTGTTGCACACACTGAAAATCTGCATTGGTCCAACAAAGTGATACTCGTGTGTAGTTTGCGCTTTCCTGTTTACTCATCCCCCACTGCTCTGAAAAGCAGGCTGCTTCCAAAATCTGGTGTGTAGCTAACATGTCCATGAATGGCTCTGGCATTAGGGAGGCAGTGGAGAAAGACTCGACAGATGGGAAGCAACTGGAGCCTTTCCTTGTGGCTTCCCCACTGCCAAAATCTTTTCACCGCTGCTGGAACTTTTCCTGCAACAGGGAAAGGCTACAGAAGCAGAGAGGCAGCAGGAAATTACACTGCTAAAAAATAGCAGTGTACATGGGGGAGGCACTGTTTGGGAAGCAGAGAATTGTGTAGGAAAAATATCTGAGTAGAGCTTTACAGCATTCAGGCATGTCTTTACTTGCCTGAGCAGTGCCTCACCATCAACACTGCTGTTAATATCCGTGCCAGTGGGGGGCAAGCTGTGTATATACCCTTCTTGTTCCTATAAAAATGTGCAGTGCAGAGGGTGAAATTAATTCCTGGGCATACAGGAAACACAGTGAAGGCCTGTTAACCACTTAAACCCTAAAAATGGGACTAAAGTGATGCTTGGGCCATGTGCTGATGGTTCTGCACAGTTGGAGAGTATCACGCAAAGGAGAAAATCATAGAATCATAGAATAACAGGGATGAAAGGGACCTCACAAGGTCATCTAATACAACCCTCTGCTAAAAGCAGGACCACTCCCACTAAATCATCCCAGGCAGGATTTTGTCGAACCGGGCCTTAAATATCTCCAAAGATGGAGATTCCACCACCTCCCTAGGTAACCCATTCCAATGCTTCACCAGCCTCCTAGCGAGAAAGTTTTTCCTAATATCCAACCTCGACCTCCCCAGCTGTAATTTGAAACCATTGCTCCTTGTTCTGTCCTCTGTTACCATCGAGAACAGCCTAGCTCCCTCCTCTTTGGAGCACCCCTTCAAGTAGTTGAAGGCTGCTATCAAATCTCCCCTCAGTCTTCTCTTCTGTAGACTAAATAAGCCTAGTTCCTTCAGTCTCTCCTCATAAGTCATGTGCCTCAGCCGCCTAATCATTTTTGTTGCCCTCCGCTGGACTCTTTCTAATTTGTCCACATCCTTTGTGTAGTGGGGAGCCCAAAACTGGACGCAGTATTCCAGATGCAGCCTGACCAATGTTGAATAAAGGGGAATGATCACATCCTTCGATCTGCTGGCAATACTCCTACTGATGCAGCCTAATATGCCATTGGCCTTTTTGGCAACAAGGGCACACTGTTGGCTCATATTCATCTTCCCATCCACCATAACACCCAGGTCCTTTTCTACAACGCTGCTACTTAGCCGATCGGTCCCCAGCCTGTAGCAGTACATGGGATTTTTCCAGCCGAAGTGCAGGACTTTGCACTTATCTGTGTTGACCCTCATGAGGTTTCTTTCGGCCCAGTGTTCCAATTTGTCCAAGTCTCCCTGGATCCTGTCCCTGCCCTCCAGAATATCTACTGTTCTCCCCAGCTTGGTGTCATCTGCGAACTTACTAAGCACGGAGTCTGTCCCATCATCCATATCATTAATGAAGATGTTGAACAGAACCAGTCCCAGGACCGACCCACGGGGTACTCCACTCTTTACCGGTTGCCAACTAGACACCAAGCCATTGATTCCTACCTGCTGAGCCCGTTGATCTAGCCAGTTTTCTATCCACTTTATGGTCCACTCATAAAACCCATACTACTTTGACTTGCCGACGAGAATGCTGTGGGAAACGTATCAAAAGCCTTGCTAAAGTCGAGGTATACTATGTCAAAGGCTCTTCCCGCATCCACAAATCCAGTCATCTCATCATAGAAGGATATCAGGTTGGTCAGACACGATTTACCCTTGGTGAATCCATGTTGACTGTTCCTGATCACTCTATTTTCCTCCAAGTGTTTCAGGATGGATTCTTTGAGGACCTGCTCCATGATTTTCCCAGGGACTGAGGTGAGGCTGACCAGTCTGTAGTTCCCCAGATCCTCCTTTTTCCCTTTCTTGAAGATAGGTACTATATTTGCATGAAGGAAAGGAAACTGAAACCGTGGACGACTATAACTCATATTCCAAAGCACCACAATATATAGTGAAAGGCATCTTTAAGTGACCTCTCAAGGGGTACGTCCACACTGGAGCCTTAGGTCAATTTAAGGATGGTTAAGTCGACGTACAGACCACCGCTTCCACACCGGACACTTATTAAGTCAACTTAAGCGCTTCCCT
The DNA here is from genome assembly GCA_007922175.1 of Pelusios castaneus. Classification (NCBI taxonomy): domain Eukaryota; kingdom Metazoa; phylum Chordata; order Testudines; family Pelomedusidae; genus Pelusios; species Pelusios castaneus. The sequence goes on from ML685756.1 coordinate 1,647,095, forward strand.
GGGTCAACTTAATAACACCACCTCTGAAGGTCGACTTAACATTTAGATTGATGGTATTAAGTCGACTTAAGCCAGTGTAGACGGGGAGTGCCCTTAAGTCGACCTAATTGGCCTCCAGGCCCCAGTGCAATGTGGGACAGCTACCCACAATACACCATTCCTCCATCGACCTAGCACCTACCAGTGTGGACACTGGCAGTTAACTAGAGCGTTCAGTGTGGGTGCTCTAGGTCGACTTAACAAGGTTAACTTTAAGTTGACTTAAAATTGACCTTGTTAAGCCGACTTAACAGAGCTTCCAATGTAGATGTTCCCAAGGGTCTGATCCAAGCCTTTTGTTTATCAGAAATGGCCTACAAAAAGTGGAGCAGAATTTTAGTAAATACTCTTGATGTTCCTTTAAGAGATCCCATAAGACAGAAAGTGGTCTAATGAGGTTTGTCTCTTGTACGGATTTGTATTTATACAACAGTAATAATAGATCAATAAAATGCACTTAACCCTAATGGATTCCTTCTTTCAGCTGACTGGAGAAGGTGAGGAGTTTTTGCTGTTATCACTATTCACTCTACTTCCCTTTGTCCCAGACAATGCAGAAGTTTTCTTTGAAAGAGCTTATAGCTATTATTATTTGTATCAGAGTAACACCTGGGAGTTCCAATCAAGAATTAGCATTCAATTGTGCTGACTCTAGGGCTGCCTCTTTACCAAAGAACAGGGCTGTTCATTGGTCCCTCATTCTTTATTATTTCATTAGGTTTTCAGTATAGTGCAGATATGCCAGTAGTGATCTATTTAATGTTCAATGCTGGCTGCTACAGAAAATGAGTATGTCTGTAATCAGGCATGATGTACTATAAATTGGTCCAGCAAACAGACTGCATCTGTTGTTCTGCTTATTGTTATTCATTGTACATTGTAGCTACTGATGTTGCATTTCCATTAATTTTTCTATTAACTTTTCCCCATCAATGTGATTAAAGATTCATTAACCTTAGGCAAAGAATAAAATAAAACAGAGATCAGATCAAAGCCATCTCATGTGTAAGATCAGGCAAAGAATAGTTCGGTCAAATAAAGATGTGATATCGCTGAAAACAGACATGTTAGCAATGATTTTTTCAAATAGTCAGATCAAACAAGACTCTATTAGAGCCAGCTTGATATTTTCTTTCCATTTCACAGCTCCCATCTGTGGTTTTGTATCCCCTGATATGGGTGTTGAAGTTAGTATGAATTGTCTCTTATTTAATTTGGCCAGTTAAGTGTCAAGACATTTGTAATATGACTGATTTTTATTCACTTGTGTATCTGAATTGTTTCTCTTTTTAGTTTCCCCTCCCCCTTCTTTCCTTCTCATAGTGAATATTTAGGGCCATACCCCTTGAAATACACAGAGGCCTATAGAGATGCTGTGTTCCATGTTCTATGAGCTGCCAGAAACCACCCAGAACAGCAGTATGTTTGCAGCCAGAGCATATGTGTTTGTGCCTGGGACCCAACTGTACCCAGGTGGTTTTTTACATTATTTTTGTTGAGTGAAGAGCAAAAGACTCATGATTCTATTTTATTTTACGTAAATCTAAAATTTTTGGAGTGGCTAAAAAATAATTGTTAGTGACTGATACAATTTCAAGCCAGTTTTTATGACACAGGAGAACACATGAGGAGATGACATAGGTCTTGTCTGCACTGTCTTGTAATGAACCCCATGGGGAGGTCATTTTTAAGGCACACTGATGTGCTTTTTTCAAACAGCAAAATGTTAAAGCACAGTAGGGAGCCTGCAGTGTTCACCAGCAGTATCTATATGGACCAATTAACGTACAACACATTAGTTTAGAGGTCACAACCCTGGAGTGTGCATTGCTGCTCTGTGGAAGCAAAAAGCGGGGTGAGAGGGATATCCTAGTCTTCTTACTTGGGTCCTGATTCAGCACAGTGCTTCACCCCTCCTTCCTGATTCAGCCTTGCACCTAAGTGCTGTGCTGAATCATAGAATCATAGGGTTGGAAGGGACCTCACAAGATCATCTAGTCCAACCCCCTGCTAAAAAGCAGGACCACTCCCACTAAATCACACCAGCCAGGATTTTGTCTAACCGGGCCTTAAATAACTCCAAAGATGGAGATTCCACCACCTCCCTAGGTAGCCAATTCCAATGCTTCATGACCCTCTTAGTGGGAAAGTTTTTCCTAATATCCAACCTCGACCTCCCCAGCTGTAATTTGAAACCATTGCTCCTTGTTCTGTCCTCTGTTACCCTCGAGAACAGCCTAGCTCCCTCCTCTTTGGAGCACCTCTTCAAGTAGTTGAAGGTTGCTATCAAATCTCCCCTCAGTCTTCTCTTCTGTAGACTAAATAAGCCTAGTTCCTTCAGTCTCTCCTCATAAGTCATGTGCCCCAGCCGCCTAATAATTTTTGTTGCCCTCCGCTGGACTGTTTCTAATTTGTCCACATCCTTTGTGTAGTGGGCAGCCCAAAACTGGACACAGTATTCCAGATGCATCCTGACCAGTGTCAAATAGAGGGGAATGATCACATCCCTCGATCTGCTGGCAATACTCCTACTGATGCAGCCTAATGTGCCATTGGCCTTTTTGGCAACAAGGGCACACTGTTGGCTCATATTCATCTTCCCGTCCACCATAACCCCCGGTCCTTTTCTACAGCGCTACTACTAAGCCGATCGGTCCCCAGCCTGTAGCAGTACATGGGATTTTTCCGCCCTAAGTGCAGGACTTCGCACTTGTCTTTGTTGAATCTCATGAACCATCAGGTTGGGGATAAGTATGTGCTCATGTGCTTTGAATCATATTCTGTGCCTGGCTTCAGTGATTGCTGAGGGTATTCAGTACCTTGTAGTACCAAGCCTCCGGTCTTTGTACAGGCAAACTTACATCCTCCCTTGCTTCCTCCCCGTCCCCCAATAGTGCAAATCTGTCTGAGGCCAGATGTACACAAGCGGGACAGAGGCACCATTGCTGGAACCTCTCCTCTGCTTGTGGCTGGTAGGTCCCACAGCCGCGAGTGGAACAGAGGTGTCTGCGCTGGTGCCTCTGTTCTGCTTGCAGTTGCAGCCGCCAGCTGCCGGGTGGCCCCATAGCCACAGCGGAGAAATTCACACCACAGCTGGGTGCTAAGAGCAGTTCTTATGCCAAAGTGGGTGGACTCAGACCCACCCAGATCATCACAGTTATACTGACCTAATCCCTGATGTACACCGCGCTTTGAGGACAGGAGGACTTACTCTGTCAACATAGCTACCATCTCTTGTTGCGGTGGATTAACTATGCCAACGGGGGAAACTCTCCCCTCAGCATAGTAGCATCTTCAGTGGAGCATGACAGCGGTACAGCCAACCACAATGCAGCAGCCTTTGAAGTCTAGACCTACCCTGAATAAAATTCGAGGAAGTACCTCAGAATTTCCTCCCCAAATTTACTCGAATTGGGGCTGGTCTTATCTTTTTGTGCCTCATCCCAGCATCCTTGGCCGTCCCTCAGGTTTAAATGTGGGGGAAAAGGATATGGCTAATGATAAGAGTCATTAATGAAATGAACAGATCCTCCAGATGTGACTGGAAGGATCAAGATGAGATAATGGAAAACCCACTGGTTGAGGCAGTCACACCTAGTGACCAATAGCCAGAGACGGCCTTATGCTATCGGGGGCCCTAGGTGAAGGCCCATTGAGGGGCCCCCTATAGGCCCCCATGGATGGCCCTGCCCCCCCTCTCTCCGTGGCCCCAGCCCTCCATGGACAGCCCTGATTCCCATAGTTGGCCCCGGTGCCCATGGCAGGCCCCCTCTGTGGCCCTGGCACCATGCCCAGCTCCCTCCCTACCGCCAGCCCCACTCCCCATGGCCCCAGCCAGGGGAGGTCTTAGGGATTCCAGGGCCAGAGGCAAAAATCAAGGATGAGGCCCCCCCATGCTATATGGGGGCCCCCATCCCTCATTTGCCCCTGCTTGCCAGCTCCCCAGTCCCTCAAAAGGGTCCCACCCCCTGCCAGACCCCTGCTGGGATCCCTGACCCCCCATGGCCCCTCACCGCCCCTCCGTACCCTGTCAGACCCCCAACAGCCTCTTGGGGACCCACGCCCCCCACCACATCCACTGCCAGGCTCCCAAGCCCCCAGGATCCCTCACAAAGCCCCGTCCCCCACATCTGATTCAGATGCAGATGTAACTTCCATTGTCACTCACTTTAGGCAGACAGATAAATCACCTTCACTTTGTTTAGGATTAACTTATTTATTAAGTGTGTGCCCAAAACATATTTTAGGAACATTTATCCAGCACACATTCAAATAATTCTTTACACACTGTCCTTACATACATCATTCAAAGATATTGACTGGTGAGTTACCAGCTTTCATATGATACTACATTCAACACATTACAGATAAATAGATGAGAGCAGTATGTTAGGTATAGTGAATGTGTCAGACCTGGTAGGAAGATTACAGAGCAGTTCGCCCTTTTCCAGTTGGCACTGACATGCTCTTAGGGTCATTCCAAAAAAACAGGTTACAGGCCAGGAACAGACCAGATCCTGTGAATCTCTGACAGCATCCACAAATGTAAGCATCCAAAATAACTAGTCTCTTGAAAATCTTGGCCTCAGTGAATCTTCAGTTCTTTGTATCCAAATGTGGGATTTCAGAGTCAGAATAGTCAGTCTGTGTAAACTCAGATCACAAATTCCAGTTTTTATAGCTATATATTTAGACCTTTGTTCTTTCCTTAAAACCAGAGGCATTGTTGCTGTTGGGCTGGCAGGGCGTTGGCCCCGGATAAAATAGCCTGGGCCCCGGATCTATTTTCCCCAGCAGGCACACGATCAGACAGCCTGTTTGCAGGGGAGGCGGAGCTAAGCTGGGAACCGAGCCAGCTGCAGCATGTAGCTCAGCCAGTAGCATGGAGAGAAGAGGGAACTTTAAATCCTCTCTTCCCTGCTGCTCTGCTCAGCCACGCAGCACTACAGCTGACTCCCCTCCATCCTGCTTTATTTAGGCTCAGCTTCTTCTACACAGCACCAGTAAGTACTGTGTGTGTGTTGGGAGCAGGGGATCAATCCCCAGGTCAGTCTGGTGGGTCTGGGGAGCAGGCTGGGGATCACCCCCTGCCCCATGGGTAGATGACTTGGTGACCAGCCAGAGCAGCAGCAAGTTGTAGGTTGGGGATTGTCTCCCCCCCCCCCCCCTTCTCCAGGGTGGCAGGTGGGGACTGGTCACTTCCCCCCCACCTGTACAGTGAGGTCAGTTGAGGGGTGGGTGGCCTGGGGATCATCCCCCAGCCAGGAGTGCCAATGATGACCCTATTTATGAATTCTGCAGACCATATGGTGTGCCTAAAATGTATTCTGTGCTTTGAAATGTGGTTTTCTTGTTTGTTTGTTTGTTAATTAAGCAGGGGGTGGAGGGTGACTGGAGGAAATGGAGTTGTGTTTTTAAACTACTTTCTTGTGTTTGAGTTCCCCCGGCCCATCCCAGGGTGTGAGTATGTAACAATTTAGGGTTGTCCTCTCTTCCACAGGTACTGGAAGGTGATTTTGTCCCCTGGTGCAGGACCTGTTCCCCCACCTCTGCCCCCCCCCCCACCTCCTGCCCAGTAATTAACCCTATCCCCTCAGTTTTGTCCCCAACCAAACCCCTTTAATTCAGGGATCAGTTCAGTCCCCCAACCTCCATCAGCTGTCCCCCCACCCTGAAGCCATAGTACAGCTCCCCCATCCTCAGCTTTGATTCTCTTAGGGATCTTCACCCTCCCCAAGTCTGAGGGGAGATAGGTTTCAAGTGGAGTCCCCTCTCTCCCACTTCCCAGGCTGGCAGGGGAGCAAATGCCAGGGCCTGGGGAAAAAATCCTAAGATTTGAGATTTCTATTGGGAGATCATGAGTGAAGCTTATTTTTACCTTCTAGAAATCATGTTATTTTATGTGCTTCAGTTTTGGCCTGTGTTGAAAAAGCCACAGTGGACTAACGCTTGTTATTTACCAAAGGGGTAGCCGTGTTAGTCTATTGTAGAAAGACAACAGAGTCCTGTGGCACTTTTAAAGACTTTTAAAGACTAACAGATGTATATATCGCTTGTTATTTATGCAGACTTAAAGTAAAAGTTTCAAATGCAAAGACTAGCCCCTGTAAGCATTTTGCAAATGCAGGTCAACATACGAATTACCTTAAGCAAAAGTCAACCCTGGTATAAGAGGTTGTAACACCCATGATTCTAATGACACTTCTTGGACCAGATTTTTAAAGATAGGGCCCCAGAAAAAAGCTCTTTCACACTTCCAAGTGTCTTATCAAACTTTCCATCCCCCTCCCTTTTTCCAGGTGTGACTCCCTGAGATTCTTTGTTCCCTTCTCCTTGTTGTTAGGTGATTCTCTTTGTTATTTACATTATCTTTTGTCATGTATCCAATCTCATCAGCTTTCATGCTGTCAAATTCCAAAGGGGTAGCCGTGTTAGTCTATTGTAGAAAGACAACGGAGTCATGCGGCACTTTTAAAGACTAACAGATTTATTAATCGCATGAGCTTTCGTGGGAGAAAATCCCACTTCGTCAGACGCTTTGTTGTCTTTCATGCTGTGAGAGAGAGACTCCACCCAGAGCCATATGAAATACCTGGGATGTTTCAGATCTATTGATCTATACACACATACATGTGATGCTGCAGGAAACATGATCCCATAATAATGCAGAGCATGTTTATGAGCATTCAGAAAGGAGCCTTGCTTGCATGGCACATTTTGCATTAAACCACCACACAATTACATGGCAGGAGTGAAAACAAAGTTATACAGATCATACCAAACTGTGCATCATATGACAGAGCGGGCTGGGGATCACTGCCCTTCTGCGCTCTCCCCTGGCCCAGGTGGCAAGCGTGAGGTGGGGTTCCCCCCATCCAGCCAGGGACCCCCTCTGGACCTGGGTCCATCAGTCAACTGGGCATCGCCCCTCCTCCCCTTGCAGTGAGGTCAGTTGGGGGATGAGTGGCCCAGGGATCATCCCCCAGCTGGGAGTGCCAATGCTGGCATTATTTATAAAGATAAATCTGCAGACCAGAACCATATTGTGCACCTAAAATTTATTCTGTGCTTTGAAATGTGGTTTTCTTGTTTGTCTGTAATTAAGCAGGGGGTGGAGGGTGACTGGAGGAAATGGAGTTGACGTTTGAGTTCCCCCTGCCCATCCTAGGGTGTGAGTATGTGACAATTTAGGGCTGCCCTCTCTCCCACAGGTACTGGAAAAGGTGATTTTGGTCCCTGGTGCAGGCTCTGCTCCCTCATCCCTTGCCCAGTAATAAACCCTGTCCCCTCCGTTCTGTCCCCATTACTGTCGGCCCAGTAATGCTGCATTTTTAGTTTGGACTCTGCCTTTCTCATAAGAGCGGGCTTACTCGGTTTTGGCTGCTGTCCTTTCTGCTTTGTCTCCCCAGGAGAGGGATTGGGAGCCTGGCAGGAGCTGTGGGGTGAGAGTAGGGAACAGTGCAGCAGCCTTCTCTGCCTTTTCTTCAGTTCACTCTGTTGTCTTCTCTTTGGCTATTTGCAGGGGAGGCACAGGGCGGCAGCCTGGCTGGCTGGGTCTGCTGGTTTGGTGTGACACCGTTCATGGCACCACACCCCAGGCAGTCTCCCTGCTTGCCTTGTGAATTCCCCAACTTCCTCCACCTGGTCTGTATGCACCTGAAAGCTGGGACCTGGCCAGAGCCTTTTTCAATTTCCTGCCTTGCTGCATGCTCAGGCGTGTGGCCCAGGGCTGGAACAGCTTGGGAAAATGCAGCTACTGTGCTGCCTTTCCTGGTGCCCACCATCCAGCTGCACTGCTCCCCTGCCACCCTTCCCTTTCTCCCCACTCTCCTGATCCACCACCCTACTTCCCACTGTTTGCTGAGTTCCCTGGCTCCTGATATTCAGCCACAGGAACCTGAAGGGGATGGGGAATGTTGTGCCTTGTCAGACAGGGAGACATTTTGTGTGTCCTCCTGACATGGTCTGACTTTTTAAGAAAGATTGCTTCTGTTATAGTTCTTAGTACAGATGAGTATGAAGGAGTTGTATTGCAACCCAGCATGGAAAAGAGCATGGGGTGTGGGTTTGTTTCTGAGTGTGTGTGTGTGGGGTTGTGAACTGGGGGGGCCTAGTGGCTTGGCTAGGGGGCGGAGCCTAGCTGGGGTGGGGTCTGGGGGTGTGGCCTAACTGGGGGGGGGGCTAGCAAGGAGTGGGCTGGGGGGCCATAGCCCTGGATCTTTTTGCTATCCAGCAACGCCCCTGCTTAAAACCCTCTTGATTTACACAAAGGTCTTTTGTAAACCTCAGAGATGTAATTTTATTGATATATATTTTATTCCAACTTTGAGAGAGTAGTACAGAAAGACAATCTCGTACATGATTCAACCCGAACTTGTACGGTCTGTTCCAGAGGGACAAGCACAATACGTTGAATTGAAGGTAATGTTGACAGTTTGATCTGAATCCACGTGGACCGGCAAGTAATTTTCAAGAGTGTGAAAAAGGAAAGTGTATCTGGAAAACTCATTAATTTAGTCATAGCTGAATACAGGAACAATAGGCAAGTTGTATAGCTGGGAGTGGGATGGGATGCTGGAAGTCTATCAAATATCTTGGGAGGTTATCAGGATGCTCTTTAGTGATGAGCTGTTATGCTGGGCGAGGGAAAGGGGGAGAGGACCAGATGAAAGCTAAGGAATGGAGTCAAAGGAGAAAATGGAAGTATTTACAGCTGTAAGTAGAGAACTAATACATGGGTGATGAAAAGTGAGCTCTTGAATTTAAAAAGAAAATGGATAGAAATATTGCAGACAATAGAAAGATATTGGACACTTTGGGCAGAAAGCAGAGAAACCGCAGGAGATATCCATTTCTGCCCTTCAGACACAATATCCTTTCCATTACCTCTTGATTTTTAAGAGCAAATACATTATTTGAAAGCCATCTGTCCAATTGTAGACCCTCTATCAGGACTGTTCTGTAGAAATGATGGGCCATGTAAGAGTGGGATGAATCACTTAAACTTCTTGCTGCTTGATTGTTTTCACTTGATATATTGTTGTTAAATAAATGCTGCTGGGTACATGAGGACTTCTGCCCAATACAACACAAAACAGTAGTGAATGAGAGGAATCCATTCTCAGAGAAAGAGGTATGAAGTGGAAACAGAATGTCATCCATTCTGCCAAAATCATTTTGATGTGTATTGCTTTGTTGAGCGAAGTATGGAACCCACTGCTCCCCCTCGTGCATGGAACTTAAATCTGATAACAGCACAAGGCCTATAATAGGTTACCAGTTAAATGCACATGTAACTTTGTTTGGATTGACAACAGAGTCCTGTGGCACTTTTAAAGACTAACAGATTTATTTATCGCATGAGCTTTGGTGGGAGAAAATCCCACTTCGTCAGACGCTTTGAAGATAGGAAAGTTACAGAGTGGGAGGAAATTAAATGCAGGGGAGTGTATGACATAGCATCAGGTCAGGCTGTAACAGCAAATCAAAATAGGTGTTAGGATTCAAAC
>ML685756.1:1657042-1671075 GCA_007922175.1 Pelusios castaneus
GCCAGTGTTTGAATCCTAACACCTATTTTGATTTGCTGTTACAGCCTGACCTGATGCTATGTCATACACTCCCCTGCATTTAATTTCCTCCCACTCTGTAACTTTCCTATCTTCAAAGCGTCTGACGAAGTGGGATTTTCTCCCTCCAAAGCTCATGCGATAAATAAATCTGTTAGTCTTTAAAAGTGCCACAGGACTCTGTTGTCTTTCTACAATAGACTAACACGGCTACCCCTTTGGAATTTGTTTGGATTGATTGCTTTTCTGCATGGGTTTGGAAGTGAATACTACCAGCACCTGACTAATTGCAGGCTTTTATCAGTGAGAAAATGCAGGTGAAGAAGATCAGTAAACCTATTATCCCCAACCACTTCCTTCCAATCCCCCATTGTTTTTTTTGGTTTTGGTTTGGTTTGATTTGGTTTTTTTTTTAATTTCTGTCAGCTAGCTAAACAAATGTGTAATCTGTAATTGCTGGTATATATTACCCGTTTCACAGTTTGCACTGAGCATGAAAGGAATCATGAATTCACAAAGAGATTCTTTTTGTAATTTCATGAGTTGAAAGCAAGTTGGTGAAACATCTTATCCAGATCATTAATTAAGTGAAGTGACCCCTGAAGGTTAATGGAGAGCTGCTGGAAGTGTCAAACCAATCAAAAAGAGTGAGAAGACTTTGACTAAAGCACATGTAATAGAAGTATTGCCTGAGTATGGGAACTAATAAAGGGGCTACTGAGTCATTCCTGAGTCTAGTTCTTAGTCAAGTTACTTACTGTGTTCATCCAAGCAAGCTATATCACTATTTGGACTCAAAGCACCCTTGGTTCTGGATAGCAAGTGGATTTACTCACTGAAAGAGCCCTGAACATGGGTTTTTAGTACTAGATTCATTTCTTGCCAGTGCACAGATGGGTTTGGAAGTTGAGATCTTAGAAAGCAACCCTTCTTCCCACAGTCCAGTCATAGACAGAGGTAGGAGAGTAAGATCACAAACATCTAAATTCAGAGAGATGGATATTTCTGAATATCCACAGAAAATTCCAGTCATTGAATAACTGGGAAGACATGCTAAGATCACCCCAAAAGGAGTTAGAGGTGAGAGAAAGATTTCTCAGTCAATGGCTGGACTGAGACTCTACCGTTTGACCTCAGTGACCACAGTTTCGTAGTCATCCTTCAGTTGTTTTGGGTGTGCTGGCTGTGAGCAATTCATTGCTCTCTCTACTGTGTTTCTTGGAGAAGACAATCAGGTGAAAGAAATCTTGCTCTTCTTGTTCCATACAAAATGCTGCACACATTAAGCTCCCCCTTTAAAATACCTTGATTTTTTTTCTGTGCTTTGGGGCACAGGCTGTAGAAGGTGGGAAGAAAAAAGGAATGAGAAGCACTCAAAGGCTATGTCTACACTTGTTAATTTAGGACAATTTAGCATGTCCACACCTGAATTTTAAGTCAACTTAGGGGGGACCCTACAAAGTCAACCTAGAGCGTCCACACTGGGACTTGTCCATGGTGGCAGGGGGGGCAAAGAGGGACAGAGACCCTGGCAGGGCATAGGGCAGGGTGGGCAGGGCTCTGCCCTGCCCTGTGGGGGGACATGCCAGAATCTCCCTGTGGCACCCCCCCTGGCAGGGTGGACAGTGGGGGAGTCCTGGAGAGCCCTAAGTCGACTCCACGTCTACACTGGCTTAAGTCAACTTCAGAAAGTTGACTTAAGCCAAAAGTCGACTTAAAATGAGGTTTTATTAAGTCGACTTAATTTTCCTTAAATCGACTTAAGGAAAGTGTAGTGTAGACACAGAGTAAAGTAAGTCGACTTAAGCAAGCTTAAGTCGACTTAATTTACAAGTGTAGACGCACCCAAAGAGAGTCTACATTGGGGTCTAGCAGAATCTGCTGAGCTAATGCCCAGAGAAGGGAGGAACAGAACAAATTACACTCAACATTAAAGTCGTTACCTAATATAGGACTCTCAGGCTGCACGACAGCCATTATTAATATTGGTGCTTCTCCACCCTGCACACCCTAGGCTGCCTATATGTCTCTGTCTCAGTACTGATAATTAAAAAAAACAAAAAGTGGAGGGGGAAAAAAGTCAATTTTCCCTTTCTGTTGTTTGGATGTGACAGTGTCACTTGTTTTATTACCTTGTGACTTGTAAATTAGACCATTCACTATGTTGCCCTTGACCTTGAAACTTCCAAGGGAGTTTTACCTCCTCTTTTCCTGTCTACACTCTTTAATTTAGCCCTTGGTCTTTAGTTGATTCTCCATCCAATGAACTACAAGTAAGGCAATAAGCAGTAACTGTGTGCAATGAACAGATCAGCAGTATTATGCAAAGAACCTGCAATTCCTCTTGTTGGGAGTGACCGCTGGTTAGCCCTGCCCAGATTGATTGAGGACCGCTTCTGCTCCGGATTGAGCTACTGCTGGGTTGACTTGAAGTCAGTCCAGCTGCAGACTAGGCTGGGAACCAGCTAACCTTGAAAGAGTTGCCTATAAGATTGCAGGTTGTTTTCTGCCAGAGGCACCCTGGGGACGCATCCACCTTTGGAAGGGGTGTGTGTATGTGTGTTAGGTATATGGGAATTGGGAATGCCCACCCAGGCAGCAGCCTCATCTGGGACCCCAATCCTTGAGGGGTACCCAGGGCCCTCCCCACGCTGGAGCAATGGGCCCTCAGATACAGGGAACAGAGAGTCAGGGGCTGCCCCATAGCAGAAGAGGTGAGAGCATTTGATCCTTCTCTACTTGCTTGCTGCTTGTGAGTAACGTATACTTTGTAATGCTAAAGTGCTGACTGGCTTATTATATTAATGCAATAAAGCAACATATTCATGCATCGGGTGTGGTTTCACTGAGTGTAACCGAGACCACTGCTGAGGGAACGGCCCTTTGTATCACACCTCTCAAACATACACCAGTGTTACACTGGTGCAACTCCACTGACATCAGTAAATTACTTCTGATTTATTCTGATGAGAGGAGTAGCAAGCCTGTACAGCTAAGCGACATAATGGGCGTTGCACACTGAGACCATCAAAGCATCCTTTTTTCCATGTGACTTGGTGCTGCTAGTCTCATGCATTCACCTGTTTTTGTGTCAGTGAGATTATCTGCTACTCATTTGGGGTGCATTTACACTTAAAAATTAAGTCGACTTAAGGAGGTTTAAGTCGAATTAAACTACTCCACATCCACACTGGGTTTTCCTTAAGTTGACTTAAGGAAAAGTTAAGTCGACTTAATAACACCTCAATTTAGGTCGATTTAACACTTAAGTCAACCTTATTAGGTCAATTTAAGCCAGTGTGGACAGGGATTAGCCCCCAAGTCCACTTTATTAAGTCGACAAAGTGTTAAGTCGACTTAATAAGGTTGAAAAAGGGCTATGTCTACACTAGAAAAGTTGTCGACTTTTGTTAAGTTGACTTAAGGTCCACTTTAAGTCGATTTAAAGTTGACCTTATTAAGTCGACTTCATAAAGTCAACTTAACTTTCTAAGTGTAGACATAGCCCTGGAGACTGGTTTGGGTGACAATAGATGACCACAGATAGAATAATAGTGACCACATTTGTAACTCTTGCTACGTGTACTTTTGTATCCACCATCCCTGTAACGTCTCCTCCCCCTCTGTTTCTGGGAAGAGGAAATGGAAGACACAGTGAAGAGAGCACTTTGTGTTGCTCAGTTATGTTTTACTGAGATGGGCCCTCAATAGATCCTTCTGTATCCCTGGACAGTATCCTTAAAATGCTATAAGTCCAGGAAGAGAGAGAGAAATCTTGACATCAGCATCTTTTCTAAGTGAGTTTTCACTGCTGTTGTAGCACTTGGAAAGTCTTTGACACTCGGCCCCATAAAAGTGTCTTTGATTATTAGTTCCGTTGATTTCATCTATGTTTTGAGGCTGAGCAGGAGCTGGTACCCTGACTCTAACACTCAAACCTGGGAAGATGACACTTCCTGGAGCTTATAGAACATATCCTCATCTACAGCATGATATGTTGGGATAATACATTTGCGTTGGGAGATCATAAGATAGATTTCTTGCCCGTTCTGTACTTATCTAAAGTAGATTTTACTCAGGTGCTACTGTGGAAACTCACATAAAGTGAGCAAGCAGAATGACTATGCCACATATGACTGAAGGTGATCCAGAAGAAATCTAAGTCCTCGATTGGAACTTTGGGATGTTCAAAATTTTGCTTAAAAAATAATAATTCCTCCCCCCCCCCCAAAAAAAAATGCAAAAAAATATTGTCCCCTGCTGTTTCTTTTTCTTGTTGCATAAAAAAAACTTTGAATTTTGAAAATTTTCAACCAGCTCTATTCAAAATCTGGAACTTGGGCAAAAGCGTCTTTCTAGGTAAAGCCATCATCTCACCTGCTATTGCTTCCAAACCATATGCCAAAAATAAAATCAGTATTGAAGCCTGTTTGTATTAATGTCCTGATGGGACAAGATTATAGATGGCATTAATGAAATTTATGCAAAATGAATCCTGCCTGATTTGTAGAGGATTCAGGCAATGTTGTGTTCGTCAAACTTCCAAGGTGGATTCCATAGACAGAAGGCTAGATTCTGATCTCAGTTATACTATAGTAACTACGGAGTAACTTCAGGGAAACCAAAGAATTATTCCATATTTACAGAGGAGTTTCTGGACCAAAGCCTGAAAAACCTTCATAGCCAATAGTGTCTTGAGAGTACAGCCAACACTTTAAGAAATATTACTCTTCACTCCTACTGCTATCTTATTCCTTCCAGGTAGCAAATTTGCTACAGTCTGTAAGGGAACAAAAACCCACACATTTCCCCACGTGTGCTTTTCCCAGGAACTTCAGAATACAAAAAATGCATCTTGAGAATCTTTTTTTTTCAAGACTTAAGTATATTTTAGTTATACTTGATTGAGTGGGGGTGAAGAAGCCATATATGTTGTTGCCTCTCTCAGGCAAGCTGTAAAGGCTATGGGGGGGTGTCATTGAATAATCACAGAACTAGGCTTGAAGTAAGAAAACTAATTTATTGGACCAGATCAGCTCTCTTAGGTCCCCTGCAATGAGTCTGTGTGGCTTGATCCCTGTATCTGTGATTGACCCCCTTGACTTCTGTGGGGCTCTGTGCAAGTGCTACATTCCATCCACATGGAGCTCATTGGGGGCATTGGTCAAGAAACATTTGCAGGCTATTCTAGATTAGTAATCTGGAGTGGTAACAACTCAACCTACCAGTGGCTATTAACCTCTTTGTAACCGTGATAGCCAGTAATGGGACTGAATGTGGTTCTCATTCCATCACTTAGACATTCTTAAACTAAAACTGGTGTATATCTCAAACCTCTTTTGTAAAAATGCTGGTCCATCTATTCTGCTCCTCTCCGTTCTTCAGGGACTTCCATAGAGGCTTCCTTTTCTTTGTTACTCTTTCCAGCAACTTAGCCTTGGGACAGTAAATTCTTGTTCATCTGTCACTAGAATATTTCCTAAAGTTGGGCAGCTTCTCTTAGAGACAGTTCAAGCCCCACGGCAGAGATATGTTGCTAAACAGGTCTTATATAGACCCTTTGATACACATCAGACACTATTTAAAGTGCTGACATTTTCCAGCAGTTACCATCCCAATAAAATCTGAGATACTTCAGTTATCATTTTAGCTGACATCAGTGATGTTGGCCTGGTTCAGTTGCTCTCCTTAAGGATGAGCACAAGATCTCTGAGAGCATCTCCAGGATGAGAATCTTTTGATCTGTGACTTGTACTCAGGACCTAAATATGCCTTAGGCATATATCTGCCTTTGTTACATCTCCCCAGAAGATAAAGGATCTTTTCTCAGAACGGAGCCAGCTGACTCTTATCTAGGCACCATAAAAATAATCCAAGAGGCTGTTGTAGCCAGTCAGACATTCCTGGGTGGTGCATAGTGCACTAATACTGGTCATGAGTGTGGCATGCCAATGTGCCCAGCATAGTGGCATTTGAACAGCTGTCTGCTGATCTGAAACCTGATGGCATAGTATAGTAATTATTATTCTACACTGATGTGTATAAGAAGTTTTGAAAGTGCCACAAAGGAAATTATTAATTCACATAATGCTAATTTCTTGTGGGATGTATTTCATGTTAAACTGAAGATACATTTATGTTTTATTTATTTTTCTCTTTAGGAAATACTTGGTCTAATTACCCATTTGAATTGGACTAGGAAAACAGATGAGATTACCATAGGAACTGTCCTCATCTTAAGCTATCAACTGAAGGTCAAAGCAGTATTTTACTAGAGTACATTAAATGTCTGCTATAAAAGACTTGGGTGAAAAAGAGTTTGATGACTCTTTGGAGAAATTATTTTTGGTTAGAGGGAAAGGATCAAACTTTTTCATTTGTGTCACTCCAGTGGAAATGGAGTGACAGCAAGTATGAATTTGGCTGAGAATGTCTGGGAAAAGAGGACAAGAAATTTCCTTCACAAAAAAAATAAAAAATCTACAACTACAATATGTAGAGAACAATGAAGGTCAAATTCTGCTTTCATTTACACCAATGTAAATACAAAAAACCTCTCTTAAAATCAGTAGAGTTACTCTTGATTTATATTAATGTCATAGAAAAGGCTTTGGCTTGAAAATGCTTCATTTGAGGAATTTCCCCCATGAGAATCTTGAATCATGAATGGGCCAAATTCAGCTTTAAGTGATACAACTGCCATTTAAAATCATTGGGGGTGTAATAGACACCTGTTGTTTTCCAATGTGTGCTTAAATAAAGCATCAATAAGACATTGCACATGGACAGGACAGCCTGCCCTGTAATAGTTGCAGTCTTGGTTTGGTGATTAAAAGGAGGCATAAAAAAATCAGCCGATGCCAGCATAAAAAGGTACTGCAGGATGCTGTTGGGTGGTTATCACTCAGCACTCTCCATGCAGAGAAACTGGGCTCCTTAGCCTGATTCTAGAAGACCTTTTCCCAGTGAACTAAAAGAAGAGGAAAGGTCTCTTGTGCTCTTTGTCTATCATTGTTGCCCAGTAGCATGGGCTACAGACCCTGATTTAACAAAGTACTTAAAAACAGGCTTACGTCCCGCTGAAGCTGGGGCGATTAAACAAGAATTTAAGGGCTTTATTAAATGGGGCGTTAGTGGATAGGTGTCCGGACCCTGTCTGCGATTTCTGGGTCTTTCTCATATTGTTTTGGGCTTCCGTTGTAATAATTCCACTTACTAAGGAACAGATTCTATGATTTACAATGGAAAAGCTTACGTCTGTAAAGCTTTTGAAAAGAACAGAAAATCACTTTGAAATTGAAAATCCCAGTTTAAGGGATGGGGAAAAATCAGAAGCAAATTTGGCCTCTGCAGTTTGGTTGGATATGGTTGATTTGGAATGTGCGGATCCGCGTGTGTGTATGTGTGAACCTTGTCTCACAGCTGGAAAGGGGGTTGACAGTTGTTGCAGTACTCTGAAAGCAAGGCTACACAGCTGGTGGCAGTGCTGACTGTGTAGAATCGATTATTCAAGTTTGATTGCGCATCCATAAAGACACACTCAATCAAACTCAGAATGAGCTGGAGGTCATTGGGTAAGACCTACCCAGAAAGAAGCATAGTGCTGATTTGATGGGAAGGCATTTCCCATCAAATCAGCACTGTGGGGATCCTGCAGTAAGTAGAAGGGAGGAAATTGCAGGGAGATACATGAGGTATTTTAAGTACTTTTTGTATCTTCCCGCGATTGCCACTGAAATCACATGGCAATGTAGACTAGAACTGAGAAATGCATCCATGATTTCTTCTTTCATCATAAGGAAAGTCCAGCAAAGCGACTTGACCAATATTTCAGCATTTTCTCACATCTTGCTCCTCTTGTGGAAGCTACAATGTGCATTTCCAGTGTTGTATTTGTGTTTCAGATAGATGAGGTATAAGGCCCTGGACCTGGAGTCAGAAAGGCTGAGTTCTAACCCCAGTTTTGGTTGGGGCTGCTGAAATTAATAATGGACATGTAATGTTTCTATTTAGCTTTAGCCACAATGTTCTTCTTTTCTCTTGTCCATGAATGTCTGCAACTGATTGTTGTTACTAACGTGTATGCTCATCAAATCTGTTCAGTGACTGATTCATATTGCCTGGTTATTAACAACCAGGAAAGACTTAGCACCCACCTGTTTTCACTGAACTAATGAGGGACATAGTGCAGCGATTAGCAAATGAAACACATTTGTAAATGTTAAACTCAGATCTCTCTCTACCAGCCCTGGATTCTTACATTTGATCACATTAACTGCCTTTTTCACCTGGTGACTGATTTATTGACTAAACAATTATCGGGAGACTCAACCTTCTGCTGTACTTTGTGGAAACGGTATTTAATCTGTCTGCTTCTCTTAAGCAAAACTCATTGCACTGTTAAATACACAAGCAAAGTGTTTGGTGTAGGAATAAAGCTCGTACACTTTCATCGTGAGCATAACCACAGACATGGGACATGTTAAAACGTATGGAATGTTGGAATCAACAGGCACGTCCTCCTGCCATTGAACAGAAAGGGAGAGAGGATCCAATCAGGAGAAATGATGAACACTTCCTGGAAAGTGCTGAGCGACCTCATTAAGTTGGAGGATGGGGTGCAGAGGGTATAATTCATTCCTATGTTTTGGCTTTGTGCTAGCCCTCTGCACTGGTGTGAATTTCACCAGAGAAAGCCACCGTCCTGATTTTGTCATATCCCCCATGCGGGTGGACTGGACCCCCTCTGAAGTCAGGGGCGGGCTCCACATTTGTGTCAGTACAGAGCTCACTGTGAGGACCAAACTAATAAAGAACAAAAAGCCTACTTACACGCACTGGCCCAAAGTCAACAGTGTTAATGTATGAGGGGTGACTTTGACAAATCCTAAAAATAGCGGCAATGGGTTGGTCTAAAGGTATAATAGATTGCACAGAAGGAAATGAATGCTAAAATGATTCGACTTATGCTGAAGAGACCATTGTTGCTGGTTTGAATTTGCATTCCACTCTAGAATTCGGGCGTTGTTGTGTGTGTGTGTTTTCAATATCACCAGAGTTATATTTATATAATTTAAAAAAATGTGCAAAGAGAATCCCAAAGATATTAGCCCCCATACATTATACAGTTCCATATCATTTTTAGCTAGGAACTGGATAGTACAATTTTCACTTGCTTTTTACCCTCTCCTGCTCAAGTACAATGCTCCATTTAATGTCAGCGAGTCCGAAGAGAGCAAGGACTCAGGGCTTGGCCCTTTATAAAAATGTGGATGCTGACAATTTACGTGGAAAGCTCTCCTTGGCTAAATTACAAGGCTCCCTTCTCTGGGATGGATCAGTAGGATTCAGTGTTTCTATGTACAGTAATCAATGCTGAACTTGCACTCTTTTGCAACATCACCACTGGGAATCCCACAGCTGCTACAACTACTCCAGAAATCGAACTAGTCTCTCAGGTCATCAGTCTCCTTTGTATCACACTCTGGATTTCTTTTTAATTAGGAAAATATAGTGTTTCTTATAGGCAAGAGGCTTCTGTCATTAGCACTGTCTGTCTGTCTTTGGGCATTTGGGTCCCAGATTAATTTAGAAGTTAGAAACAAAAACTATTCTCTTGAACAAATTCAGGTCCCCTCCTCCCCCTTATCATGATGGATCAGACCAGCTCAAAAGTATCTTATGGGGGTGGGGAGGTGTCCCATTTTGAAATAACCTTTTATACCAGTGATTTCTAATGGGCTTGAAATGCATGCGATGATTTCAAAAAGTCTGATGATAGTCTGATTTATTTTCATGCTATTAATCCTGATCACTGAAGCCAGGAGATCGACTATAATCTTTAATATGTTGAAATAAAATCCTTTCAGGTCTCTACATCAGGCACATAGCACAACTGGAATATAGGTTCCGCTAACTCTTTCCTCTCTATAGATACCTTAATCCAATCCACCTCCTAATTGCCTCCAATTCCCTTCTATCTGTTGATACCATGTACCCAGTTTTGGTCCCCAGCTGGCTCTCATTTAGCACATTTCAAAACAACCACTTCAATTTGGCTTCCCTCAGCCCTCTGCATCTGTGCCTCTACTATTCGCAGCTTCCTCACACTCTGAACAGCTCTGGCTATCTACCCCAATCTGACCATCCTCCAAGCTCTCTGCCTTACCTTGGCCTCCAGCTGTCCATCCCAACCTGGCACACCTCAGGGTTACACTAGCACTCATCCTACAGTCTGGACATTTCACTGTGGTCCACCTTCTAGCGGCCTCAGCTCTGAACATAGCATATGTGTACCCCGGTATTTGGAATGGTCTTCCCCACCTCACCCTCCCAGATATGCAGGCTTACCAACTGCCTTGCCTACAAGTCAAGGGCAAGATGTTAAAGCCCCAACTTGTGTGAGAAAGCATGTGTTGATTTACATGAGGCAATCCTTCCATAGGGCTTGCAGAACCATTCTCCGGCATGATTAAGACAATGAAACAGCTCCTTTGACAAGGCTGGCGACAATGTGCTTTGCATTCAGCATGAACTGGCTTTAGATGATTTCCATTCAAATGTTTATTGCAATATGGCCTTTAAATCTTCAGTCTCATTTGCTTCAGTGTGGTGAAGAATAATTTTTCTGTAGTCCTCAATAATTCTAT
Source organism: Pelusios castaneus (assembly GCA_007922175.1). Classification (NCBI taxonomy): domain Eukaryota; kingdom Metazoa; phylum Chordata; order Testudines; family Pelomedusidae; genus Pelusios; species Pelusios castaneus. The sequence continues at coordinate 1,667,710 of ML685756.1, forward strand.
TACTTATTACTGTGGATTGATGCTAAACAATTATTTTTTATTTCTGCACAATTGTGAATTGCAATCATTCAAGGCAATTGAGACACAGTATATTAGCATTTGAGATATCCTGCCACTTCTCACATTTGACTGTATTTTATATCCATGGTACTGGATCTTAAATTTGAGCTGATTTATATTGTTTATCTGGTGGTACATTTAAAGTCCTTGAATGCCTGCTTAGGAACTCTTCATTTCAAAGGATTTACTGTTTATCAAACGTTTAGGACATTGGTTCCAAGTTCCCTAGTGTAAATTCTATTGGATTCATTGATGAAGGGTTGTATTTGGCTCTTAGAAATGAGGTTTTCAAACATGGATTACTAAATGGGATACCAAATCCTGCCTTTGGAAGCTCATATTGGCACTGAGGAATATAAATACCTGTTTTCTGCTCCATAAAGTTGATTTGAACAAGTGCATGAAAAATCTGGATGTCATATTTGGCTCTTTAAAAATTGTGTTTAACATGCCACAATTCTGTGCTCTCCCACTCTCTCAATTCAATTCAAATACACACACCAATACTTGACATGCTCTGGATCTACTTAACTAGTTATTTCTGTTGTGGAATGTGAGCAAATGAGACAGATGCTAAAACAGCTTTACACTTGTTCACTAACTTGGAACACACAATAAAACACCTCACAGTTCTATGTTTCACCTTTCATTCCTCAAATTCCTTAGATAGGGTGGGCCAAATTCTGACCTAATTCTTTCGGTATTTCCAATGGGATTGCACCATCAAAATCAGCACAGTCATCTTGATTAATAGCAATATTAAAAAGAGGATTTATATATGGTGTATATGTGGTGTCACTGCCCATAGTTATAGACAGGCAGCTTCAGGCAAAATAAGAAACCAGACTTCTGATCAATAGTGTTAATTTCAAGAAAATCCGCAAGATACAGAGAAAAAAAATCTCCTCCCACCCCAATTTCCTCATATTCTAATCCCTGCAATTGCACTACTTTATCAAACTCGTTTCTCTCTGCCATAATCTCCTGTATTATAGTATTTGAGCTATACACTTCATGGGGATCATATTCACTTATACAGTTACAAAAATATTTGAAGACACAATAGTCCAGCTTCTTGAGGTTTGTTCTCCCACTGGCCATATGAAATTGAAATGCCAGAAGAAACTGTCCTTTTTATTTGACTGGTTGTTATATAATATGGCAGCAAGAGAACTGACTCACTGAATTTCTCTACCCACTGAAATTCTCTGTGAGCCATCTGTAGTGAGACCTCACTGGATTCTGGTCTGAGAAATGTTTGTGAATGGATTAAACATAAGCTATGGATTTTGTTAATTAGATGATGTAGCTATTTTTTTCTTTTTAGATTGGCACTCCACTTGTTTAGCAAAGCCTGTTTGTTAAATTGACTATGGGAGTATTTTTTCCCAGGGAAGAAAGTTCCCTTAGATGAACATCACTGATGTTCAATCAACCGATGTTTAACAAAATCTTTGGCCTTGTACACACTGCAAAGTTATTGCGCGATAACGCTCGTTATTGCGCGATAACACGCACAGCGTCCACACACAAATCCATGTTGTTGCGCGGTAACAGCCGTCTTACCACGCAATATGTAAACCACCAAAACGAGGGTGGTAGCGGCTACCGTGGAACAGCTGTTCCGCGATAGTTCATGTGTGTACGGTTGCTGCGCAATATGAAATCTCTGGAAATGTCCCAGAATTCCAATTCCATCCCTTCTGCACTTCCTTCTGCACTCTGTGGCTGTGACGTGACTGTACCTGCCCGCCCATCATTCCCGGGAATTTTTGAATTCTTCACTCTTCCTGTTTGCTTGGTGTGGAGTGCAGCTGCAGCTGTGTACTCCAAGAGCAATGGCGGCTCAACGCAGCAAACGTGCTCCAGTCTGGACCACAGCTGAGGTGCTTGATCTCATAGGCATCTGGGGAGAGTCTGCTGTGCAGGCACAGTTACGTGGCAGCCGGTGGAATTTCGATATTTTTGGCCAGATTTCTCGGGCCATGGCAGAGAAGGGGTACGAGAGAGACACTCTTCAGTGCAGGTCGAAGGTGAAGGAGTTGTGGATTACGTACCACAGAGCCAGAGAAGCAAACTGGTGCTCCAGCTCAGCGCCGGCTACATGCCGATTTTACAAGGAGCTGGAAGCAATCCTGAGTGGGGATCCCACAACCACCCCAAAAGCTCCTGTGGACACGTCAGCACCCCCCCATGAAAAGGATACCGGAGCAGACGGTGACGAGCAATTCGTCGACAAGGACGTGGAGGTGGAAGATGACCTGGAGGGTGAAAGCGGTGCAGCCGACCTAGGGTGCCAGGAGCTGTTCTCCACGCCACCTGACACGTGCTGTCCAGATTCCTTCTCCATACTGTCTTCAGAGGCAGTAGAGGGGAGCTCTGGTAAGTTTCATCAGAAGTGGCTTCTATGCTAGCTGGATAAGCTTTGCGGGCAAATGAAGAGTGGGCAGAAAATAGGCGTTTTGAGTTTCATCCTTTCTTTTCTTTTTTGCATGGGGGGGTCTACCCCGCATTACATGAGCAGTGCATCAATGCATGCTGTAATTGTCAAGAAATCCTCTCCATTGAGATCACTGAAGGTGTCCTCGATGTACTTCACAGCCTCCTAGTTAAATTCGATGGGAGAGCAACTGTTTCCCCTCTCCCATAGAGGGATACTCTCCCTCACCAGTTGCAAAGCACAGCAGCGGGAACCATGGCTGCGCACAAGCCTGCTGTGTACGGTCCTGGCTGAAAACCAGTGACATGCAGGATATGCATTCTGGCTTGCAGAGGCACTCTAAGCAGCGAGATATCGGCTTCCATGGCAGTGCCATATGTGAACTAATCGCCCAAAGCACTGCAAATAGTTCACGGAGCTGTGTGTCTTGTCTCAGCAACCCGAACCTCCCTTTGCAAAAGCCCTTTCAGTCCCCGGCAATGCCCTGTCCATGGGCACAGTGGAATGTGGTGGGAGAGCATATTACTGGCTCCTTAACCAAAGTGAGAACAATAGCACTACTTATGATGTTTCATTTTTCCTTAGAAACGACCTTCGCCGGTCGGTGGTCTGCGCCAGCTGACCGGCTGAGACAGATAAGGAGGAGGCCTCGCAGGAGCAAGGAGGATATCTTCCAGGAGCTGATGCAGTCCAATGAGGCATCAGCAAGGGAGACTAGACAATGGAGGCAAGAGTGCCGGCAGGAGCTCAAAGAAAACAATGTGAAGAGGCAGAAGCAGAAGGATGCCGTCATAAGCATCCTACAGGAGCAGACCCAACTGCTGAAGACCATGGTTGATCTGCAGACCCAGCTGCTCCAGGCTCGC
>ML685756.1:1671175-1730775 GCA_007922175.1 Pelusios castaneus
CCCCCCCCCCCCCCCCCCCCCCGGCGCAGCCACAGCAACACTTTCTGTCTCCCATGTCCCATTCTCCCTCAAAGCAGTTCTTTGAAGCCCAGGGACCCTCCTGGTACATCCACTCCTGCACCAAGCTATGGCATTGAGACACACACCTACACGCATCTATAGCCCCTTTTGCAGGCACTGCTTACTGTAAATATTTAATGTTTTATAATAATAAAATTGAATCACTTGAACTTTGCACAGTGTCTTTATTGATACACAATAAGATTAGTTGTTGCATGTTTAGTATTCATTCATTTGAGCATAGTACAGTACACGCCCACCAGCACCGTCCCTCCACCCCCCAATCAGCACCCAATAGTGCTTGGGAACACTACTGCACAGTCATGCAAAGCGTCCTATGAGTCCCCATCACTAAAATGCACCCTAAGTGCCTCCCTTATGCAGACAGCTCTCAGCTGTGCCCCCCTGATACTCCTAGTGGCTGGCTGCTGGAAGGCAAACTCTAGCTGCTCAGCCTCCATGTCCCATGAAGGGGGAAATTTCTCTCCCCTATTTTCACAGAGGTTATGCAGGACACAGCACGCCGCAATGACGGCTGGAATGTTGTCCTCATTTAAGTCTAGCCTCCCGTACAAACAGCGCCAGCGGCCTTTTAAGTGCCCAAAGGCGCACTCCACGGTCATTCGGCACCGGCTTAACTGGTAATTGAAGCGCTCCTTGCTGGGATCCAAATTGCCAGTATAGGGCTTCATGAGCCAAGGCATCAGGGGGTAGGCTGGGTCTCCTATGATGACTATGGGCATCTCCACATCCCCAACGGTAATTTTATCATCGGGGAAGAAGGTCCCTGCCTGCAACTTCCGGTACAGGCCCGTGTTCCGGAAAATGCGAGCATCATGCACCTTACCCGACCACCCCGCATTTATGTCCGTGAAACACCCCCTGTGGTCCACGAGTGCCTGAAGCACCATGGAGAAGTAGCCCTTCCTATTAATATACTCAGTCGCAAGATGCTCCGGAGCTAGAATAGGGATGTGTGTGCCGTCTATTAGCCCTCCACAATTCGGGAATCCCATGGCTGCGAATCCATCGACGATCTCCCGCACGTTGCCCAACGTCACTGTCCTCTGGAGCAGAACACGATTAATGGCTCTGCACACTTGTGAAAGTGCTAACCCGACGGTCAACCTGCCAACTCCAAACTGATTTGCGACCGAGCAGTAGCAGTCTGGAGTCGCCATTTTCCACAGCGCGATTACGACACGCTTCTCCACGGTAAGGGCAGCTCTCATTTTGGTGTCCTTGCGTCGCAGGGCAGGGGCTAGCTCCTCACACAGTTCCATGAATGTGGCTTTCCGCATTCGAAAGTTCTGTAGCCACTGCTCATCATCCCACACCTGCAAAACGATGCGGTCCCACCACTCGGTGCTTGTCTCTTGTGACCAGAACCGGCGGATGCTCTGTGAAGGAGCTCAGCAATGCGGTGCTGTTGTTCTGCATGGCAGTCACCAGCACGGGGTCATCCGAATTCTGCTGTGATTCAGAGCTGAACGCATACTGTGCCACCAGCCGAGATGTATTCATTATGCTGAAGGCGACAGTTGAGATCAGACCTGGATCCATGTTGCTGCCAAAGGAGGTCCGGGAAGCAATGCGCTACTGATGAAAATGGGCGCGAGTTGCTAGTAGCAACTCTCGTGAAGCAAGGGGAACAGAATGCACCATGGGAAACCAAGACTTTACCCATGGTGCTCAGCGCTACTCTCCTTCTACTGAGGATTCTTAGCACCAAATCAGGATGGATGGAACTGTGGGATAGGTTCCCACAATTCAATTGGGTTTCTTGTGAAATCGCGAATTGCAGGGGGGGCTCTGTTCCGTCACAAGGGGCAGAGTGTGTACACGATCCTGCGCTACAAAAACCACGTGACTTTTAAAGCGCAACGGGCTTGTTGAGCGATTATTCCTGTAGTGTGTACATGGCCTTTGTTTAAGAAGCTGAAATAGCAACTGGTATATTTGCTTCAAATCATTATTTTTTGTGTCATAATAAAAATCTATCTGTTACTCTCAGACTCAGATTCAAATGTTATGGCCAGACAAGACTATCATAATCATCTAGTCTGACATCGTGCATGTTGCAGGTGACAGAACCTCACCCGTCTACTCCTGTAACAGACCCCTAACCTCTGGCTGAGTTACTGAAATCCTCAAATCATGATTTAAACACGTCAAGTTACAGAGAATCCACCATTTACACAGTGGTTAAAGTATAATTTGATGGGCCCCGGAACCCTCCTAATCTCCGGGCCCCCTTCCCCTATTGTCTGGGCCCCCTTCATGCATATGTGGGCCCCAGCCCAGGTAGGCATTTGCAACCATTTCTCAGTATCACATGCATTAGTTATTGCTCCATAAAAATATGTGTAATTTTATATGGTGTTTATGTCTATAGCAATTATAGTCACAAACTAGCAAACACTGCATAACACAATAAGTATTGTAATTAACAATGGTGGGGAGTAGGACTTGCCAGCAGCCAGGGCAGGGCAGAACATGCATTCCACCAGATGTTTCTGTTTTTAGGGGCCCCGGAACTCTGGCCCCTCAAATTCGGGGGCCCAGGAACTGCGTTCCGGTGCATTTCCCCTTACTTTAACCCCTGCATTTACACTAGGTTAAACCTGCAAGTGAACTAGGCCCCATGCTGCACAGGAAAGTGAAAAACCTCCAGGGTCTCTGCCAATCATCTGATCTGATGGAAAATTCCTTCCTGACCCCAAATATGGCCTCGAGTTAAACCCTAACCATGTGGGTAAGACCTACCAGCTAAACACCTTGGAAAGAATTTGCTGTAATGACTCAGGCTATGCCTACACGATCAGATTACAGCGCAGCTTCTGAACTGTGCTGTAAGAAGCACGTGGATTTTATTGCGCTTTACCTTGTACACACGTCGCTCCTTGAGACGTCACAGGATTCCTCGCTGCAATGCGCACTAGCGCTCTGAATTCTGGGCACGTATCCCAGCGTTCCGATTTCCCTGTGTACTTGCTTGCAATCATGTGATGAAGGAAAGGAGCACAAAGCACCATGGGTAAACCGGATGTTTCCCATGCTGCATTGCATTTCCCTAGCGTCTTCCTTGTTGCCAGTAGCAACTCGCGCCTGTTTTCAATACTGTTTGCACGGAGTGCGCCATTGGATAGAAACAAAATCTGCGTTAGAATGGATCCTGCTCTGGTCTCCACTCTCGCCCTCCACATGCTGAATACATCTCGGATGGTTGCTCATTATGTTTTGAGCTCCCTGCCAGAGGATGACACAGAGGAGCAGGGGCTGATCGATGCCCTGCAGATAACTGAGAACACTGCTGCACTACAATGCACTCCACGAGGAAAACACCAGGAAGTGAAAGTAACTAAATGTTTGTAAATCCCGGGAGTCACCTGTAGGTGGGGACTGTTTCGTCACTGTCATAGAGAGGGTGAGGGGAAGTACAGACAGGACGACTTGGGAATGCTGGGACAGTTCTGGACTCCAAACAATGCGCAGAGACAGTACTGATGAGCAGAAACGCGCAGCAGATGATCCGGAACAGCTGTTACCACTCTCGGCGGAGTGGTGGTTGGAATGCGGAGCAAGAAAGCGCTTAGTGCGCAGGAAAAACATTTCACGTCTGTACAGTTCGCTTATTAACGCGCGATAATGATTTTTAATGCGGATTACGGTGCTCATGTAGGCAAGCCCTCAGACTCTTCCTCCTTGGAAAATCCACACCACTAAGCGACGTAGTTCTATCGAGCTAACCTCTGGTGCAGACAGCTCTATGTCAACAGGAGGGCTTCTCCCGAAGACAGCGCTGTCACCTGGTGGACAGGCAGAGTACCAGCACTGATGGGCAGATCGTTCAATGAGCACTACAGTCTTCTGGCTTCACTGGGGCAGCTAGGCCATTGCAATGCTGGAAGTGTAAATGAGCTGAGGCACCCACAACACAATGCAGGGAGAGTTCTTGTACTACCTGATTGTCTGCACTTGGTGGTGCTGTTGGCCTTGCAGGATTTTTTCAAATGCCTAAGTTTTCCCATCTTCAAAGCGTCTGACGAAGTGGGATTTTCTCCCACGAAAGCTCATGCGATAAATAAATCTGTTAGTCTTTAAAAGTGCCACAGGACTCTGTTGTCTTTCTACAATAGACTAACAGGGCTACCCCTTTGGAATTTGACTGTTCCCCAGTGAATGCTTTCCTTTCAGTGGTGCCTGAAAGGGCAGGATAAAAATTAGTAGGAATGAGTTTTACTAGATTATTTGTTCCAGAGCATCACAGTTCAACACTTTAGAGTCCTGGCCAGCATATTAATGGAATAATTACAACATATGTCAGCATTTGACAAGATGAGTAGATTTGGCTATTTGATCAAATCTACTTAAGACCTGTCTAGATGCAAATATACCGTATTTTTCGGACCATAAGACGCACCTGACCATAAGACGCACCCAGTTTTTAGAGCAGGAAAACAAGAAAAAAATATTCTGAACCAAATAGTACCGGTAAACTAAATAGAAGAGAAAAGGAAGGGAAGAGAAAGGAAGGCAAAGAAGAGAAAAGGAAGGGAAGAGAAAGGAAGGCGAAGAAGAGAAAGAAGAGGAAAAAAAAAGAAAAAGAAAGAAAGAAGTCGCGGCGCTTAAGCGCTGCGGCTCCTGCTGAGAGCCGAGCCCGGGAACTGAGCTGTGGGGCTGGCTCGAAGCGGAGCCGGCCCCCCAGCTCAGTCCAGGGGTTCGGGGGGGGGGAGAAACCCCCGGGGGGCTTGTGCCGCCCCCGATCCCCCAGCGGCTCCTGCCATTCTTCAATTTCCAATTCCTTAGGGAATCGGGGGTTCACTGGTTCGGACTATAAGACGCACCCTCATTTCCCCCCCACTTTTGGGGGAAAAAAAGTGTGTCTTATGGTCCGAAAAATACGGTAGATGGTCTCAGGCAGGGACAGAAACTTTATGTGAAACTTCATAAATTTGTCAGTCTTTAAAAGAGCCACAGGGCTCCTTGCTTGTTTTGCTGAACTAGACCAAAACGGCTGCTGCCCCTTTGGACTTGTCTTCATGGGGAGTAATTCTTTTCAAGTTTGTGTTGGATTCTACCACAGCCTACTGCAAAAGGAAAGAACGTGATGTGTGCATATTGCTTTTGGATGCTTTTATAATGTATGGTGACCACAATGTGCTCTAGTAATCTGCTGTGCAACAGCCTTATGACTGAAATGTCAGTGTCATAACTGGGCACATGCTCACAGCAGCAGGTCTCATGTCTTTGTAAATCTACCTAAAGCACTAGAAAACTCTATGCTGGGTTAATGGAACTATAGCTGGTATGCATACCTTACCTAAACCTTTCCGGGTGGGGAGATGGGTCGTGCATACAGGATTAATTTAAATTACATATAGTTTAGGAAATCCACAAGGAATCCTATGTAGCATGGGGCATGGCTCACCTACCAGTAAATTCTCTGTATCTTAAAGTCCTTAAATCATGATTTAAGGAGATAAATAACTCAGTCATAGCTTAGTGGCTTATTGCTGGAGTGGGTGGGAGAGGTTTTGAGGCCTGCATTATGCAGGAGGTCAAACTAGATGATCGTACTGGTCCCTTCTGACCTTAGAGTCTATGAGATTTCGTGTAATTAAGAACGGCAGAACCTGTCCCTGTGATTCATTGGGGGGTTTGAAGGGGGAGACAGAGGGAAAGGGTCAGAAATCTGACAGCGGGAAGCATACTTCCTAGCCTGCATTACTACCACACGCCCCTTTTTGTTTGCTTACTATTTCTCCTGGTTTATTGCCGAAGGTATGAGTGTCAAAACAACACGGGCTTTTCCATCTCAACCTCCTGTGACTCTCAGTAGGAGCCTAACTTGTGCCCAGGTTTTGAAAAACCTTGCTACACATACTAGCATTCCAGCAGAAAGAATATATTTGGAATTTCTTTGAAGTTGACCTGGTTTGCCTTCTGGTATGACTGGGTCTCTCTCCCTTCCCCTTTTATGGACCTTTTGAAACTTTTGCTTCCCAGCTCCTGATTCATACTTGCAGAGCTCCTCCTTCAGCACAAATGGCAGACCCAGGTTGTGTTCCAGCACTGACCAGTCTCCCATATTGGCAAGTTGACCTGTGTCAGCTGCAGCCACTATAACATCGTTTGCTTAGTTACATGAAGGATAAGAGTCCCCACTGCAGTTGAGTCTGACATTTTTTCATTGTCTTTTTTTAATCACTTCTCTTTGTTTTTCATCCGCCCCCCTCCCTCTCGCCTTCCTGCTCCGCCAGTGCTGTTGGATGTTGATGAGACAATAGGCCAGATAACGCTAAGAGATAACGAGTTGGTATTTTTCCCATTTTCCATGGCAGTTTCTAGCTGGCAATGATTACGTGTTGCTTAACTGCCTTTACAATTTTAATGACTGGTTGTACTGATAACCGCTGGATTTTCTGTTGCAATTCAACTGTTTGATGTAATTGCAGAATATTGTCTTTAACGCTGGATGTGGGTCCTGAAGGAGTATTAGATGAGGGCTCCTAAGGTGTATGTTTTAGGAAATCAAAATAAATTTTAGCTACTAAAAATGATGGCAAATGCAGCAGTAGTGCAATTCAATATTTTAAATGGATTTTCTATGCATGTAAAAATGGTGTAGCTATCATTGAACACACAAATCATCTTTTTTTTAATAAGGCAACTCAATGTCAACTAAATAAATCCAAGCAAAAGCATAGCTTGACCAAGCCAAGCATTTTATATTGAACACCAAAACCATCCTGTATTTTGCAGCTATCCAGTTATCTGTGGTACTTGAGAAGGAAAACAGGCTGGGCAGCCCTTGGCTACAGTGAGCCATGGTGATTGGAAATAATGCCATGGAATAGCTGTGAGTACAGCTCATCACCTAAACCAGCCTTACAAAACTATTGCTCACTCATCTGGGCTGAGCAATTTATTTGACAGGTGAATAAAATATCATTAATTATTTTTCTTCACCATCCTGGATAAAGAGCTATTGAATAGAGTAAAATTTGTGCTTGGGCTGATACATTTTCCTGACAATTTTGCAAAGCTAAATTAAACCTGCAGCAGCAATGAAAGAAGAGGCCCTGGAAACAGGGCCGTCCTTGGGGGAGGCGAACGGGGTGATTGCTCCTGGCCCCGCGGGTACGTGGGCCCCACACTGTCGCTCTCCCAGCAGGGCAGTGTGGGGCCCACGTGCGCCACAGCCCCTCCTCCCACAGCCACCCCGCTGCCTTCAGCAGCGAGCCGAAGGCAGTGGGTGGGGCGGGCCAGGAGGGCTATACCCGGCCCCTGGGCCGGCCCTCCCCACGCCCAGGGCGGAGCAGGCAGGCCCAGGGGCGGAGCACGTGGGGCCTGGCCTTAGGGCTGGCCTGCCCCAAATGGCCGGCTCCTCCCCGCAGGTGGCCTCGGCTTCCCGGCACGGGTCCGGGGCCACCGGCTCCCTCCCGCCTGCAGGCGACCTCCGGGGTCGGGGCCAGAGCCAACTCCAGCTCCACCTCCCGTCCTCCGCAGGCAGCCTCAGCCTCTTGGCCTGGGTCCCGCCCCCAGGCAGCCTCAGCCTCCGGGGCTAGAGCCGGCCCCCCCCTCCAATGGGGGACGGGGCCCCACTTTGGCCAATTGGCCCTGGGCCCCGCTACCCCCGCAGGACCGCCCTGCCTGGAAATGAGCCCTTTCTGTAGTTGCCCTTGTGCCTAATCATCTCATTATCTCTGTGAGCAAGTGGCTACGGTATATGTCATCTGACACACAATTTGACCACTATGCACTTCAATCCTAAAAATGTATGTTTACTATAAACTGGGGATTTTTTAAGGGACCGGTGTGGGGGAGACCATGGGCCATTATCTTACAATTCTTTCTCAGGCAAAACTCCCATTGAAACCAGTACTAGTTTGACTGGAAAAGGTCCTTTTTCCCTCATAAGATGGCAATAAATGTAGAAAAGATGTAAAAACACACATTTAAAATCTTTTCTGCATTATTAAATGTTATAGGCCAAATTCTCATATCCTCCTTCCCGCTCTCCCTCCCTTCATTCAAAAAATCCTGTGAAGGCTCAGAAAAATGTGGAGGGAAATAACACACCATCGGCAACAAAAACTCTTGGCAAGAATTCTGACTTGCCTAGGAAATAAGTTGCTATGCAAAACGATTATATGAAGTTATAGTTCAGAGACAAAGCTGTAACAGCCCACCACAGCAGATAGACATGCTGAAGCACATGCCTTCCTCCAGCTCTGAGAAGGAATACTTTGCAGTATCATGTCTGGTAGCAACGATGTGCTGAGACGCACACAAAGAACATGAAAATCTCATCCAGACCAGATTCCCACAGCACACCCATATGAATAAGTCACCAGAGGTTGCATTATGCTGTCTAGCCTTGAAGAATATGGGTAGATTAATTGACTAGGCTCAGCAGCTGTAGGTTGTCTTCCACTGGCATCTTTCTGCACTTTTTTTTGGCATACGTTAAGGTATAGCTGTAGAAATTGGCTCCAAGTAGGTACACAGATATTAGAAGTGGTAATAGCCCAGATTCTTAGCTACTACAAATTGATGGACTTCAGTGGGGCTATGCAGATTTATAGCAGGAGATGATCTGGCTCTGAAGCTGTAAGCAATGAAATTTATAAATGAATGCATTATCTGCTTAAAATATATCAAGTGGGGCCAACCTCGGTGCTGTGACATTTTCTCTGAAATTTACTTAATAAGGTAATATTTTCTTCCAGTTCCATAATTGTAAATCAGTTGTACTGCACCTCGCAAACTTTCCGCTTTAATTGGAAACCATTGGTCTCTCTATACTGCAACTGCAGGTTAAAGTGCATTATTTTAACAATTTTTCATTTTAATTATCTTGATTTACTTTCCTTTTTAATTTTATTAAATCTCATCTCTGGAAATGTCCTTTAATTCAAGGCAATAAATAAACTTTTATTTAGCAAGCTGTGGAAGTTAAGGTATGTGATGCAAAGAAGATGCAACTCATTAAGTATTAATGTTACTAATACTCTTACACTAATTACCCGTTCATTAAGTTGATTGTCTTAGCAGAAAAGCAGACTTCACTTCTCCCCTGGATCATCACATTTATTTACACGTGCCACAAGAAGATAGAAACAGCAAAGATTAGCAAAGTTAACATGAAAGTACTTCAGAGGACATCACACAGTTAAACATCTTTACTGATGGGAATTCATTAATGCTTTTTTGTGTTGATTTTTAAAGGAAAAATGCTGCTACTTTTTTCTTTCAGCCATTGTGTGGGTAGAGAATGATAGTCACATAACATGCCCCCCACCCATCCAGTCCTCTATCTTTTTTTCTGCTCTTACACCACCCACTCACACTTTTTCTGACATTTTCCTCTTTTCTTCTTCTCTTCTCTGTTTGTTTTGTTCTCACTACCCTTTTCATTTTCCCTTCTTTCGCTGCCACAGCAGGAGAGTTCTTGGTGAAGCTGTGTGAAATTTACCATTTATCTTCCATGGAGTTTTTGCATGGAAACTTGCAATTTCATCCTCACTCCCCTTTTTCTCATTAATTTCAATTTAAACAAAACTGGCTATCTGAAAATTGAAAAAAAAAAAAAAAAAAAAAAAAAAAAAAAAAAAGGGCAGCCCAAAATGCATATTTCCAACGTAAAAACCACCTTCACCTGAGAAATGGATCCCTTTCCATTTGGACATTAGGCCGGTTTTCTGTTTCAAAAATTTGTGCAATACAGCAACTTATTTTTGGTTTTAAAATAAAGAAAAAAAGAAAAAACCCATTTCACATTCATAGCTTTCGGTTTTGTTACAAATATCTTGCATATCTCAATGGGTTCACAGTAACACTAACTTTAACTGAAATTTTTTCACCAAAATCTGATTCAAATACAAATCTTTCTTTTTGTAACATCTTCTTGCAGTGTTCTGAGACTTTAATCTCTTTCAAGTGTTTTGAAATCACCAACTGGAAAAAGCTATAGACCAGACCTTCTTTAAAACAAAACAAAACAAAAAAACCAAACAAAATACCCTCCATAAGTTAAAATCAAAGTTCCTGTTCCGATCAACTGAAAATTTTGGATCCAACTCCATACTGATTTTGTTCCTACACCTGTAGATCTGGGCCCAGCTCTGGGTCTGAGCTTTGCGGCAGGTCATTAATTTCTAATGAATGGAAACAATACCTTAGGTCCAAACACTCTCATATTTTTGAAAAATCAAGGTCTGAACTTCACATGTGGAGACCATCTCTAATTTAAACTAGCACTAAATGTCAAATGGAAGAGTTATGAGTGTGTATGGGGGGAGGCAAGGAGGGGCGGGGGCACAAGGCAGTGGTTATTTGAACTGTAACTAGTGCAAAACACACATCAATGTCAATGTTTTTTGGTTTTAAATTTTGGTTACATTAGCTTTGGCTGACAGTTGGGGCTCTGTGAATCTTGATGAAATCTACAAAGTGTATTTTATTCATTATCTGTATTTATTAATCGCATGAGCTTTCGTGGGAGAAAATCCCACTTCGTCAGACGCTTTGAAGATAGGAAAGTTACAGAGTGGGAGGAAATTAAATGCAGGGGGGTGTATGACATAGCATCAGGTCAGGCTGTAACAGCAAATCAAAATAGGTGTTAGGATTCAAAGCACTGGGGAACAGCACATGGAGGAGGGGGAGGTCAATTCACTTAATGTAATGCGAGAAAAATCCATAGTCCCTGTTTAACCCCAAGACAACTGAGTCAAATTTGCATATAATTAAATTTATAATAATATATATATATATTATATAATATAATAAATTTGCATATATATGCAAATTTGACTCAGTTGTCTTAGGGTTAAACAGGGACTATGGATTTTTCTCGCATTACATCAAGTGAATTGACCTCCCCCCTCCTCTATGTGCTGTTCCCCAGTGTTTTGAATCCTAACACCTATTTTGATTTGCTGTTACAGCCTGACCTGATGCTATGTCATACACTCCCCTGCATTTAATTTCCTCCCACTCTGTAACTTTCCTATCTTCAAAGCGTCTGACGAAGTGGGATTTTCTCCCAGGAAAGCTCATGCGATTAATAAATCTGTTAGTCTTTAAAAGTGCCACAAGACTCTGTTGTCTTTCTACAATAGACTAACACGGCTACCCCTTTGGAATTATCTGTATTGTTACTTATTCAGGATAGTTTGCGATAAAAACAATTGACTTCAGTTGACTTCATGTAACAAAAAAGAAAAAGCTATTGGCCAAAAAAGTAAAGTGCTAATGAGGTAGCATCCCTCTTTCTAGTGTCTTTACCCTGCTCCTTGAAGGTTGTGCTGTTTTACAGTGATGTTCATTAGAGTGGAAATGGATGACTTTAGAAAAGAAACACCAGCTAAATTGCTAGTGTGTGGAATTTCTTTTCAGATCATAATTATAGGCGATCAGCCAAGTGTGTAATTAGTAAGTTGGGTGAAGGCTATTTCCAGAACAATCGGCAGCGATTTCCACCCTGCTGTTCCTTTCTCTGTGGTGGAGATCTATTGTCAGGGTTAGTAGGTGTGGCCTTTTAAACCTTCAATGCAAATCTGAAAACTCCTGTTTGATGGGGCTATGGGTGACATAAATAATAAAACGAGAGGCAGGACAAAATCCTTGCAACCTTCACTGTAATAGGTCTTAATGATTTCCACCATGCTACTTGCACTTGAATTGTCCAGAGCAGAATAACAGGCTTATTTCCAGCCTCCCTTGACAGACCTGAGAGACTCTTGCTGTAGTTGAGATTTGCAGTTGCACAGCAAAAATGCCAAAAGCTGTCATTGTTTTCAAATATCACAGGAACTCTGGGGCCATTTCCTTGGAGCTATGAATAATAGAATAATTCAGGGAATCTATCCAGCAGGGTAGCTAAAAATAGTTGAGTAAGCAGAGCACTAGTGGACTTGAAAGAAAAATGTGATGTGGCTAAGTGATGAAAAAAATCAACCCCTCCCCAAAATGGTGTCCACACCCCATCAAAGAAAGTTGTAAGTCTATAAAGACCTATTTGTTTTTATATTGGAGCATAATAAGGGTCTTTCCTTTAAAAGACCTCCCTGCTTACCTGAGGTGGCTACCTTTGGTTGTATTAGAAACAACATTTCATAGGGTTTTTTGATTCAGGCCTGTGTCTACCTTTGACAACACAACCACAGGAGGAGCACATCTTGTATTGGGTGACTGATTAACAAGAATTAAAAAACCAGACATCAGAGTGGCGGCTCTGTGAAGGTCAGGCTCTGCAGCCAGCATCAAAGAATGGGGCTGAACCCCAAGTACAGTTTTTCTGCCTACTTTCTGGTTATGCAGCCTAGACCCAGATGCTCAAAGTTACTCGGGCCCCTAACTTCCATAGAAATCAATTAGGGTTAGCTTCCTAAATAGCTCTGAGGATCTGGGCTTTAATAAAGATTCTCCCTCGGTAAACAGACATTGGTGACTGTTACTGCATTTTAATTTTCTACTCAGTCATTCCATCGCACTCATCAACCCCTCTCCCACCCACCCACACTGGAAATACAGTTCTAGATCTACTTGACATTGGCAAATCTCTATAATGGATCAAAGCTCTGCATTCAAACACCCACTGCATTTGTGAAATTGAACTCTGCCACTCAGACTCAACTCTGTTTATTACTTTACCTAAATGATAAAAACAGTAATACATAACATTTATATCAGTCTTTTCATCTGTAGATCTCAAAGGGCTTTTCTAAAGTGGCCAATACCATCATCATTCTACAGGTGGGGAAACTGAGGCAGAAATCAGTGAAGTGACTTACCCAAGGTGATTCTACAGGCCAGTGGCACTTAGTTAATTTGCAAAATTCTCCTTGCCTTTGAAGAGTAATGGTTGAATCTGGTTTCTAACGGTAACCTAATGAAACTGAAATAGGTAGACTTTACTCTTATTTCCAGAGCATATGTCACCCTAGGCTTAACTATGGAGTTGCTAATGGCATCTCCTAAATAAATTTACTAAGGGCAGGTTTACACTTAAAACACTGCAGCGAAGGTGCTTCTATGCCAATGGGAGAGCTTCTCCCATTGACCCAGTTAATTCACCTCTGCAAAATGCAGAAGCTTTATTGATGGGCAAAGCCCTCCCATCGACATAGCATTGTCCACACAAGTGTCAGGCTGGTATAACTGGGTTGCTTGGGTGTCGATTTTTTCACCCTCCCTGCCCTGCCCCCTGCCCGGAGGGATGTAATTACATTAATATAAATTTGTACTGTGGTGTAGACCTGTGCATAATTTATCAAACGTTGTGATGGTCTTTCTGCGTCATTTAAAAAAAAACAGATAAGTGACTTGTGAAACATTGCTTCCGCTACTTCATGTATCATTTCTCCCCTGTTATTCCATGAAGTCTGCACTTTTATTTGTACCTGTCATTGCATGTTGCACCAGCATACAGACACTGAGGGTGTCACAGGAGGCCTTTGTTTCTGAATAGACACAGGAGGCCAAATTCAGTTTATTAGAAGATGCAAGCTGCAGTTCTTCTGGAGTTAATAGCCTGTTCATCGTATGCATGAGGTATTAGGTCAGCTGTGTATGTGTTAGATTATGTCTGGCCCTTGCATAGGTATTTGGGACCGGGAAGGCACAAGCAATTTCCTCTCCTTCACTCTACTTTATACCACTTGCACAGTGGCTAGACATAATCACAGTCTGTGAACGGGTGACCACACTAACCACTCTTCCCACTCCCTAGGGCAAGGAGAAACTGGAAGTTGGCTAAGCCATGGCTGCCTCACCAGTATGCCAGCTAGCCACCAGACCTGTTCTTTCACAGAAGGGGTGTACTGCATTATTGGCTTCCCCTTTCCTGACACCCCGACCCCAAAAGTCAGTTTGTCTTCTAGAGCTGAGCTAATTGAAAAATGTCATTTGCAACATTTATTCAATGAAAAATAACGTTGTCTTTCAAATGGAAACTTCCTTGGAAAAAATCTTCCCCCTCCCCTGTCCCCAAAAGCTTTTCAGGTTTTCACTGAAATCTTGAACAACAAAGAAAGTTCGGGTGTTTTGTTCCAAAATGGAAAGATTTCAGGTTTCAGCTTGGCTTTGTTTGTTTTGTTTGTTTGTTTAAAATGTTTTGGCTCTTCCGTTTTTCAACAAAAAACTGAAAACTTGTGAAGAAAATTGGGACAAAAAGAAAAGAAACTTTTCCAGTGAACACAAAACATTTTACAACCAGCCATAGTCTTTGCAGTCCTGCACTAGCTGGGCCTCATTGATGCCATGATGCCTACTAAAACAACTTGAGGATGGTTAAGCTGCTGATGTGCCGAGACCACTGGCTGTCATGGGCTATGTCTACACTTGTTAACTTAAGTCGACTTAGCATGTCCACACTCAAAAATTAAGTCGACTTAAAGGGGACCCTGCCAAATTGACTTAGAGCGTCCACACTGGACGCCTAAGACGACTTGTAGGGGCTAGGTGGACCTGGGACAGTCCACGATGGCATGGGGGCACCCCTTGTCAAGTTGTACCTGGGTACAATGGGGGCTGAGCCAGACAGGGACACTGGCAGGGCGTAGGAGCAGGGTGGACAGGGCTCTGTCCTGATCTGTGGGGGGGCATGCCAGGCTCTGCCTGTGCCAGCCACCCTGGCAGGGTGGGCAGTGGGGGAGCCCTGAAGGCCTTTAAGTCAACTCAAAGTCCAATTAGGGCTACTCTGTGTCCACACTGGCTAAGTCGACTTAAAACGAGGTTTAATAAAGTCGACTTTAATTTTCCTTAAGTCGACTTAAGCAGCTGTTTAAGTCGACTTAAGGAAAATGTAGTGTGGATGCAGATTAAATTAAGTCGATTTAAGCAAGCTTAAATTGACTTAATTTGTAAGTGTAGACGCACCCATGCTGGCTAATATTGTCTCATTGCTTCCTTACACTCCCACATTTGTCTGTCTCTCTCTGTTCTCTCATATAGAAACAGGGAGCTCTTTGGGGCAGACAGCGTGCGACATTCCCCTCCTGCAATCTGGACTGGTATGTCACTGTGCCCCTGAATTCTCTACTCCAGGGCCCCATTTACCCCACCTTCTTGTGTGAGTCCCCACTCCTTTGTTAGGTCACGCCCAGCTCAGGCAGTGCAATGCTTTCTCATTAGCCTCTCATGGGATGGTGCCCCAGCAAGCACCCCCCTCCACCTCAGTGCAACTCTTGGAACTGGGAACTTTTGTCTTGCAAAGTTTAGTGTACTCTCACTGGGCCTTGCAAAATCATATACACTGGTGTGTCAATTTAACAAAGAAATTGTTATGCATTAGCTTTTGCTCTAAATCAGTGATTTTCAAACTTTGGGTCAGAACCCGAAGTTTGAAAACCAGTGCTCTAAGTCAGCGTTCACACTTACACATTCAACATTTCGCTGCTTTAGAGAAAACAAACAAGTTTATTTATTAAAATATAATTTTAAGTGAACATATGTCAAATCAATATAAAATCAGATAGTTAATCAGTCAAGGAGATGATCACAATCAAATAAAAGCTAACTTGCATTCTAAACTAAGATCACTGTTATTGTCCATTGATAGCTTACCCACATGCTCTGGCTACTGATGGTTTTGCAGCCAGGGCCTTCTCGCCATGTGGATAGGTATCAGTCCTTGATGTTGCTTAGATGATGGAATCCATGGCAAAGACTGTAACCGTTCAAAGTGTGTCTTTTTCCCTCCTTTCAAATGTTCATTCAGCCCCCTTTCTTCCAGTTATCTGGTCCTTTTTCCTTCTCTAGACGAGGTACTTGAAATCCATTGTTTTTGTATGTATACCTTCACCAGATGTGCTCTGTTTGTCTGCCCCCACTTGAGCCATGTGAAATACATTGGGGATGTGATTCATGTTTGTACACATGTATGATGTTGCAGGAAACTTCTTACCATAACAATGATGCAGCGCATGCCATGAGCATTCCAAAAGCCCCACACCTGGCATACTTTGCATTAAACTACACAATTATATTGCAAAGGTGAACAGGAGAGATACACCGATCACATTATAGGGGTGTGCAGGAGTGCAGCACATCAGACTGCCTTTTAACTCTGTCTGTACAGCACCAACACAATGGGGTCCTTACTAGGGCTCTTAGGGTGCGTCTACACTAGTAAATTGTCAACTTAAGTAGGCTTAAGTCGACTTAATTTACTCTGCATCTACACTAGAGTTTCCTTAAGTGGACTTAAGCTGCTGCTTAAGTTGACTTAAGAAAAAGTAAGTCAACTTATTAAGACCTGCTTTTACTTCGACTTACTACTTAAGTGGACTTTATTAAGTTGACTTAAGCCAGTGTAGACACAGAGTAGCCCTAAGTCGACTTAGTCGACTTAAAGGGCCCCCAGTGCTCCACCACTGACCTCCCTACCAGGGTGCCTAGCACAGCCAGAGCCTTGCATGCCCACCCACAGGGCAGGACACAGCCCTGCCCACCCCGCTCCTATACCTTGCCCCTGTCCTGCTCAGCCCCTATGTACCCTGGTACAATGGGGAAGATGCTGAGCTCGCTGGCACTTTTGGAGGGGTGCCAAGAGGTGCCCCCCTTCCCACCACACACCACTCCCAGGTCCACCTAGCCCCTACAGTTCAACTTAGGCATCCAGTGTGGACACGCTAAGTTGATTTGGCAAGGTCGACTTTAAGTAGACCTAAATTTACAGTATAGACATGCTAAGTCGACTTAGCAAAGTCGACTTATTTGAACAAGTGTAGATATAGCCTTAGATGCTAGAGTAACACAAACAAATAGTAATTACCCAAGGTTGTTCCCAAGGAAGAGATTTGGAACATGTTTCCAAACAAATGGTTCCTTCTTTATTTATTCACAGCTAACACAACATTAAATATTTAAAGAATCAGGAATTTTAATAAAGCTTCAGCTGCCCCTTCAAATAAACTTCCTATAAAGACCAAAACATTGCAGCCTTACCATTCACTGAGAGCAAACGCTGTTATCTCATCCTAATGTGGGTGATAGTTTCCTTGAAATGCTTTTCCTTGTTTTCATGAATGAAGCTGCAAATATGGTGCATAAGTAACACAGCAGCATACATTATATATGGAACAGCCACTGATGTCTGTAGGACAGTATGCAGCATGGGGTCACATGCTGTATTTTCCATTGTGAATTCAGTACAGGCTTCTTTTTGTGTGACCCTTTGAATCAGAATTACTTTAATTCATTTTCTTCTCATTGGGATGTGTGCTTCAGTCTGATTTGTGTAAAAGCTTTTTCTTATCTTTTAACAGCGAAGTGCTTTGAATAAGTCAGTGCAGGGTACGTGCCTGCTTCTGGGCTTGGCAGGGAAAGTGTTAATGCTGACGGAGTAAAGATCTCA
This sequence comes from Pelusios castaneus, assembly GCA_007922175.1. Classification (NCBI taxonomy): domain Eukaryota; kingdom Metazoa; phylum Chordata; order Testudines; family Pelomedusidae; genus Pelusios; species Pelusios castaneus. Next base: position 1,688,604 of record ML685756.1, read on the forward strand.
CTGTGCACCCAAGGATTGTCAGGGTGTGACAGGGTTGGGCTGGCTGCTGTGAATTAACTTGTCTAGCACTGCCAGAAGGGGAGAGGGGAGGGGGTTAAAATTTGGGGAAGCTAAGCAGGCTGGTATTAAGACCTCTTCTCTTTTTTGAAGATGCTATCCATAAAAGGCCTTCTTTTCTGACAGCACAAAGCTTTGACTGTTGCTGAGGTTCTGATTATGGGAAGTTTGGTTTACTTATCTCACCAAGACTTCAAAACCAAGCTACAGGAAACAGAATGGGCAAAACTCCACTAGCATGCCAAATGCAATCTCCTCAAGCTATGGGAACCAACCAACTTGTGATGGTATAACAATGTCTCTCAGGGAGGTGGATAATCCACACCCCTGAGCAACGAAGTTATACCAACCTAATCCCCTGGTGTAGACAGTCTTCTGCCAATGGGAGAGCTTCTGTCAACATACCGGTAGCTAGTGCTTTGGTGGAGTAGCCACCACCTTTGCCCATAGGGGAAGCTCTTCCATTAGCGTAGGTATGTTCACTATGGCATAGCTGTAACGGTATAGCTGCAGTCCTGCAAGTGAGGTGAATCGGTACTCCAGCTCACTGGTTATCAACCTCTGTCACCGCACAGAAGTATGTCGCGGCGTAGCAGTGAGTGTGTTGCGGGCTAGCAGCTTGCCACCGAAAACTCCTCTGCCACCAGAGAGCTATGGCAGCATCCAGGGCACAGTCACAACACTGGCAGCTTGCCTATGTTAGCCCAGCTCTGCTCTGATCACCCACGCCAACCTAGGACTGGTGCTAGAGTAGGATGGGGGGAGGGCGTTTTTAAATCTCCCGTGCTGCTGCACTCTGAGACACGTGGCCCAGGCACAGGGCCCAACGCTGGCCAGAGAGTGAGCTCCTGTGACTGGTGTCTGTGGGGTTGGCCCCTTTGAGGCGAGGGTGAGTGTGCCCCAGAGCTGGGGAGAGAAACAGGGGCCCAGAAGCGGGGCTGCAGGGCTGCAAGGGAGAGAATTGGGGCTGCAGGGTGTGTCACGCATGGCTGGGAACCCTCCCAGTTATGTTATGACCCTACAAAGGTTGAGAACCGTTGCCCAGCTCTCCGCATATTCAGGTCAGTGTGGGGGAAGGGTCATTTACCCTTCGGAAGCAAATAGTTTCCAGGCTCACTGAATGAAATTCTGCCCCCAGCATAACTGAAAGTCCTCTTCAGGGGCCAGCACTTTTGAAATAATTTAAACTGTGACTGAATTTTGAAACTGCTCAGGTTAACATCATCGTTAAATACATCTTCCCAGCCACACAAAAGGGAATATGCACATTTTGAATTGGTCCAAAGGCCCCATTAGTCCTTTTGCGGTGTAGTTGTAGCTGTGTTGGACCCAGGATATTTTAGTCCTTAGGCATCTTTTGATTTTGGTAATATGCATAGAACATAGAAAATAGTAGTTCCTGATCAATACCATTGGCCTGTCTTATTCAGGAAAGTGATAAAACCAGTTTACTGCAGACGGTCACACTACACAGAGTGGGTATGAACTACAAAGAGCCCAGAGAAAATCAACGCCCTCTAACGTTGAAAAGAAAAATCTGGGAAATATCTGCCTCTCTGATTTTCTGACTCTTCTTTTTCAGCAATTGCTGACTCTAGTTTTGCACATACATACCAGATGGCCTGTTGATTTATTTGGTCACAAGCTTATTTATATTGCCAAGTGCATTTTGGTCAGGGTGGTTTGGCAGGCAGGGTTGGGTCCCTGCGATCCTCACCAAAGCACAAAGCAAAAAAACAGCCATGCAAATCTTTGTGTATTTCATTTCCAGCACGAACAGGTGTTGATGGAGTTCCAGATGGCAGAGGCAAAAGTCCTCTGGTGTGCCAACACCGAAAGGGTAGCATTGCCACCTGCTCTGGGAAAGGTAGTGGCCCATAAATTCTGACTGGCAAAGATCACGCTTGTGCAGTGCATGGTGTGATTATGAGCCTGTCTTCCATTTCCAGCAAACATGCAGATGCAGTTGTTTGCCAGCTTTTCTTTTCTTGCTTGCTGCTTATTTGCAGAAAGATCTTTGGCAGCCTGAAGTCGTGAATTCTCACTTGCTCACTGGTTTGATTCCTCACACAAAACCAGGCAGCTCATCTACATTATCTTATTTGACGCATCCCTGACAATGAAAAGGTTGTTCTTGGGTCTATTAGGAGAAGCCTCTGCTGCTGACAGATACAGAATATATAGACAGTCTTGCTTTAAGTTTTTTGGAAAATGGAAACATATCTCATTATCTAAGATGAGAGGATTGTACAGTGGAGAGTTTAGCCATTTGAACTATTATCCCACCCCTACTTCCCAGAAATGTCTTCTGAGTTTAAAAACTGAAGTTGTAAGAAAGATTCCTATGCCTGCAGGCTAAGTCATTTTAGTGTGCACATGGTATACGCTTGGCTTTCAAACCACGTCATTCTAAGGGGTATTTTCTCTGCCTGCTGCATGCAAGATGTTTGTATTAATAGGATTTACACATGCTCCTCTAAAGAAGAATAGCCCCTTTTGAGCAAAGTGGTTAGCCAAAAATTCAGCATCTTGAGGAGTGTGGAGGAGAAACTGGTGATAGGATCAGGTATCTTTGGTGCAATACCGTAAATAATGTGCAAAGAATGTAAAAACTCCTGCTTCCTTGAACATAAGAGGAACGAAAGAGGAGGCAGTTTTTTTGCTCATGGCTCTAAGCAGGGGCGTTGCTCCATAGCACAAAATATTCGGGTCACAGGTCCACAACCCCCTCCCGGCTATTTCCTCTGCTGCCCCACTCCCCCCCCCCCCGCTATATCCAACCTGCCCCACTTCCCCAACCCCAAAACTGCCATCCACATCCCCGCCCCCCAGCCTTCAGGCTGCGCTGCTCCTCACCCCGACCTGGCCCAGCACCCCTTTATCTCCCCCTTCCTCCAGTGGGGCCTAGGTAGTCACACAGTACTTACCTGGCCTGTCACTGTGTGCTGGTCCTCCTCCTGGACTCAAGAAGAAGAAGTGACTCCAGAGAGATTCTCCCAGAACATGTTGCCCCCTGGGCCACGCAGACTGGTGATTTAAATCTCCTGCTTGTTCTCCCACTCTGGGCCACGTGCCTGGGTGTGCCATAGGGTGGGAGATTTAAAAGGGTTGGCCCCAGCTGAGCTCCTCCCAGGCATGCCAGGACTCAGGGCACTCACCAGCACACTTGGAGTCTGTGCCCATGCCCAGTGCCACCCCTGGCTCTAAAGCGCTTTCAATCAATGCTCAGTTCAAAATCTCTCTCCTAGCTTTTTTTATTAGGCCACACGTGCTTTGGAGGCCACAATGGGAGGGAGGGGGCCTGGAGAGGTGGCAGCAATTCTGAGGGTTGAAGCATGAGGGAGTGCAGCCTTGACTTTTGTCCAGGGCCTCAGAATCACTAAGAGCACCCCTGAATGTATCCTATGAGAAGCTTGTAAATGTCCTCAGCAAAATAATTAACAAAAACTACAGGAGAGTAATAGACGTGTGTGTCCCAGATAATAGACTTCCACAGCAAGATAAATAAGATTATTGAGAAAACATTGAGAACAGCCAACACAATGATTTGTGGACTCTTCAGATAAGAGCATCTTTCTTTCTGCACTCAGTTAAGACTCTGTCTGTGTTATGCTGCTTTAGCTAGAATACTCCTTTCTTTTATAAGGGCATTTAAATTATATAGCACAGGATTCAGTTTTGCAGATGTATGATTTAATTTATTTCTTGCAAGCAGTGACTTTAAAACAACATCAATGATTTTTCTGGAATCAGATTTTGAAAACTTCCACATGCAGAACAGAAGATGGAGCTATTTGCTAACAGTTATCCAGTGTCTTCTGCAGGGTTCTGCTATGAATGCACAAAGCCTTTAGTGATTGCCTTCTCTCTACTGCTTTAAATATCTTTTTAAAATGTTGGCTGTCCAGAGATGAGGGGAATAATAAGATTTAGTTTAGAGGCTCATCTAGACTTGGGAGTAATGGAATCATCATAACTCCAGGGGATCTGACACTCTTTCCCTGGCCAGTGAAGGGTAAATAGATCCTAGAAGTGGTGATTATTTCTTTTCCAGGTGGAGGTAAGGTTGTCCATATGGTACCTATTCAAAAGTCAGTTTCAATTTTTGTTCAAAATTTACACTAGCCTTGCAAAATTCTATTTGGCTCCTCACTTGGAGAAAGTGTTTATTTTTAGAAGAGTGATAATAGAGGGTTTTTTTTCATTAAAGTTGTAGTGAAGGGCAGAGCAAGTAGCTACTGGACTTTGTTTGATAGGTTTTATGGTAATTTTGAAAGTTGATTGAAACTGGTCCAGAATCAAAACTTCCTTTGGTTTGAAAAAGTTCTAAATTTAAAAATATGTATTTAAAAAATGTTCTACAGGCTATCCACTTCCTGGTTTCATCAAGGATGGGAATCAAAGGGTAGCAGGGAAATACAGACAGAGAGCGAATGTAGTTGCTGTATCTCCAGACTGCCCAGAAGTAGGAACTGTAGGAAACCTCAAAGAAGAACCTATTATAACATGACTTTTTTCATCCCAATCTTTTAGACTCAAGAGGTTTTGGATGTGTATCAGGCTATGTACACACGATCACTTTATTGCGCGATAAGGCTCCTTATTGCGCAATAAAGCTGCCTGCGTACACATGATCATTTTTCTTGTTGCGCGGCAACACCCTCTTGCCACGCAACAGTTAAACCACTCAAACGAGAGTGGTAAGCATTACTGCGGAACAGCTGTTCCACAGTAATGCTCATGTGTACGCTTTTTGCATGGTAGACAGCCTCCGGAAATGTCCCAGAGTGCCAATCGAGGGCACTCTGGGACATTGGAGCTGTCAAATATGTCAATTTCACTGCTCTGGCTTATTGCGGGACAAGTTTGTCGTGTGTACATAGCCTCAGTTTTGGCACTCATTTGAGACAAACTTCTGAAAGTATTTGGCAGGTGCTTCTCAACTCCTTCATAAGGCTTCATAAGAATGACTCACCTGTTCTGTGAAATTTTCCTAGTCTAATGACCTCACACCTTTCATTGTCTAGGTCATGTGGTACTGTATTGCACTGTACCCATTCAGGCCTTTAGATTGTGAGGTCTCCACGGGTTCATAGCATTGCCAGCTCCCACAATATGAATGTAAGTAATGTGATTTTGGTCTCTGTTGCAAGGGTATTTTGCAAAATAATTGCAAATGTTACAGTTTTCATGCCATTTTGAGACCTTCCAAGGGGAAATTCCTTCTGATAGGTTGACTTTCCTACTTCCCCACCTTCTGGGGAGGAACAGCAGTTGGCAGGCTGAGCTCTCTTTCACACCTAGGAGCTGACAGAAGTATTTTGGGTAGAGAGGAGACAGATAAGCGGGAAAGGAGGGAGCAGGAATTCTGCAGTGGCTAAAGGTGACTCTACTTCTTCCTCCCATCTTGTAAAAAATAGATTGGCTGCTCTCTGCTCCTTTCTCACCATGATCAACATTTGTGCAGGGTTACGAAGTGTTAAGACTTCTTGTGTCCCTCCCACACCCTTGCACACTACCACTGGAGTTGAATAAATTCCAGCCCTCAGTATTTCATGCAGGCTGTCTGGCTGACTATCCCCTCTGTTCACAAATTGTCCTCAAACTGTCACATAAAACATATTTTCTGTCATCAATTTATTCCAGTTACAGGTTCCCTCAACCTTTGGCAAACACAATAAGAAGAGCTCACATCTTCTCTAATATAATAGGAAACCATCTTTTCATAGCCAATAAACCTCAGTCACATTCAATTAAGGAGCAGTATACTAATATTATTAGATCCTTTCTTATCAAATTTGTGGTGGTGCCAAATAGGATATTTGTATATGAAACTTGGCAGAGTAAATTATTTCTCGGAGCGTGGAGGTACTATAAATAGCTTAACTTCTTTTTTGTTTTCATGCAGATAATTAAGATACAGGGTATTGTTTTTGGACTAGTTTAAAGTTTATTTAATTGAAAAATCAAATCAAACAACCACAACTTTTACTGTAGGACCAATGGAGAGGCAGTGTAGTCTAGTGAAGAGTGTCAGGGTAGGAATCAGGACAGTTGAGGTCTCCTCCTTTTAGCTCAGCCTGCTGTGTTGACTTTGAACATATGATATCATTTCTGTCTCCCCACCTATCCCTTATCTGTCTTGTCTGTTTATATCTTAATCTCTGGGACGGGACTATGTTTCATTATCTGTTTGTACAATGCGTACCATGGTGGGGCCCCTGAGCCTAGCTAAGATCGCTAGGCACTCCTCTGTTACAAATGAATAATGGTGGCATTAAACACAATACAGGACTGAACTTGGTCATAAAAACCATAGGCACTGGCCTATCATATGTCTTGAGGCTAAATTTTCAAACGGGTTAGCTATAGTTACATGTACTAAATTTGTATTTATGCACTAAAGGGCTTGTCTTCACCAGAGGGTTGTTGGGTTTTTTTTGTTTTGTTTTGGGGGTTTTTTTTGGGGGAGGGGAGGTTGTTTTTTTTTACTTTGAGTGAATTGGCAATCAGTTAACTGTAGGGGAAAAACTCTGACTTTGTCATAGGATGAAAAGGTTCAAATGTGTAAAATAGAATGAGCATCCTGCACTCAGGCCCTTGGACTGTGTTTGACTCAGAGAGCATACATTAAGCATTATTCCTTAAAGTGATTTCACTTAAATCCATAGAACCAATATTGTATTTCAATTGAAGAAATAAATTACAAAACAGTGAAGAATTTTAAGCACTATGAAAAATATAAAGCTTTAAATACTGGGAGCATCTTATCTACCAATAACTACCAATAGAGAGAAATATGAACCATCATCCTTCTGTCCACAAAGGAGAAATCCTGTTATCTTTGCGTTTCTCCAATAAACTGTGACTGACAAATACAAATATTATCAGATGAATAATTTAACTGGTAGTCTTAAACCACTTGGACTCATTCTGAACCTGCTATTATGTTTGTTATCATACTATGAGTCACATGCAGTATGATCTGTCAGATCTCTCCAGGGTCATTTCTTGCTATCTTTAGAGCTAGACGGGACAAGAGGATCTGCAAAATTAGCTAGCCGGAGTAGGATGAAGAGTATTCATCATCTTTATCTCTAAAGCTAGGTGTTATCTATATCCTCTCCAATTCACTGAATGAAATAAAATATTTGATCAAGCATTAAGAGGTCTGGCATTAAATTCTCCAATAGAGAACTTGAAATGGAGGCAAATCTCTAGCCTTCAAGAGTTATACAAAACATTTCAGGAATGTGGGTGTTAAGAGGAGTGACTGGAAATGAGCCAACTGGTCTTGGAGAATCCACTTTTATTTATTTGTTAGTCTTTAAAAGTGCCACAGAACTTCTTCTTTGATTTGGTTTTACTTTTATATATTGCCTCTAATCCACTTCTTCTGCCTAAGAAATATGTGAAAGACTAGCTCCCTTCTTTATTTACAAATGGAAATGCTACACATCAAAGTGACAGGAACATCAACCCTGGAATGGATGAGACCAGGCTAGAGGGAAGATTGTAGGTTTAATGCCTAAAACAGATTTAATTTAATCAAACATCAAATTTAATGTTGTGTGGATAGTGCAGTCCATTTTTGACTTTGTAAACAAAGTGTGTGGCTCTCATTTGGGGAGGACAGAACACTCCTATTGTTGACAGAAATATTTTGACAAACCTAAATGCGCGTGGTTTGGAAGTAGTGTGGGATGAAAGCATTTTAGGTCATAATCTACAAATTCAGTCACTTAGTGAAAAGTTTGGCTTCCTATTTTGGTCATATATAGTGTGACTTAGCTGACATGAAAATGAAATAGCGTTTACTGCATTATAGTAGAGCCAGCAAGAAAATGGAATTTCCATTCTTCAGGCAAGTCCAGCATTTTGAATGGTTGTTTTCATTCCAGTTCAGGTCAAGAAAGTGAAATTTTGAAAGTTCTTCTGGAATGAAAATTTGTAAAAATTTTAATTTAGTAACACTGAATCATTTTATTTAGAAAAAGTAAAAACATTATGTTTTTAGAAGGTAAAAATGTGTTGTTTTGATAATGGCAAATCATTATAACACATTTTATATAATATATCAACAGAATAAAATAAATACAAATTGAAACCTTTTGATATTGCTGGAACAAGAGAGAAAGTCACTGATTTATTTTGACTTTTTCCCCTGTCAAATTTGACACAGAACCTCAAAATGTTTAGATTTCAAAGAAACTGTATTTTTCTACAGAATATTGGTAAATTGTAATTTTTTTCCAATAGCTCTAATTACAAAGATATTTTGTTTACTGATTTGTCTGGCTATTTTTTTTAAGGTGTTACTATGGCCTTAATAAGGATGAGTGAACTGAACCATAGAGAAGAAACACTGATTTGCATTTTCCTCCCAACTTGAACCAACCTTTTAAAAAATTCTAAAAGCTTTCTTTTTAGCTTATTTTCACTTTCACATGACCCTAAATTTCCTGGTTCCAATTTCCTGAGACTAGAGGATGAAGTGCAGAATACCATAGGAGGGGCAGTTTTGCAAGCATAAGAGTGATAAAGCCAACTTAATGGTTTAGGAGACTTGGAGAATTGTTGGCTGAACTAAACATAGGCAAGTCTTGCATGTCAGTGACCCTAAATTTTTGAAAATCAAGCCTCCTAAAATTATAAGATTGGATTAAAAATCAGGAGATGTATAAAAAAATTTGGATTCTTTTTGTTTTCCTACTTGATTTTGAGCTTTTATGGTTTACATTTTCAAGTTTCTCTCTGTTACTGTGGGGGCTAGAAGCATACTTCATAAAAAAATGAAATTTTTCCTATGCAAATAAACAGCAGGAAATCGAAATACTGTATAATTTCAACACAATCGTTTTCTCATCTAAAGCTTGTACCATTAAAAAACAAATACTGTCTTCTTATAATGTATTCTTAGGTGTGCATTTACCCATTGACCAATGTGAGAAGAAGGCTTGTTTCATTATTAGAGTGAGTTTCTGTATAGCATTACCATACCTAGCTTCTAGCACAGTTAAAGGGAGAAGGAGGGATGGTTAAAATCCACACAAAATGGCACAGGAGGGAGTTTGCCCACTCCATACAATAGGGTACAGGTGGGAATTTGCCGAGAGGGAAAAAGTGGATATCTGTGTTCCTTCCCCTTCCTGTCACATACTCATGTACATGTTGAAATCACCTGAAGCCATTACATATCAGCAAGAAGATTGTTAGAAGGCAGCTCAGGAAACATGCTGTCTGTCAGTGACCCACCACTACCACAGTTAGAAGGGTCATTTAGCACAACACTGAACTAATATATCCCAGCATAGGGGCAGAAAGCATTATGCTGGAGATTTTCTTTTGGATGAGCTGTAATGCCATGTTCCTGATGTCATTAATGTTCCTCTGACTCTTTTCATAAGACTTTAGAGTGTCTTGGCCAATTTACAATTAGCTAATTTACCTTGAATGCGGTATTCTTCACTGCCAAGCTAAAGTGGTCGAGCAGCTCTGGTATTCTACCTCAGAAGTGGCGTACTTCAGTGATGATGATTGTAGCAATTCCTGCTTCTGAATTGCTAGTGTAGCCTTCAGAAGGGTGAAACCATATTTATAATTCAACACTACTTTTCCTCACGCACTCTGCATAGCAACCGGTCATGTTGAACTGAAAAGCCAACAGAAGCCATATTCCTGAACAGCATTCAGATAACATTTGCATTTATTAAAATGCTTTTTAAAAATGCACCATAAAGTTACTGTTAAAAAGAAGTGTTGGTACTGCTCTGTTTGATTTGTAACAAGGATATATTAAGCATATTAGAATACACTGGATAAACGAACACAAGCCTCAGACTTCCAGGCATATTTAATAATGTCCATATGATGAACTGAATGGCCAAAATATTTCTACAATGAATAGATAAACACACACCAAATAAGAAAAAAACCGCTCTCTGGCATGCTGTGTCAGTAGCATAAACAGCACAGAGCTTTTTCTGCTAGCTACACAGTATCCTGCATTGCAAATCAAACAATAATTCACAGATGTGCCTTAATGCTAGTTAAAATTGCTGCACTAGAACACAGTTTTTCAAACCAATTGTTTCCTTGTTAATTTTTAATGTTGTTTTACTTTTACAACCGGCTTGCGATGAAAGCAGGTGGTTTGATATGGAGAGGCTAAATTACAACTTAGGCTACTCAGCCATGCAGGGAGTACAACTCTCCATCCACCATTATTCCTCCGTACAGGCTATTTGAGATATGGGATCAGAGGCACCTAACTCCATCGCTTTTGAGCAAATGGGCAGGAATGAGCTAGCCGTTGGCTCTGCCTTGGAGCTGGGGTAGGCCATCAGCAAATTACTATACCTCATCATTCAGAGTATAAGGGAAGTAGGACAGGAATGTATCTCACAGGGATGCCTTTGAAGTACAATGCATCCTGGGATGGTGAATACTTAAATGCCTCTCACTCAGGGGGCTGTGCCTAATAACGGCACAATCTGTCCCTAAATATATAGGAAGAAAGAAATTAAAATAATTGGACTGATGAACACAAGTAGATTGTACTATGTCTCTGAGCACATGCTCTATCACCCAACATTTGTCTGCTGCACGATTTTTCTAATTGGAATTCCCTTAATAGCAGACTGACTGTGTCATTAAGCCTAATTAATAGGTATTTATCTTAGAAGGACATTTCAGTGCTGCACTCCATGTCTCGCCATATTCTTAAAGGCACTGGCTGAACCTTTAAACGTTCTATAAAAGGATCTGTAATTAGGTTACAGTGAGAGCACCAATTAGTAAACGGTTGAAAGCAAGTTCCCAGATTATTTGCAATGCTGTTGAACTCTCCAGAAGAACAATTAGGGCAGGCAGTAATATTCTCACTTGACCTCCCTGATAGCAAACAGGATCCAGCTCAGGCCACTTGAACAGCAGACGCAAGCTTGTTTCCTCCTTGTAGTTTGAGAATTGTCTCAGCTAATTCTTTTTTTTGAAATACTTTCCTAGGGCTCAGCTTTGCTGTTAGTGACAATATGTTCCTAACCTGGTTAGTCAGCCTTGCGGAGAGACAGCTAACAGTTTACAGCAAGTCTGGCCATGAAAGCAGAATCAATCCCAGGCTGCTGGTAGATAAACACGGTGTCAGTAACTAACATGACCTAGATCCTGTGCAAATGGAGAGTGGGAGGTGAATGTGTGGTGAAGATTTTATATTCTCAGTTACTTCATAGTGTTAAATGCGCATCTGAGTCTTAACGCAAAAACAATGCCCCGAAATGGCCTCAAGAAAAAAGGAAAACACAGAGAGAAAAAGAATGTGTCAGACAAGAAATCAACTGAGTTGGTTAAGATGACAGCCAGTTCATACCTCTGCGAAGATGAGAAGCGCCCCACCAGACCAAACGGGAACAAGAAAGCCGCTGCCAGAGGTCTACATTTAGAGAGAAGAGGAGGAGGCATCTGAGGGATGGAGCTTGAACTGGAGTGAAATGATGTCGTGTTACTGTGTTTAAAGTGAAATAAAACACGCAATAATATTAGTATCTGTTTTTCCCTTTTCCGTTAATTTTCAGTTCCCTGATTTGAGTATGTAACTGCAAACTGAAATCGGTTCTTGTGTGAAGTTCCCAAGGGTTGGTTCTGCATCTCCCCATAGTCCTGATTTGCAAGAACTATTACGCAGGTTCACTAGGAGTTTGAACTACTGAAAATCTCAGTGGTAGAAAGCCATGGCACCATTATCACAGCCACTTCCACCATTCTCTTGGCAAGGGAGGGGCAGTAGAGTAAAACAAGCCTCACCTTTTTGAAAGAGGAAGAGTTGTTCTCTGTTCCCTGGGCTGGTCCTAGGATGTTGTCATTTTCTTAAGACTGAGCTCCTTGTTCTTTGCTGTCTGATAATCAGTTGGACCTAGGGAAAGGGAGGAACTAGTATAGTCATTTTAAAAACTATTTGTTCCTGGGGACATTACTCAGCCATTGGCCTAGAAAGGCACCCAAATGCAACTAATAGTGCCTTCTCCTGGACTTACTTTGTTCTAATGATCAGCATTTGTTGTCTGTCCACTTGGAAAAAACTGAGCTACAGGTACATTTCCCTACACCTTCCCTCCTCCTCCCCTGGAATCTTTGTGCTTGTCTCTATATTTTGAGGAAAAGGGCTTTGCTCAGAGAAAAGGACAACTTCTCTTTCTTTTCTCATTGGCTTTCAAGTCAAAGCTTGGGGCAGGCAAGTATGAGAATGGCTGTCACTGATAAAGCATTGTGATTAGTTTGGACGTACTTCCTTGTTGATGGAAGACAACAGAGTCTTGTGGAACTTTTAAAGACTAACAGATTTATTAATCGCATGAGCTTTCGTGGGAGAAAATCCCACTTCGTCAGACGCTTTGAAGATAGGAAAGTTACAGAGTGGGAGGAAATTAAATGCAGGGGAGTGTATGACATAGCATCAGGTCAGGCTGTAACAGCAAATCAAAGTAGGTGTTAGGATTCAGGATTCCTTGTTGATGCAGTGTAGTATGAAAACCTTATTTAGGGGATCTGCTGATTTCTACCCCAAATCCTCCAAGGTTCTGGACTTGGGTTGCTTATTGAGAGGTATGTTGACTCTGTCCATTTCTACTTAATAAATTATATTAAACCCCTTACATTGAAATGAAATCAAGAGAACCTTTCACCAAAGCTAAGAATATTAAACTAACTATGACAAACTGTCAAATCAAGATATAATTAACAAATCAGAAAAGTTAGTGTTAGCTTTGATTGGAATTAAATCATAAAATGGGTACCGAAAATAACCAATCCTTAGATAAATTTTAAGAGGGAATCTAGGAAGGTAGCTTTCCATTTAATTAAAAATCCCAACTAGTGAATTTTACCGAAGTCAGTCAAGCCTGTAATTTAATGATGGTTAAGTATCTTAATATGAAGATAAACTATCTAATGTTTGAACCCAAGGGTCACCTGGATATAAAGTTTCCCTCTCAGACTTTAATTCTTATATGGTGGCTAGCTCTGCTCCAATAAAAACATTATAATACAGGCTGCATGAGCATGGAGAGGTTTAAAAAAATCTTATTTACAGATGACGATCTCAACACTTCTAAACAGGGAGTACACACTTTAATGAGTATCTTTGTAATTAGGGCTGTACAAACCTGGGGAACTTTTCTTTCCCAGCACTTTCCCAGCCCATGTGGCACTCACATACAAACACTTTCAGATTGCTACACTTTTAGTTCCGCACCCAGGAAATAAAAATGCAGTTAATAAAAGAAAAAGACAAAAAATAGAAAAAGGGGAAAGGAAAATCCTTAAAATAAGAGGGGCTTTTCTAAACTCTTTAGCTTTTGTAGTCTTCAGGATTCCAGTGGAGTAGGAACTGGAACTGCAGATGAGAAGCTCTATGGTGATGGTCTGCTGACACAAAGCTTCTTGCTAGTGGGCTTTTGGGGGACACATATGAAGACTGACTAAAGACTGGAGTGGCCCATATGTTCAAAGGAAGCCCCCACCCTACTGAGCATCAACTTGACAATTAAAAAATGTTTTTGTTTGTTTTCTATATCACAGAGATTTAAAAAAATCCAAACACATAAGACTACTTTTGAGGAAGCTGGCATGGTTTTATCTGGGTGAAATGTCTTAAGAAGACATTGTCACTAGATTACAGAAAATTTAATATAATCCCCCTCCCACTCCTAACACTAACTAATGGAAAAACCTACCACAACAAAGCTAGTCACTCACCATTCATCCATCAGAAAAATAAATTTCATCTATTGATACATCTCATCAGCTCCCCTTTCTCCTCTGTTTAACTAAAGACAGATAAGTGAATTTATTTTTAATTCCAAACAAGGCAATTGGAGTAACCTTCCTATTTTGGCAATACATTATAAATCAGACAGCTAATCCTCTAAAATCTAAATCTTGATAGAGAAAAGTTACTTTAAAGCCCTTCATGATGAAATCCATTTAAATTTTTAATGTTATAGAACTCTGGCAACAATACCTCACAACCTGTTCCAATTAAAGAATGCATTGTTTTTAAGAACAAAAACAAGATAACCAATGGGAGTTTCCTACTAACTGTGTTTAGAATTTGGTGGTGTTTTGACATAAGAAGTCAGATCTTTGGCTACCCTAACAGCCCAGTGGACATTTGACAATTTTTTTACTTCATTTCTCTTAGTTTCAGATTCCCATCTTTAATGTGGGGATTAATAATACCATTTTACCTCACTGGTTGTAAAGATAAAATCATTAAAGTACACAGATACTACAGCGATGAATGCATAAAGCCCATGAGGAAATTAATACTGTGTTCAATGCAGGATTTAAATGGTGTGCAGTAAATACAGCATGAGGCATACCTCATACAGATTTAATGATGGGGATAAAAAGAAATATTGAATTCACTGAGCAGTGAATGAGGCAAGAAGCCTGTAGGGAAAAAAATAGTATGTGATCATGTTATTAAAGACTGTATCATTATACGCACACATTTAGAACAACCCACTTAGATCATTTTCCCAAAAATCACCTGGGAGAAAAGATACACTTTGCAGTGGGACCTGAAATATAAAAACTGGGGTTCTGGCAGACCAATGAAGGAAGTAAGTTCTGGAGTCAAGGATGTTTCATTGAAAGATCCTGCCACCATCACGCCCTGATTAAACCAAGGGGCGGCTAGCAGAGGAATTGCAGCTGATCTGGATTATAGTGAGATAGACTCGATCTCTAAAGAACAGAAGATCCAAAATATCTGTGAAGCTCAAATCCTGTTATTTATTCAGACATCAGACATCCCTCAAATTCAAGGATATTTAGTGCCAGGGTTTTGGTTCACGTCCAGACATAACCTATGTTTATCCTAATCAGTTTGCACATATCTAAAGTTCAAAATATATATTGTTACATAATCCATTGGTATTTTATTAGCAAACAATAAGTGGACAACAGTGATTAACTACTGGACAGTTAGCATATGTGAACAGCTATCTCACAGTGTGCTCTGATTTTTCTCCTATATCCGGAATAGAAAATATTTGTGGTTGCTCACAAGATCTATTGGCTTTTAATGGCAATTACTGTAGCTATGTAACAGATTTCATATGCTCCAGTAAGGCATCTGTTTTTTAATTCTGTTTTTGTTCTGTGGTTGAAATTATGCCATCAAACTGCAAGGGTATAACTCTGATCTTACACCAGTTTTGTACTGGTGTAACTTTATTGACTTCAGTGGAGTTACTGCTGACTCAGAGTAGTTTAAGGGAAAATAAAATTACAATTAAGCCTGAGCTGTCCAGACTCTTTAGACAATGGGCCCAATTCCCCAAGGCTTTCTGTAGTCATTTATACCCCTACTAAGTGAATGTACAATGCTTTCACTGGTGTGAGAGGTTGTGTTTTACCCACTTTGCATAGGTGTAAGTGACTAAGCAACATACAAGACAGCAGTGAATCTGACCTAATTTGTCTATTAAGAGGTGGTCCACAAAAGGCCTGGGTTAATTCTAGTTTGGAGGCATTGCACACCCATTTGTACCGGGGTAATTTATTTATGCAGCAAAGTGTTTCTTAGTTTCCAGATTTTCAGATTCAAGGGTGAACAAAATGAAAAGCATTTCTGCTTTATATGTTTCAGAACACCATGTGTGAGAGAGTATAGGGAGGAGAAAATAGCTGCTGTAGAAAGGCACAATATTTGTGTTAAGCATACTGCAGCTGAGCTATATGAATTTTCCGATTACAGTCATGGGTAGGTTATGAGGATGACAGCAATACTTTATCCTGAGCTCAAAGCACTTCGTAAAGGCTAAGTTTTATAAGGTTCATTTTACAGGTGGGGAACCTGAGTGTGCCCAGCCCCAACCAGCCATTTATACCTGTGTTTGCCCACTCCCCCAATTAATCAAATTTGCATGTGCTCACACTCCCTTACCCTCAGTCAATCATATTTGTGTGTGCCCAGCCCTAATCAACTAATTAGACAAGTATATGCCCAGAACCCAACAATCAATCAAGGCTGAGCGTGTCCACCTTCCATCAAAGTTTGTGTTTGCACACAGCTTGATTTAGTTATAACATGAATAATAGTTAAAATTTCCTAAATCCATTTATTTTAAAAGTAAATTCCTCTGGCACACAGTAACCAACTACAGAGACCTCAACATTAATTCATAAGGACACGTGTATGGAAAAGCACTTTCCCTGTATAGTAGTGCTGAGGCTGAATACACACTTGGTTGAGGCTGTGGTACCAAGGGAAGAATTTCAAAGAAGGGCATTGCAGCACTCCTATCTCTCTGCTCTTCTATCTTACTGCTACTACAGGATGTGAATGGCAGCCACATGGCTAGCAAATTACTTACCCCTTTCAGAAAGTCAGATGTTACAGCATTTGTTCAGCACTACCTGACTGTTTCAAATAGTTCTGTAGCCCACACCTTTTTATTTCCAGTATAAATAATGATGAAAAGTAAGTGGTGGGTATTAAGTTCCGTCAAAATAATGCTTTGTGTCCCCTCTTACACTTTTAATACAGTTTGTCATGGTCTGGCCTTGAAACACAGCATTGTGCTGGGAAAGCCCTTCTGAAAAGAAATCTTTTTTTTTTTACTGTCTTTCAGCACTGTCTGTTACAGGGCAATGGATTTTAAAGTTTATTTATTATTTTCTGCTTATTATTATTATCTTATTATTGTTTGCTATATATGTTTTCATCACTCCTACTGCCTTTGAGCTCAGAGCTCCTAGCTTGTAAATCACCCCATCTACCTTCCTTTGATAGTCTCCTGATACTTGGAACACCCCTTTCTCAGACTCAGTTTATATGAATTAGGAATATTATAATGCTGCATCTTATTTACCGAGTGCTATTTTACTGCTAAAGGGGGTTGCAGTTCGGCATTCCTTGTATAAGTAAACCCTCAGGTTATGTCTACACTTAGAAATTTAGTTCGACTTTACTAAGTCGACTTTAAGTCGACATTATTAAGTCAACTTAGAGAGTCCACACAGGACTCTTAAGTTGACTTAAAGCTGGCCTTACTTAGTCGACTTAGAGAGTCTATACTAGACTCTCTAAATCGGCTGGTTAGGTCCAGGGGGAGGCGAGACTCCTTTGGAGCCTCAACTCCCCAGGCTAGGTGGGCTTGTCCTGGGGAGAGCCAGCAAGCCCCAGAGCCCCTTGTGGCCGGGACCACTCAGGTCCCCAGCAGAAGGGAGTCCCATGCTTCCTCCTAGCCGGGACCGAGTGGTCCCAGGCAGAAGGGAGCACAGGGCTCCTTTCTGCCCGGGACCCCAGCAGTCCTGGCCAGAAGGGAGCGCGGAACTCCCTTCTCCCCGGGACCCCAGTGATCCCGGCCAGAACGGAGCCCTGTGGCTCCTTTCTGCCCAAGACTGCGCTCCAGCTGATAGGGAAACCCCTGAATGGTCCCGGGGAGAAGGGAGCCAGGATGAGCTGCTAGCAGCTTGCGGGTCTTGGGGAGAACCAGCCCTGCGTGGGACTGGCTTTCCCCAGGACAAGCCACTAGTGGCTTCCTGGGGAGAAGGGAGCAGGGGCTCCCTTTTTCCCCTGCCCTAAGTCGACTTACCTTGTAAGTCGACTTAGGGTGTCCACACTGGCTTAAGTCGATTTAGGAAGTTGACTTAAGCCTTAAGTCAACTTGAAATGAGGTATTATTAAGTCAACTTAATTTTTCCTTAAGTCGACTTAAGGAAACTCCAGTGTAGACGCAGAGTAAATTAAGTCAAGTTAAGCCTGCTTAAGTCGACTTAATTTACTAGTGTAGATGCACCCTCACCGATTTCAGTGGCAGTCTGGGCTGAACAAGAAAAATGGGATTGGGTCCAAGGCGATAGACTGAGAGAACACCTGAAGATGCTAAAAGAGCATAATAAATATACTACTTTGTGGTTTTGGAGAGCAATCACTCACTAGAATGAGGAAGCATCTCAGTTATGTGTTTATATTTTGTAATCCATTGTTGAAAAACAGAAATCATTTCTTAAGCGCTGTGATGACTGTACAAGCAGGCAGTGGAATTGCCAGTAAATCGCCATACAAATTTCTAATTGCAGACACTACTGAGAGGGGTTCCTTATAATGTGCAGCTTGTACAGAAATTTGAAAATGAGAAACCTCGCTAAGAAAGTTGAGGAATCGAAGTCTGAGGTTTGGGCTGAACTGCTCACTTCACGTAATTATATTGCTCCATACCAGCTATATTTTATGGCCTTCCATCACAGCTCCTTGGGAATTTATTACCACAAATTCCTTATTTGTGAGACATTTACCTTCCTCGCTGAAAAACCACAGCAACAAAATACTTGCGTTAGCAAATAGCTCTAACCTAAAGAAAGAAATCCATCTTGCTGAGAGGAGAACGCGTGTGTCAATATTCAGGAGATATTGGACCTGAGTCTGTAAGGTTTAGCACCACCTCTGCTCCCACTGAAATCAATTTGAATTGACAAGGTATAGCATGCCCCGGGCATGGAACAAAATTTGTCAAAGGGCCAACTTTTAGTGGTAAAAACTTGTTTAAAAGTTTGATGAGGATGATCTTAATTTGGTGTTTCATGTCAGTGAATAGATCTAACAATTTTGCTTTGGGTGTGAGATCACCATAATTGGGGCATTTTCATCCACTATGAAATAAAATCAACATATATTTACATATTTCATGTAATCAGCTGAAGTGGAGGCATACATGGAAAGAAAAAGTATTATGATCAGAGTATGCAACTTTTTTTTTTGTTAAGAGACTGTTTAGGAGATGTTCCTCAATGTAAATTGGGATTTTTCAAAATTTCCATATTTTTGCAGTTTGAACTTTTCTCTGATTTACAGTATTGTTTTAAACTGTTGATCTACACTGACTCGTTACTGTGTAAAGCAGCACCTTCTTATAGAATAGAAACCCTTTCTATATGTATTCAGTCCACACTCCTGGCTTTAGTTATGAAAATAAATGTTTATTATTTTTTACTTCTTTCAGGCCAGTACACCGAAGAGAGACTGAGCTTCATTCAATTTCATGCCATGCGTTATCAATTAAATAATCCTACTAATTCCCAGTTAGTTACATTTTGTAACCCAAAGGAAGAAAATGTGTGTGTACTGTGTCATTGAGGGCATACCTGGAATACAATGGGGCTGTACAGGTGTATTTTGGTTTCCAGAAGTTTTATACTTTGATAATAAGGAAAGAACCAAGTCTGACTCTGTGTGAGATTTTCAAAAGTACTTACATCAGTTAGGTGCTTAACTCACATTGACTTTCAAAACCCAGAAACAATGCTATGTACCCCAGAATGCAGACAGAGAAAGAGAGAATTTCTGGCAGAAAAACACCTGTAAGGGAATGTCTCCTGTGCCGGCCTCGCTCTATAACACAGTTTGTATAACTAGAAAAACATATGGGGCCCGTTTAAGCTAAGAGGAACACTGGCTGAGAATGTGACCCAGTGTCTTTAAATATTGTTTCAACCTTGGGTTGTATGGAAAATGGATACAAATTAGAGGACAGAAAATATATATATATATTTTTTAAGTTATAGGTCAACAATGTCAAACTAGTTTTGAAGTAAGACAACAGAGTCCTGTGGCACTTTTAAAGGCTAACAGATTTATTTATCGCATGAGCTTTTGTGGGAGAAAATCCCACTTCGTCAGACGCTTTGAAGATAGGAAAGTTACAGAGTGGGAGGAAATTAAATGCAGAGGAGTGTATGACATAGCATCAGGTCAGGCTGTAACAGCAAATCAAAATAGGTGTTAGGATTCAAACACTGGGGAACAGCACATAGAGGAGGGGGAGGTCAAATCACTTGTTGTAATGTAATGTAATGTAATGGAGAAAAATCCGTAGTCCCTGTTTAACCCCAAGACAACTGAGTCAAATTTGCATATAAGTTTGAGTTCTGCAGTCTCTCTTTGAAGCTGTGATTTGTTATTCACCTGTTTCAGCACAGCTATTAACAAGTCGTCAAGGGAGTGAGCAGGGAGATTGAAGTGTTCCCCTACTGGTTTTGTAGTGTTGCAATTTCTGATGTCAGATTTATGTCCATTTATTCTTTGGCACAGAGACTGTTCTGTCTGTCCAATATATAAGGCAGAGGGGCATTTCCGGCACATGATGGCATAAATCACATTGGTGGATGAGCAGGTGAACGAGCCCTTGATGGAGTAGGTGGCTTGATTAGGCCCTGTGATGGTGTCATCAGTGTAGATATGAGGGCAAAGTTGGCAGCGTGGTCTGTTGCAGGGCTGTGTTCCCGCTTTAGTGTTTCTGTTGTGTGATCTGTAGTTGCTGGTAAGTATCCTTTTAGGGTTAGGGGGCTGTCTGAAAGCAAGGAGAGGTCTGTTTCCTAAGGCTTGAGAGAGTGAGGGATCATCTTGTAAAATAGGCTGTAGATCTTTGATGATGTGATGAAGAGGTCTGGCTTGGGGGTTGTAAGTGGTGACCAGTGGTGTTCTGTTGTTGTTTTTCATGGGCTTCTCCTGCAGTAGTTGACTTCTGGGTACCCGTCTGGCTCTGTCAATTTGTTTCTTCACTTCTGCGGGTGGGTACTGTAGTTTTAAGAATGCCCGGTAGAGATCCTGAAGGTGTCTGTCTCTGTCTGAAGGGTCAGAGCAAATGCGGTTATATCTTAGGGCTTGACTGTACACAATGGATCATGTGGTGTGTCGAGGATGAAAGCTCGAGGGATGTAGATAACTATACCAATCAGTAGGTTTGCGGTATAGGGAGGAGGTCTTTATGTGCCCATCGCTAATTTGCACTGTAGTGTCCAGAAAGTGGATCTCTTGTGTGGAGTGTTCCAGGCTAAGTTTGATTGTGTTGTGGAAATTGTTGAAATCTCTATGGAAATCTTCAAGGGCATCTTTACCATGGGTCCAGATGATGAAGATGTCATCAATATAGCGTAGGTAAAGTAGAGGTGTTTTGGGATGAGACGTGAGGAAACGTTGTTCTAAATCGGCCATAAAGATGTTGGCATATTGTGGGGCCATGCGGGTACCCATAGCAGTGCCACTGACTTGAAGGTATAAATTATCTTCAAATCTGAAATGGTTGTGGGTGAGTACAAAGTCACAGAGGTCAGCCACAAGTTTAGCTGTGTCATCATCCTGGATAGTTCTTCTAATAGCTTGTAATCCATCCTTGTGTGGGATGTTAGTGTAACATGTAGTTTTGAAGTGTCCACGCTTGAGAGGTTCATTATGTTTTGGACTCCATGAAGTTTGCTTAGGTGAGCAACTTTGGTCTAGATGGGGCTGACAACTTTGTGGTAGCCAGCAGACATTGAATATTTTCTGGTTTTCATTTTGCCTGGAAGCTAGGTTTAAAGAAAGGGAGAGCAGAGTTGATGGTCAGCTGCTAAAAGCTGAAGGAGAGATCCCACCCCTCATCTCAGCTTTCAGAGAGAAAGGTCCCCTCCACATCCCCCCCCCCCCCCCACCGCCCTCCTCAGTTGCTGTGTTAGGGCTATCTTTGGTGGATAGTGACAAGCGAGTGCCCTCCATGTTCACCCTATGAATACACATGCTAGCAATTTGTATCTGTACTTCCACTCTGATGCTCTTCTTACAGATGCAGCTCATGGTGTTTCTGTTATCTCTGGTGCCTGTTTTACTGTGGATGTAAAATAGTAACTTCTTTTATCTTTGACAGGCAAAACAAAATGATTGTTCTGATATAAGAAGCTTACATGAGTTATTAACATCAGCATACATATTTTACCATTAATGTCTCCCCCCCCCCCCGGGGGGGGGGTGGGGGGGGGGGGGGAGAAGGCTTTCCTCTCCAGAAAAGACCCATTGGGACAAAGCAGTATATCATACTACTGATCCCCTGTCCTAATAGAACAAACTTCGTTTAGCTCTAACAGAAAAAGCAAAAATCTTGAGTTGAACAAAAAAATTAAAGGGAAAAACAAGGATTCTACTTCTGGGCTAGGGTGTCATTTTTCCAAGATCCCTTGCTTGATTGACCTGCTTGTTTCTCACTCATGCTGCTGCATTCGACCTGCCAGCTTGTGTGACTCAGATGCAGTGGAGTCATAGCTAAATGAATAATGGCCAGGGATGGTAACTCTTGGAGTAACAAACACTTGCTCATATAAACAGGGAAAATGGATTTTAAAAAAATTAAAAATGCTTTTATTTCTTGTTGCAATTACCTTCTGTTCATTTTAGAAGATAGGCTCAACGCAAACTCCAGATCCCAGCTTCTGTGGGAGGGATTTTCAAAAGCATCTCAGTGACATAGGCGCTCAGATGCAATTGAAAGTCCAATAGATTTATGCTCCTAAATCTTCTAGATGCTTTTGAACATCCCACATTGCATCTTTAGTACAGCTGATAAAAAAACAAAATTCCCATGCTTCTGGGGAACTTCTGAGATTTTGAAATTTGGTTTTGTCCCAACTCAGAACCAAAAGTAGAAATCTTGGAATTTATTGCAAAATGAAATATTCTGAAATAT
The DNA here is from genome assembly GCA_007922175.1 of Pelusios castaneus. Classification (NCBI taxonomy): domain Eukaryota; kingdom Metazoa; phylum Chordata; order Testudines; family Pelomedusidae; genus Pelusios; species Pelusios castaneus. The sequence goes on from ML685756.1 coordinate 1,711,163, forward strand.
TTCATTTCAACAGTTTCATTTCTACTTTGTCACTTTAATATATTTTATATTATTTGAAATGATAAAGTGAAAACAGAACATTTAGATAATTTTCCATTGCAAATGTTGATGTGAAATTGATCTGTTCCCACAAAACGTTTTGCTTTTGTTGACTCATTCATCTCCAATGAAAAAACATTCTTTAGGCCCTCTGTGGATGCAAAATTTGCATCTACATCCCATCTGTAATCTGCAAAATTGATCCATGGACATAAAGCAGATATCTGCAGATTTGAAGGGCTCTAAATTCTATTGAAAATTTTTCAACCAGTTCTGATCTCTGTAATGATCTGACTCAGAACCCTAAATTCAAACACTTTTAAATTTCAGGGAAGATGAAGCTTTTCGGCTTACCTTTATGTAGGGGTGCTGTGTAAATGGGCTGCACCAAATAGAGTCCTGAGAAGGAACTGTGACTCAGGGCTGGTCTACACTCACTGTGGAATTCGATGGCAGTTGAAGGGAGCTATACAAGCTATGTAAAATAACTTGCGTCTCTCCCTTTGACTTCCTAATGCCTGCTTACCATGGCATTTCCACTGAGTTGAGTTGAAGGGAAATGCCCTCCTTTTGACTTAGCACTACTTCTCTTTAGGAGGTGGATTTACCAGGTTGACTTCTTGATCAACTGAGTGGGTTTTCACTGATCGCTCAATCAATCTGGAAAGATCAAACAGAGAGCAGCAAATTTGCTGCCATTGGTATAGACCTGGCCTCATTTACAAGTCCTGATTTCCTATTATGGGGCATAGTTGGGAAACCTTTTACAGTGATAATTATTTTCCCCACACTCTCGCCTAACTCTGCTGGGAAACGAGGTTATTGATTTTAAATATAGTGGTGAGGAAAACTTATTTTAAATTGACTATGAGGGTCCTTCTTCCAGTCTGGAAATCATAGTCTACTTTAGTGACTGTGGGAGAGAAGTCAGTCCGCAAGATGACCTTAACTATTGGGCACTAGAAATGTTTGAGATTCCCTGCTCTAGAGATTATACCATACACCTTTCCCCTCACCGCCCCCCTCATTATTTTTCTTTTGTTTTTGTATGGTCTGGGGGAGAGGTTAAATTCTCTTCTAATGGGTCACTCCAGTTTGTTGTTATGAAGCAATTAATCTGGCTGCTGTCCCTTGCGCTTGCATTTTTTCCAGGTACCAGTTAGCTGTCTCCCGAGAACATTGCACGCAACTGTTGTGGGTTGAGTGTTGTGAGCATAGGGGGTGTTTTGATTCTGATCCAACTTTAATGGATTTTAATGAAAATAAAACTAAATGTCAAATGGTGGAGGAAAGGGAGGCAGCAATTTAAAGGAGCTATTTACACTAATTGCAATCCATGGCTGAATTAATGTAATGTTTCTACACAAAAAAGAAAAAAAGAAACCCTGACCCACAGACAGCAGCAGGTGCTCATTATAAGTGTTAAACTGACTATTAATAATCCCAGTGCATATGTGGAAACCATGGCAGCAGCAGGGAGTAGCAAGAAAGGTCATTTTCTAGCATCTAAACATATAAGTAAAAAATGTGCCAACTCATATTGCTGAGGCCAAGAGCATCTAACTATCCTAAAATTATAGTCTGATATTTGCATGGTAATAAAAATTTGGGGAGAAAAATAAACAAACAAAACCAGGAGTCACTAGATATAAAATATGAAGAGGGATGGGAAATATTTCATTTTCCTGTCCAAACTGAATATAAATATGTGATGTTCCCATCTTGCAATCTCATCTGGTGTACAGCTGTGCCCTTTCCCTCCCTCCCCAGTTTTCCACTCCAGGGCACTGACTTACCTCACCTTGTCATTAAATCCCAACTCCAGGGTCAGCTCATTCACAGCCTCCTGCATGTAATCAGACCCTGACCCAGTGGAAGAGTGCTCTTACTAGCCACTCATGGGATGGTCCCCCAGCAGAACACCCCAGTTCCAGATGCAATCCCAGGAACTGCTGTCTTGCAAGGCTCAGCATGTCCCCTCTGGGCTTGCAAACTCATTAACCCCAGTCCATCAGTTTAACAAAGGAAATTATATGCACCAGCTTTGCTCTCATTGAGGCCTTACACACTCACACCATATGCACTGTTTCTTATATAAGAGACTTGTTTGTTTAAAGGAGAGAGAAGACAAGGCTGACAAGCTTTTCTGGCCACAAGACAAGGACAAACTTGATCCAGATACTGAGTTTTGTCCTGATTAATATGCTCTGTTTGAGAATGCAGTTTAAAGTTTGGATTGCAAGGTAGGATGAGGGGGCAGGGCTGGAATGGAGCCAGTCAGGGCACTGAGTGCATCAGTTCTAATTTCGTTGTTTTGATGACATAATTCTCTTCCTAGGAGGTCAGAAATTGTCTCTTCTTTTGGCCTGCTGCATGCCTAGTTGATTTATCATTTTTTTGATCCTGCTGCTGCCAGGATCCAACCATTTCCTGATTGATCCTTTGTAATGTTGATGAATAGTACCTTATGTGCATGAGATATTAGGAAGGAAGGCATTTCTTGTTGGTAGCTTGTCATGTGATGATATCCAAAATCCAAATAAGAACTTTTCTTGGTACTTACTTGCTGCTGGTGCCTCTGCTGGAATTTTCAGCGTTGGACTTTCCATGGGCTGGGAGGGGCTAGCCAGTGCTTCACAGGCCCTTCTTTCGCCTGACCTCAGAGAATCTCCATTTCTTGGTTGGAGAGAGGGGGCTATGGATCTTTATTGCTATGAGGACAAAGGAGGGGTTGTTACAAGGGGATCAGATAAATTACAAACTCCAAAAGTTCAAAAATCATAAGTCAAATCCCAACATATCATGAGATTGGTCCCTAAATCATGGTATTTTAAAAAAGAAATAATGGCTTTGGTCTGTTTTCTGGTCTTTTAATTCCCTTTGTCTCTCCTGCCTTTCATAAGAAAAACCTTCTCTGGGCTTCTAAGGATAGAAGGGGCATGCTGTTTGCCTATTGCAGAAGCTCTGATTGGCTACTCTTCTTTCCAGGAGGTGTGGAAGATAACCAGTCAGAGGGGGTTGCCACTTGGCAAGTCTAAAAATGGCGAGAAGGGTCTGAGGCTGCCTGCAGCAGGGCTGACATTGCATTAGCAGGGTTGTGAAACTGCACGTGGGCAAGGCAAGGTTTAAAAACCAACGAACCAACCCTCCATCTATATTGTCTTGAGACAAACAATGGCCTCTGACCCAGCAGTGTTCAGTTTAGAAAGACCTCCAGGGAAGCCCACAAAAAAAGAGAAAGCATCCAACATGTGTGCCGCACTCCCCAAAGTACCACAGATGCACAGTGACTGTCCTGTACGCCCAAGGCATGGCCAGTTTTGCAGTGAACCACACCACACCTGAATCTGTTAAACTAGCTCCACTGGTGGCATGGGAGCCTAAAAACAAATAGCTCATCATCTGGCTGATGATGTGGGTGTTCCTGAGAAAGTCATTCTCCCATTCTGACTTGCTATAGCGAGCTTCTGCTACTATCAGTGAGGTGGAAAGTGTACGACACCATTCAAATAGGATTTCTGCTATACAGTTGTTGGCAGGATGCATCCCCTATAATCCTGAACTGTGGCAAATGTGGCATTTTCTATAGCCTGGTGCTCAGCTGGTTGGCTGCATTCTGACACTGGATATTAGGTAAAGGGATATTGGCAAGAAATGGTAACCATGCACATTTTGTTGGTTTCTGTGTGTCTGTGATAATTCTCATGGGGGATGAAGCTGGGTATCTACTGGTCTAGGGTGAACAGAATTTAACCAAAATGGAGGCCTAATATTCACAGCTAAATAATGAAGAATGAGCCACAAACTACACAATGTTTTCACATTGTCTCCCTAGGTAGATCCTACCAGTTTTTGCAAACTATCATTTGAGCTACTTTAGTGAGATGTTATTTGTATATGAGTGTGCAAGCTACGGTGTCCCCTAAATACAGTGGTTTGGGATCATGTCCCAACCACTGACCATTCAAAAAGTTGTTAAACTCAAAGTGGGTCTAAGCACATTATAACTGAAAGTATTTTGACATGGTCTTTGATGTACTTGGTTTCATTCTCTCTTTCTTCGTTGGTCACCTATGGTCACTTTTCAGGTTCACTTTAGTCTTCTGTAATTCACAGTTCCTTCAGGTTAAGGAGATATCGTTGACATACATGAAATATATGGAGATCGTGTTCAGTGGATCATTGGTGATTGCATTAAATATAGTTTATGCCAGCACCAAGTCTTGTAGGAATTCATTCTTTTGGCTCTCCAGGTGCTCCTTTTATGGCTCAGAACCACCTCCAAACATATACCTCCGAGTATCATCTCAGCAGTCATGACAGCCCACCTAGAAAGAATTCCTCACATATTGTACAGCAGATCAGTGTTCCAGCTGTATCATAGACTGCTGTAAGGTCATGAAAAACACCTCCAGTTTTCTTCTCTTGAAATCTATTCTCAGTGTACATCATAAGTACAAACACTTGATCACAGATGATTCACTTTGGTTAGACACCTGCCTGATCATCATTTACAAGTTGTTCTACCATGTATCATTCTCTGCAGGATCATCTTCTTCAGGAGTTTGCAACAACAACTCACGAATGATATTGAGAAATAGTTGGTTGCTAAAGAGTGATGTTTACTTGACTTTGGTAAAACTATTACCTTAGCTTGGTCATCATGTTCATCTGTATAACACGGGACATGAAGATGGACAAACAATCAAACAATATTGGATTTTCTTCCTTAGAGGATTGAGTAGTTCTGGGGATGTGCTGTCAAAGTGGTAGGCTTTCTCTGTTTTTATTCATTTCGGTGCCATTTCTATTTCTTCCGCAGAGAATGATTGGAAGTTTTCATCTTCATTGAACTCCAGAGATTGCTTGTATTGACACCACTCTTCTTTCATTGATACTTCAAAAATGTATCTTTTTCTGGTCTAGCAAAGCTGGCCCCATATGATGACACGGGTTGGAGAGATATACTTTTACTATGTTTCTGATGAATTTTGTGCTACACCTAACTTCCTTTTGAGTGTCCATACTTTCTAATTAGACATTGGCATATCCATTTTTGAGATGGTTCTCTCCCAGCATGCTCTTTAGGCAGCATTTAGACTGTCTAGGAGGTGGTTGGCTATTCCTGGATCACTGAATTTTTTGGTAATATTTAAGGAGATTTTCACATTCTTTGTCCAGGCATAATATATAGGTTTTTGGCCCGCCACCTGGATTGGACTTGTAGGAGGCCTTAAAATTACTTTAGTAAGTCTTGAATATACATGATGTACTGGAAATTCTGTAGATGTTGGTCCTTCCCTCAACATGCTACAGTTGAATGTCAACAGCGTACCAGCTCCAGAGAGCTCTGTTCTTGAAAACTTTGGCTTCTGACAATGTCAATGTTCTCTGCCTTCAAGAAACCCACACTAATTCCCTTAGTGCAAGTCAGTTCATAATCTCTGGTTTCTACCTCATATATCACATGAAATAACATGAAAAGTATAGCCAAGACATTTACATAAGATCTAATTTAATGGTTGTGGAGAGTCCACCATCTTCTGACTATGATATCATAAGGGTCAGTCAGTTTAAAATAGTTCATGTCTACAAGTCGCCTAATTAACTTTGGTCTGCTCCTGCTCTACCATAACTCCAGACTCCTCAGTCTTTGCTTAGCGCCACACCTGGGGCTATAAAGCATCTGATCAAAATGGGATAGAGCTTGCAAAATTGGCCTCCTTCAATGAACTACACCTTCTTTATGACCCTACATAACCAGCAACCAGGGCTACTCCGCTGATCTCAGTTTGATCACTTCTGCTAGACACTACCTTCTGCTAGCCACCTGCAGGATCCTAGAAAATTTTCCCCACAGCCAGACTCATCTCACCTAAATAGGGGTATCACACCTATAGTGAACATCAGCCCAAGGTTACACTGTAACTACAGAAAAGCAGACTGGAACAAGCAAGCTCACTGACCAATATACAGACTGTATCCTACATAACATCTCAATTATTAGGATTGCTGGCAATCCTGAAATTGACAGGGGGCTAGTCTTTACTGATGGTGGCAAAATCACTGCTGTCAGATCAGGAAGCCGATCTATTCAGACCACCCTGGAAACTGGAGGCCCCTCCCTTCGACTCAGCACAGTGGACATGCCAGGCATAGGACAACTGAACTGAGATAGCACATTAATTCAAGTAACTTGTGTATTTCTATGCGACTGCCTCCAGAAACAGTGGGCAGTGTAGACCTGCTCAGTGAAGAATAGTCTCTGTCTTCCCATTGAGAGCAGAGAGGATCCACCCTCCCACCAAAAGGGTTAGAGGAATTCCTTGTTAAATGCATATAACAGTAGATGTTGTTGAGCATTGTTAACCCCAGGATATTGTAAAGACTAGATGGGTGAGGTAATAGCTTGCATTGGATCAGCTTCTATTGGTGGACGGGCTCTGAAGCTAGGGAGAGGGTGGGCTTCAAGGCCTGAGTGGCAACTTCAAAGCTCTGTCCACATGGTTATTTTTTTAAGATCACTAGCCAAAGGCAGCCCCCCACATTTGAGGTTCACATCACCATGCTGTGTAGATGCACCAAGAAGGGCTAAATGATTTGCCCAAGTGGCAGACTAGGATATTGAATACCTATCTCTCAAGCCCCAGGCTAATGCTCTGATCACTAGACCTTCCTCCATCTCACATCTAACTTAGAAATTATATATATATATAAACCCTTCTTCAGTCTGTCTGGATTCAGCATAGTATTTATTAAGCACACACTCAGCTTTGAATGTAATTGAGTTCAAAGGGAATAAGGCACATGCTTAAAGTTAAGCAGTGCTTAAATGCTTGCTGAATCAGGGATTTAGTGGATGTAAATTTTGTGTAATGAAGTACAGATGTTTATTTAAAAATGTAACAAATGTTATTAACCATTTGGTATGTGAGAAATAAAATTGTGCTGGTAGAAACGTAGCCCAGAGCTTGTTCTCTGCATGGTTCCCAGCAGTATGTATGTGGCTTAATGAAGGATAAACAGCACTTGATAGTGGATGATTTCATTTTAACTTAGAGGTTGCTTGAGGCAATTTATGTAGCTTACATCAAGTTGATGGGTGAAACAAACTTTGACACAGTTACTTATTTAAAATTATTCATTCATTAGCAAAAAGGGTTTTCTTTCAGATTTGTTGTCATTCATGCTTCTTGCTGTTCTTAAATAATTAACCTACGTCTTTCAGACCATCGTGAGGTCTTAGTTCTTTGAAATCTGCTAGAACTGTCAAAACAACTCAAATTTTTTCCCAAGGATATTGTGAGCACATTAGCATTTTAATAAGTTTGATCTTTTTAAACAAATCCATTTCTTTATTTCTAGAGGGCATTTTTGTGTTGTTTTTGTTATAAACAGTGATAGAAGATTTAGAAAGTTTGTGGCATAGCAAGGATTGTAATAAAGTACTTCAAAGGTGGTGGTTATTAGAGGGTTGTAGACACACACAAAGAATACGTTAATGTTGTTGGGCCAAATCCCTAGCTTGTGCAAATCAGCATAGCTTCCTTGACTTCAGTGGAGCAATGCTGTTACACCAGCTGATAATCTGGTCTGTTATGCTAAAATGTCATCTGATAGTTAACTACAAACTCCTTGACCTCTTAAGATTTTGTCTTCAAAAACAATGCATTATTTATTTAACTGGAACAGACTGATAGGCAAGAATCGCCCACACTAATCATGCTATATTTTTCAGTGACATCTATTTTTAGACATTTTCCCCCTCCTCTTCTCCACAGCTTTGATTTGTTTGTCACTATGATACAATGAGAAAAGAGAGAAAAATTGTTATTTTCCCTGAGCAAAGCCCGTTCTGAAAGTGATTACATAATGATTCCAGGAAAATATAGTGAAATGGTTATGCAGGACAGCTTTTTCCAAGTAGACAACAAAACTGCAATATTGATTATTAGTGCAAAGTAAGTTCAGCAAGAGAAGTATTAGTTGTCTTGGAAGGACTTTTTAGACTGCTGTCTGGGTAACAAATCCCCAGGAACAGGTGATTTTTTTTACCAAGTTTATTTTTATTCAACTTCCAAGATAGCTCTCCCTCTTCTTTGGAACAATTGATTATTAGGCAGCAAAGAGTTGTTTTCTAGGAGCTAGATAAAACGTTTAGGTGGTTCTCTAAAAGAGAGGGCACATGTAACTGAACTATCTTTGATGCTGCATGGAGAAGGAATCACAACTTAAAGAATTACAAATTCTTCCCTCTTCCCTTTTCAGAAGTGCAGCTCTCTTCCCATCCAGTGCTGGATTCAAGCCTCTCCCTGTTGTGAGCCAGTGGGTGGGCATGGCCAGTGACTGGAAGCATAATCCACACCCAGTGGGAATCCATGGCAATGGTAGACCATGCATAAGCTGTCCTTGTGACAGCTGTCAGTACTCACTACCTGATGAGCACCTCCTGATGGTGTTGTAGAGAATCAGATCAAACAGGCAATCCATCTGCAGCCTGTGTGCTGTCTCTTCTCAGCTGACTGTAGATCCCTCCAGCTGAGCTGAGCACCTGTGCATACCTCCCTGTCCCCCCCCCCCCCCCGCCCCCTTCTGGGGTAAATTTTACTGTCCTAGCTCTGCCACTTCACCATCAGTGGCCACCACAGTTCCCCCACCACACCACTGGTGGGAGGTGGGGAGGAAACCAAGCCCACCCAATTCTCAAGGCCCTGGCCCAGAATCCCTGCATGCAGTGGTCTCTGCATCACCTCTTCCCCCAATTTCTCAACAAATTCCCTGTGCCACTTCCCCACAGCTTCAGTGCCTTTTACACCCTTGTATCAGGCCCTGGCTCCTACAGAGCCTCAGCAGTCAGGCACTTTGTTGTCCCAGGTGCTGACTTCTTCAGCCAGCTTTTCCTCCCTGAGCTCCCAGGAGCTGTCTAGCGCTGGCTTTGCTGCTCCCTTTCATAAAGGCTTCAAAGTGCTGATTGGCCCTCCTGCCATTCTTGCCCAGTGGCTGCTCTTCCCAGGGCCTCATAACCTCTTCTTAGCTGGTGCAGGGCAGCTACCCTGTCACAGTTCCCTGTTTGGCTGAATAAGAACAGGCACAAGAAAGTTCTGAAAAACCAGTAAAGCATGTAATACGGGCCTCATAGTTCTATATTCTATTCATTAGAATATGCCTAAAATTGATTATGAATACAGCATTGCCAAGTTCAAAAGTTAAGAAATCATGAGTCAGCCTCTCCCCACAAATCATGAGATTAGACCTAAAATCATGATATGTTTAAAACAGATTGTATTGTGGTGTTGGTCTGTCTTTTAGTTTTTGAACCCATCTTCTAGTGCTATCAATCTCCCAGATACACAGAGTAATGTGACTATGACCTCTGTTGTGGGGTGACTGCTGCCCTTATGGCAACTCTCCCTAGAAGTGTCATCTAAAGACTGGCTCTCGAGGGGCTAAAATTTAGTTGCTCCTGATTAAATCTTGGGAGTTGGCAACACTGTTTGAATCAATATAAAACACTGTTTGGATCGAGATAAAAGACCCATCTGAGTGTTATATACACAGTGATGTACCAGTAGCAAATATTTGTTTCCTTCACGTTAGAAAGCTAGCATCTGCATTTAAACAGATATTTAGACAGTCCAGGGGAGCCATCTTTGTCAGGCTGACACTCATTTGAGAAGGCTCATTATGCAGTTGTGTGGGTTATATATTCATTCTCGAGTTACAGACTAGAAGCTGAATTCATAATGAAGCTTCCACAAGTGTCTGTCAACATTTCAGTGGCCATTCATTGTACATCTCAACCTGTCAAGTGTCAGCGATGTTTTCTCTTTCTTGCTTCTGCTAATATCCTGTTGGCAGTGAGTGTCAGTCAATTTCTGTTCATTTCCAACCAAGCAATGCAGTTTTATATAGCCAAGTGTCACCAATGTGATCATATCACCAATAGCCTTTCAGGGATGCTTTGATGAGTTAGATCTGGGCTACTCAGTTCTCCTACAAGAAATAAATAATCTGATGTTTGCTACATGCATATTTCCCCTGGGCTATATCAGGGGTTTCAAACACTGGAAGTTCAAGTGTGAGGCTATGTACTGTTGTTGAGCTATGATAGCTGTTGTCACATGAGTGTTACTCTTACTCTCTGTTATCCTTCAGTCTAAAAGCAATTCAGCTAGAAAGTTCATTTCCAGGAGCAAATTCTTTTAGCAATGATTGGTAAGACAATCTTGTCCATAAATGGCACTCGAGGAAGATCTGAACATGCCAACAAGTGTATCTGAACAGAAGATGTCTCAATCTAATCTTGTTCAGTCTTTGCAATGTGTGTCATTAGAGACAAAAATTTCCAGTTTAGTAAGATCTTGATGTGGGGATAGGTAACTTATTTTTGCAAATAGCCAATGGCTGTGTGGCACGTCATCAGGGAGCTCTATTCATGTGGAAGGGAACTACACAGTAGTCTGACTGATGATTTGTGTGGGGTGTGGAGTGACTGGTAGGGACCTACTTTCCCCCCCATACATGGCCTTTTTTATTGCAGCTTCAGCCTCTCTCCATACAGTGCCTTCAAGGGCACAGCCATAGCCACCATTGAACTCTCTGAATGGTGGGGAGACAGAGGGAAGCACCCAGAGTTAAACATGGACTTCCAAAGAGCGCTGCCTGGGGAAGACATGTCCTCTACTGTTGCTGTTTTCTTGAGATGGTTATGTGTGGATTCAGACTGACTGGCTTCCATCCTTGCTAACTGACAGTTCCAATCTGGATCTGTTAACTGATACTTTTGCTTACTGGGGGAGAGAGATGGTGACTGATCTGCCCCCTGTAGCTTCACTTCAGTGAGGAGTCCCCATTATACCTCTGTGGCATAAGGGAAGGTACCACCTTGCCCCAGAACTTCTGTCCTTGGTGATCCCACTATCAAATACCCTAGACTCTGACCACAGGGAAGGGGGGATAGAATAATAGAAACTGTAAGGGAAGATGTGAGGTCATCAAGTCCAGTCCCCTGCACTCATGGGGACTGGATGCCAGCTGAACAACCCCTCTGTCTCCAGGGAAGAGGCTGTCTTACTTCAGAATTCAAATACTGCTCTTTGGGTGTTGGATCCAGCCAAGGACCGTAGCTATGCTGAGTTTCACATTCATAAAACAGGCAAGTCAGGATGTGACTCTGTATCTTCTTTGACAGTAGCCTGTCAAACTCTGCCAGTTCTTCAGCTTGTATACATCAGCATTGTTCAACTGAAGGCTTTTGCTACACTTATTTTCATGAGCTGAGGGCTTGCCTCTGTATGTTGAAACCAAAGAGGTAGAAGAAATATAATTAGGCTTGACAAAATCAAATTTTTATTTTTATAATGTCAACAGATATCAATATTTTAAGCATGTTTTTTAAAAATAAATTATCAATTTAAATTTTCACACATGCACAAAATTAGAAAAAATGTTTAAATCTATAATTTTGTCATCCTAAATTATAGGGAATCAGAGAATGGGGAGGAGGGGGGGGTCAGACAGTAATAACTTAATGATAGAAGACACTGAAGTATAAAAAGTTAAAACATTATAACTATTAAAACCCAAATTGTCAACATCACATGTCAAAATATACAAAATAAACATCCTTAAATTTAACTCTAAGTTCGCAAGCAGCATTTTTCTAATTTTGCCTATCTGTAAATTATGATTATTATCAATGGGATAATCTTTTCATTTGTTTGTGTGCATTTGGTGAAACTGACATTTGCCAGATAATAAAATCTAATTCTTCCTACACTAAATATAATATTATTGCAAGAAAAACTGCAAAATACTTCTGATTTACTGCTGGTTCTTCTTATTAAATAATCTTGGCTACTGGATGGCTGACACAGTGGCATTAAAAAAGTAGTGTATTAAACTAATGCTCACTGATAGGAGTAGAATCCTTTCCTGCAGGGGATGGGGGAATAGCAGAGTCCAGAATGGAAGGAATTAATTAAAAGTGAAACTCTCCCAGAAATGTGCACAACTTGATGGTAATTAGTACAAAATAATACTGACTTTTTGCAATCTAGTCCATGACACTCATGCTTTCTCAAACCTATATGGTTCACTTTGATCTGTGACAGGTAAATCTCAGACGGTGCAGAGGTCCATTTTGGTTGAGATAAGCATGTGAATATTTGCGTAGCCCTGTGGGAATAGGTATCTGTTGAATGCAACAGATAATGAGCTTCCTTAATTAAGTCACAGGAAGCAATTTTAAAAAAATCACTATTTGTCCAAATCAATCGTTATTCATCTGCTTTGTCACTATGTGCCAAGATGTCTAATATTTTGGGCAGGATACATAATTCATCTGCTGTTTACCTGTAAAATAAAGTTAAACACATAACATATGATAGAATATCAGGGATTTGCTGAGTGAAAAAGTGTCCCCCTGTTTTACCCTATTTAAATTTTTACATTTTGCAGAACAACCTGAGAATCTTAAATTGACACAAGAATGCCAGCATTAAATCTTTCCCCAAACAACTCTAAGAGAAACTTCACAATCTAATCCCTGTCAATTTTGCCCCAGGAATGTTCTACATCATTCTCTCAGTGTATACAACCAAGGAAACCCAAACAGACCCATTGTATCTGGCCACTGCAATCTTACTAGGGGCATATTGAGGACTCATAGAAACCATCTTCAAATCACTCACCACACTAAGGGCAAGTTTCCCCCAGGGCAGAACTGACTTCATCCAGAAACTCTGTAACATCAACAAGCTCCCTCAGAACATAACACTGCCAGATTGGGTGTCATTTCCCTATACACTAGTAGCCCTCACCATGATGGTGTCGCTGACTGCCTCAAATCAGGGCCATCCTGGGGCAGAGGGCAAACAGGGTGATTGCCCGAGCCCCGCGGTTACGTACGTCCCACGCTGCCCCCTCACTGCTGCACTTCAGCTTGCCCGCTGGCATAATAAAACCATCTCCACGAATAGGAGAAGGTATGTTGTCAGGAGAAGCCAAAGAGGCACTTACGTTAGTGTAACTTAGAATCATAGAATCATAGGGTTGGAAGGGACCTCATGAGGTCGTCTAGTCCAATCCCTGCTAAAAAGCAGGACCACTCCTACTAAATCACCCCAGCCAGGATTTTGTCTAACCGGGCCTTAAATATCTCCAAAGATGGAGATTCCACCACATCCCTAGGTAACCCATTCCAATGCTTCACCACCATCCTAGTGAGAAAGTTTTTCCTAATATCCAACCTTGACCTCCCCAGCTGTAATTTGAAACCATTGCTCCTTGTTCTGTCCTCTGTTACTACTGAGAACAGCCTAGCTCCCTCCTTTTTGGAGCACCCCTTCAAGTAGTTGAAGGTTGCTATCAAATCTCCCGTCAGTCTTCTCTTCTGCAGACTAAATAAGCCTAGTTCCTTCAGTCTCTCCTTCTGTCACTCGGTGGGGTGATCCTTCCTCCCAGCAACAAAAATTCTGCTGACATATGCTGTAGTGTAGACATAGCCATAGATGATTCCTAACATGATTTTGTTGTACTCTAGCGATGTGTGTGTGTGTGACTCTGCCACTCACTACACCCTGACTCTGTAATGCACATGAGTAATACATTCATATTTGTGTAAGAAACTGAAGATAAAAATTCCCCATGTGACCAGATGACATCTCTGCATCTCTTCAGGTTTGCTGAAGGAAAAGCATATCGCAGTGATCCTTTACATTAGATAGCATTAGAATTTAATATTCCTTGATTTGTTAGGAGATTTAATTAAAATAGAAATGCTTAAAATTCTAGCTGTCCCATGCACGGTAGTATGATGGATTTCTGGGGTTTAATGTAAGTGAATTCATTGTATGTATCTCCTATTGGGTCACCTGGCAAAAATAAGTTAGTGTTTATTATTTGTAGAGTTGTTTGAAACTTTTCAAACATTCTTCATAAAACTGAAAACAGAACTTTAAAAAAAAATCAGACATTTTTGTGGAAAACATTTTGTTGTTGATTGTAGGGTTTTTGGAGGAGGTAGTGATGGGGGGAAATTTCCTGTTTTTCATATGAAATGGGAAACAAACTATAGCCAGTTTGTTTTGTTGTATTCATTTTTCCTTGTTCCCATTCTTTTTTCCTCTGCTCCCCTTCACACCCCACTTTTTACTTCCATTTTTCTAGATTCCATCTTTACACATAGAGACTGTCCTTGTCCCAACATCTTACAATCTAACTAGGAAATATAGATAAAGAGTGAGGAAAAGAAATAATCATTATCCCCATTTTTCAGATGGGGAACTGAGGCACAGCAATACTAAGAGTCTATCCAGCTTGAGAAGCCCTTTCAGTGCAAGCTTTGACCATGCTAGTGTGTTAAAAATAGAAGAGCATCTTCAGCAGTGCACAAGGCCATAGGAGCTAGCTGCCCAAATACATACCTAGCATTTCAGATATGATCATACCCAGAGTGTCTAGCCACACCTCCCACTTGTGCCATCGCATTGCTATTTTTAGCACACTAGGTTGATCGATGCTAGAGTAAGTATGTCTCCTCAAACTGGAAATTATTTACCCAGGTTGAAGTGTAGACATACCTTAAGTGACTTGCCCAAAGTCACATAGGAAGAGCAGAAGTTAAAGATACTATTGCTGAATAGGTCCAGATTGCCCATGGTCCTAGTCCAGATGTGTAGGAGAGCACGTGAAGATCTTCTGTCACATTCCACCCTCCATAACAGTTAGGAAGAACCATAGTCCTTGTCCTCAAGAGACCCTAGGGATGAACCATCCCAAAGGGAAAGGGGCAAGAAGAGGTAAAGCCTTGGAACTGCCCCTCCGCACCAGCCTAGGGACGTTGTCAGCCTTGCAAGGGGAACAGATTACATTATTTTGGGGAATGTCACAGGTTGTACACTTCTATGCACTGAGGAGCTGGGACAAGGACCGTATAAGACCCAAGGTTAGGGGGAGACGTTGGGAGGCAAAAATCCTCTTAGGGCAACCTTGGGAATGGTGCAACTCCACATTAGTCTCAGTATAAGTCAGTGCCTTAATAAGAGAAGTGATATAAAACCTTGTCTTCTTCCTGCACAGTTGACAGTTATGGCACTGGTTGTTAGGACCAGACTTTTCGCAGATGGCTCTGGGCTTTTTCTTCTGCCAACTCTATTACTGAGTCTCCTCCCTGATTATGGTAAATTACAACAAAGAAATGATTTAACTCACTCCTACAGCTCAACCTACCGTGTTGAATATCTATGCTCTCTCTTGAATTCCCACAACCTTCTAGTGTGATCCTCTCAATAGATACAAATCAAATAACGTATGCCATGTATGCTACTATGTATAAGCCTGTTTGCATGACTGATAAACATATTGGGGTAGACTCTCTGTAGCTCTATTTCAATATCTCTGTATGATTTCTATTTCAGTCCGTGCAATCTCACTTCTCTACATAGCCAAAAACAAGCATATGGGAAAGAAAGGAATTGTGGTGGCTAACCACAGGAAATTTTTTAATGCAAACATTCCCTTCTGCATAGCTTTAATGTAGTAAGGATGTGAGGATGTCTATATAATTCAAGATTAGCTTTTATTATTTTACCAATACTATGATGTTAAAATAATAGGATTGATAATATTTGCATGCATTATAGTCCCATGAGATGGGATAGAATAGATTAGTGGTCTCCATCTGGAACAGCAACCATTAATGTTTTGTGTGATTTATCTACCAAAGCAGACAATTATGAAACTCATTTGTTTTTGTTTTTCTGTTGGTTTTTTCCCCCCAGAAAAATCATGGTCTAATTGTTTGAATATGCACAGAGAGTCAGGAAACCTGACTCTGCAGCATTATGCAGAGTTGTTATTATATGATCATGAGATAAATTATGTAATCTCTCTGGGTGCGACTACACTTGTAAATTAAGTCGATTTAAGCTTGCTTAAATCGACTTAATTTACTCTGCGTCTACACTACAGTTTCCTTAAATCAACTTAAGCAGCTTGCTTAAGTCGACTTAAGGAAAATAAAGTCAACTTAAGGAAAATTAAGTCGACTTTATTAAACCTCATTTTAATTCAATTTAGGGCTTAAGTCGACTTTTTAAAGTCGACTTAAGACAGTGTAGACCTGGAGTAGCCCTAAGTTGACTTAGGGCTACTCCAGGACTCTACCACTTCCCTCCCTGCTGGGGGGGGGTGGCACAGGGGGAGCCTGGCATGCCCTCCACAGGGCAGGGCAGAGCCCTGCCCCTATGCCCTGCCCCTATGCCCTGCTAGGGTCCCTGTCTCCCTTTGCCCCATTGTATTCAGGTACAATGAGGCAAAGGCTGAGCCCCCTGGCACTTGGCAAGGGGTGCCCCCCCTTCCCCTGTGGACCTGCCCTAGGTCCCCCTAGCCACTAGAAGTCAACCTAGGCATCCAGTGTGGACTCACTAAGTCGACTTAAATTTCCAAGTGTAGACATAGCCTCTGTGTCTCAACTTCTCCAAAAGTAAAACAAGGAGAATAGTGGTTGCTCAGCTTGTAAAGTGGTTTGAGATCTTTGAATTAAACAAAGAGCTATAGAAGTGCAAACTATTATTGTTTACTGGAATTTTGTGGGTTATAAATATAGAAGGACAAAGAGTGATGTATGTAAATAACCATGTGTGTATTTTTCTGGTCAAAATTTTGGAAGATAAATCTATAAAACAAAAATGAGGCTTCAGCAGCCTACCTAAATACATTCTGACTTTATTCTCATTTTGAATCTTTTTTTTAATCATCTTCTGGCCATCAACATCCACTTACTCCAAGCATTTTATGAATATATTTGTCCATTCCTTTCATCACCAGCAGGGCTTTTCTTATAGAAGCCATTTTTCTAACATTCTAGAAACCTACTTTCATAGTTTGTTCTACCTTCAATAAGAACTTCTCAGAGTCTTGGCTTCCTGAAGGCTTTCTCCAAGACTTTTGACTTCTGCTGACACAGAGTCCATTGTGACATTTCCCAGGCCAGGGTATAATCTCAACTTCTGAACAACTATGTCCCCTCAGTTCTCCAACCTGGGGTTCTTTTTACACAGATTCACTGTGAGATCAACCACTCCTGGGCTGCTCCCACACTGCCTTCAGCATGTAAATTATCCCCAGCTATACTGCAAGAGTGTTTCAGCCAGCCTGCAAGCCCCCCCACTGCCATGGCCACTTCCCCAGATCCCCGGCCACTTCCCCCAATCCCCGCCGCCACCTCCTCCAGCTGCTTTCCCTGACCCTCAGCTACTGCCGCTTCCCCGACCCATCAGCTTGATATAGGCAATCATGTAAAGTAATAACATAGGTGAGACGTTTTGCAATGACCATTAATCAATGAATGTTTAAAGACATATAGTACTACATACATGTTAAGAGTTATTGCCACAAGCCATTCAGTCACAAGAGTTCCCTTATGTTCTAATGTATGTTCTCAATTTTCTCCATTTTTAGGGCCATACTGTTTCCTTTCACCCCTGCATTCAAAACAAAAGCAAAAATTCTTGACATGAACAAACTGCAAGTCGAGTGGCAAGGTGCAGCTGTACCAGCTGGCATTCTGATACAAACCAATCACTGGTACAGCCTGTGAGCTATGTTAATAAATGGGCACTGTAAATGCCAAATACATGGAGATGACCTACTGAGCTCTGTAAAAGTAGATTCACAGGCTGCTGCTCCCTCTAGCCCTCATGTTCCTAACTCTTTTCACCACTAACCAGAGGTGCACAAAAGAGGCTTGGTGTGTCCCGCATAGCCTTGTGCTGACTGTTGACTTTCATCTTGTTTCATAATTATTTTTACTGTCCCCGATACAGTTCAATGAGCTTAAAAACACAGCTGGGTGAGGAGATCAGAGGGAGACCTGACTGAGGGGGGAAATGAGTTGGACTCTGTAGAAGAGTGTGTGGTAGGATCTGTACTGGGTACGATTATGTCCAACGTTAGTTGTGTTTTCAGCATAGCATCCTGATGAGCCTGCACTGCTTGAACCACCGTGATTATGCCGTGTTTACAGCCTTCCATGTGGTGGTGAAGGGAAAGCAGATTAGTCTCAAAAGGTGGAATTCATTTTGTGCATCAGTTCTTCACAAGAGGCAATGGGCTAAATCCTCAGCTTCAATGGAGCAGAGCTGGGAAGAGCTGTGGGAGAGAATACAAGTTGGATTTAAGTAAGATCACAGTTCAGCCCCCCGGTGAAAGTCAGAGCAGACTACGGTCTGCTCAAATTCTGCTCACCCCCATAATGATTGCCCAGGTCTGCTGGAATTTACAGCTCCAGCTGCATTCCACCCCCAATTTACCTCCTAGGCCAGGGGAAAAGGAGAGTGTTGAGAATTAGGTAGGGTAGATCCAATATAGTTACCTCCACCTCAATTGAGAATTGCCCTTCAGTAAACGAATCCCCAGTTGTCCATTAAGGCCATTTTTTCTTGCCAGAATAGCACAAAGAAACTACAATATGGGCTGAGGATCTGAGCCATTTTCTCCATACACAAAACCCCAGCCTTTCAGTACCTAGTATGGGAATTTATTTTTCAGTGTCCAAAGGAAAATAAGTTTTTGTATATAACTGCGTTGCTGTCTTTTTATTTTATTTATTTATTTTATTTATGAATGGTGCTCACATTTGTGTCCTGCACCACTAAAATCATACAGCAAAGTTCATCTGGCTTACTGGTATTATTCCTGGTGTATTGTCTGTCAGTCAAAAGGTATTACTCCAGATAGTCTGTACATGTGAAAATTATCAAATTATATGTCCAATATCACACTCAGCTCAATATTTATTGTCTCTGCCATGCTGACAGGAATAAAAATTGCTAAATAAACTATGTTTTGCTGCTAAAGGCAGAAAAATGACCGAATTCACACAAGGAATAGGTCTGTTGGGTAAGAAGGTACATTTTTATGTAATTACTTCTGGAGTAGAATTGCACTATTATAACAGAGCCTGAATAACGTGCTTCTCTCTGTAGCACAAATATCCCTATTATGCATTGAGCTTCAATAGTCATGTGGCCATGGGAGTAAGTAATACTACTACATAGTTCAGCTCTCTAGCAGGAGTGGTTCCCATCACTGATGCTATTTGAGCTGTGCAGGACTTGAATACAGTGCACTCATTAGTCAATGACACCACTAGATCAGTGCATATATTCACGAAGGCCTGCTTCAGAGAAGGCGAAAAGATTTTCTGATTGGTTTCAGTTTTCAAAAGTCACTGAACATAGGAGCAGATTCTGCCTTAAACTTGAAATGCAACAGCACTGCAGAGAATAAACAACGAGAGTCCTGTGGCATCTTAAAGACTAACAAATTTCTTCGGGCATAGCCTCTGTGGGCTCCAACCCACTTCATCAGATTCATGCATCTGACAAAGTGGGTTGGAGGTGTATGCATCTGATGAAGTGGGTTGGAACCCATGAAAGCTTATGCCCAAAGAAACTCTCGTTGTTTATACTGTACACAGACTAACATGGCTATCCCTCTGGAAACACCAGAAAAGATAATTCAGGGTAATCCCTAGCCAGTCAAATTAAGCAAAACTTATTTAGAATCAC
>ML685756.1:1730785-1800510 GCA_007922175.1 Pelusios castaneus
TGTGTGTGTGTGTGTGTGTGTGTGTGTGTGTGTTATGTTCTAATGATCATACATCTTGGGAATTAATGGCACTCAGCTTTTATCTGTGTGTATGGTGGCTGTTTGAAACTTTTATGTTTGTATTGGCAGGAGCACTCAAGAGTGTTGTATTTAGTGTGTAGATAGGTCAAATACCCTGCAAATACAAAGGGGTAGTCCACAGAGACTATGGGTATATTCTAAACTGACTTATTAGGATTGGATTAATAGAATCAGCCTCCAAATGTTATGAAATTTGAAAATAAATTAATAAGACTAAACACTAATAACAATAAGTAACAGCTAGTTTGTACATTGCAGGGCATAAATTAAAAGATGTTTATTTTCACTAGTTAATAAGGATGGGGGTGGTAACAACACAAACAAGTTTAAGAGATGGTCACTTAAATCAAGAACAGTTTGAAAGCCCTTCCTAATACCCCGTGGGGCTAATTGCATGGGGGAATGGCTACCTCTGGTGCACTGCTCTGTGCATGGATGTAGTGAGGATGCACTGCACCAATGCAATAAGCATGGTGTGGATGCACCCAACCAACTTAATTATTGCAGTAGCTGGATGTTGATTTAAATGGTCAGTGTACATTTGTAGTTAGACATACCTTTATACTGGTTATAAAGCAGCACAACTCAAAACTGGCTTTAGTGAATTATTCCAAATTTACATCAGTATGAGTTACAGGACAATTGGGTACAGCTGTCGTTTTAGGCAGCTGTATAAAGGCTACATACTCAAGTCTATATGTGGGTGTTCTGGCAACAAATCAGAGCTATAGAGTACTTGAATTCTTAAAACTGCTTTTTCCTGTTGCTCTATTTAATCTATCAAATCAAGGAAATATGATGGAGTTTATTGCTATAATTTGACTCCTTATCTTTCAAAGCCCCTGTTAAGATAAACACTTGAGAGTTTGGATGCTTCTCTGAACATTAACCAAACCCCCAAACTGAGCTGCAAAAATTTTGAGAATAGTTTCTTGGGAATCTTTCATTTTCCCAAACAAATTGGTAATTTTTTTCAAACACAGGTTATCTTGTGACATATCAGCTGTCCCTGGTCAAAACTAATACATGAAGAGACATGTATCCAATTGGGAAGAAAAGCATTAAGTTTGCAGAGTTTTCTCACTTAAAAATGTTTAGGGTTTAGTTTCATTTGAAGGGTCAGGTCTGCTATGTAAAATACTCTGTTTATCCATAGTTGGCTCTGATGCTGTGATTTACGAATGTGTGTGGACCTATGTGATCGTGTGAAGTTTCAGTGACGTTCAAAAACGGTACGCCAGTTTCTCTTCAAGTTTCCAATTATAGGATAGGCACATGAGTCTCCATTTCAGGGCAAAAAAACAAAACAAAAAACTCTATACTGAATCAGGCTCTACAACTGGGGAAGATTTAAATGGCTGTGGAAGTTTAATCTCTAGTATGAGTTTTGTAGGTGCTATGTGTCATGTCTCCACATCCAAATAAACCAGTTAGACCTTCTTAATTAACTACGATGTCTTCATTTGAATTTTAAAAAAAAATTCCTTTGGGCTTTTATTAGACACTTAACAAAATAACAGATCATGAACAGCTTTGTAATATTAACTAGGAAATCAGACATGCTATTTGCCTTTGTTTGCTTTCTTAAATAAATTGGTAGCTTTCTGCTAGGAAATTTATTTTTGGAATAGTGATTTTAAGATTTCAAGGAAATCTTCACAGTTCTGTCAGCTGGTTCTTGAGGGAAAGCTATATTTAGCCTCATTCATTCTTAGGTTCAGCCTCCATTTGACTACTCTTTGCCATTTTTCCCCAGTCTTTTGAAGTTTCACTAGTGTAAGATCAGTGGAAGTGAGAAGAGAATACATCCCAATAATACCATGTTGACCTTGATGTGTGCTACACCCATAGTCTTTATAAAAATATCAATTAAATCTGAAATGTTCACCACTGATAGATAGCACAAGGGAAGCCCTAATAGGCAATGGACTAGGATGACATTTCTCTTAAGTGAAGGAACATGCATTTTGTAGAAAGCAGCAACACTTATTCTCTCTCTTTATGATTTTAATTTTATTTCTTTTTCAGCTGATCTTACTGATCTTTAAAGGGTGCTTCTCTTCTGAAAAGTAACTTGGGTAAAAGGGTATTGTTGGGTTCTGTGTTTATTTGCCTGGCACAATAGTTTAATTATCAAATGTGTTCAATTTGCAAATAAAAAGATATTTTATCTGACTTTCAGCCTGGCAAGCTCATATATGGTTCTGGGGGGTGAACTGGATTCTTTCCTCCTTATTCATCATCAACAATAAAACTTCCAGAGACCAAATTACTCTTTCAACTACTCCATCCAACTCCATTGAACTCTAGTTATGTCCTCAGTGACACATATGCTAGCACAATGCCTTCATTGAGACTGCACAGCTGTAACTCTCTCTTATCAGTCCAGGTTCTGCAGGGCCAAAAGAAGTAGCAAACAGTACACTTATTTTCATCAATAAAGCCAGCAGCTTTTATTGAATACACAGGGAATATATCTATTACCATCTTTACGCTTATCTGGAGATGGCTTCAAAGTGCACAAATGTGGATTTAGTTTCCTATTCCTATCTCTGGAACTATGAAAGACTGTATGAGTCAATTGGTCCATCTATTCTGACATCCTGTCCTGAAAGGAAGGTGAAAAACTCCATAATGTAGCTATTTAATTATGCAGCGCTGAAGTACTCTGGAGGAGGGGAAAATTTTGCTCAGATTCCCATGAAAAGCTTATGCTCTGAGTATTTAGGTGAGCTGCAAGGGGAAATATGATTTTACTGTAACCTCTTCATTTTCTGCCATCATGGGGTGTAAAGAGCAACCTCTTTTCTCCATTCCAGTTTTGTTCCTCAGGAGTGGATGGGTGAGGTTTTGTGGCCTGCATTGTGCAGGAGGTCAGACTAGATGATCATATTGGTCCCTTCTGACCTTAAAGTCTATGAGTCTATTAGCCTTCACTGCCTCCTGTTCCTCCTCACCTTCATTGATTGCTAAAAAGGATCATTCTGGGCAGTTATTTTGTATGTGATTATTTCCCAAGTGAATCTCTGGAGCTGAAACAGAATGGTGGCTTAAAACTTCTTAAAAGGTTTTTGTTTTGTTTTGTTTAAATACATTTCCTGTTGAGAAATGCTGTCATAATTTAGGTACTGTAAGAGTGACTGTCCTTCAAGGTTGCTCAGTGCATTTTGAATGCCAGTGCGGCACGCATAATCAGTACAGGAACTTAGAAGGTTAATGGTCCCCAAAGTAAATAGTTTATGGAAAGGCGTAGAGAAAAGCATACAGAAACAGAGAATTTTGAAGTTAATCATGTTGTGTTTCTTAGGCTATGCCTACACTTAGGGATTTAGGTCTACTCAACTAAGTTGACTTTAAGTCGACCTTATTAAGTCGACTTAGCGAGTCCACACAGGACTCTTAAGTCGACTTAAACTTGGCCTTACTAAGTCGACTTAGAGAGTCTAATATAGACTCTCTAAGTTGACTAGTTAGGTACAGGGGGAGGCGTGGCTCCTTTGGAGCCTTGGCTCCCCAGGCTAGGAGGGCTTGTCCTAGAGAGAGCCAGCCCCGCATGGGGCTGGCTCTCCCGGAGGCAGGAAGCCCGAGCGGTCCGAGGGAGAAGGAAGCGTAGAACTCCCTTCTGGCCCATGCTGCTCGGCTCCATTTAGGCCAGGACCGCTCAGGTCCTGGGTTGAAGGGAGACTCACCCCGCTACCTTTTCGCCGGGACCGAGCAGTCCCCGTGGTCCCAGCCAGAAGAGACTGCAGGGCTCCCTTCTCTCCAGAACCCCCATAGGTCCCGGCAAAAAGAAAGCAGTGGCTCCCCTCTCCCTGGGACCCCCCATGAGTCCCAGCTAGAAGGAACTGCAGGCTTCCCTTTTTGTCGGGACCGCGCTCCAGCTGTTTGGGAGGCCCGGGGTCTCCCCACCACGCCATGCCAGCAATTGCCAGTGCTACAGCTGTTTGGGGAGGACTGGGGCCTGCCTGGCAGCTGGAGCATGGGTCTCGGGCAGAAAGGAGCCCTGTGCTCCCTTCTGGCCGGGACCAATTCTGGCTAGGAGGGAGTGCGGGGCTCCCTTCGGCCAGGACCACTCAGGTCCCAGCTAGGAGGGAGCGCAGGGCTCCCTTTGGCCAGGACCACTCTGGTCCCAGCTAGGAGGGAGCGTGGGGCTCCCTTCAGCCAGGGCCGCTCAGGTCCCGGCTAGGAGGGAGCCCCACACTCCTTTCTCTGTGGGACCTGAGCGGCCCCGGGGAGAAGGGATCCGAGACAAACCTCTAGTGGCTTCCTGGGGAGAAGGGAGCAGGGGCTCCCTTTGCCCCCTGCCCTAAGTCAACTAAGTCGACTTAGGGCATCCACACTGCTTAAGTTGACTTAAGCATTAAAGTCAACTTTAAACTAGGTTTAATAAAGTCGACTTTAAATTTCCTTAAGTCGACTTAAGAAGCAGAAAGGCAACTTAAGAAAATGCCAGTATGGACGCAGAGTAAATTAAGTTGACTTAAGCCTGCTTAAGTCGACTTAATTTACTAGTGTAGATGCACCCTTAGAAAGTATTCCCTCAGCATGGAAAGATTTATGACACTATGGACAAGAAAGAGATTCTGCTTCTACCCACTTTTTAGATTTAAATCTCTCTACTCCCTCTCTGCTGCTTATCTAGTACCTTATCGGAAGGGCTTCCTTCAGCCTCATGTTACCATAGGCCATGTAGTTTACTAGTACAATCTTCACCTATTGTTGAAGGAACTACGGGCATTAATTCTGCTTGAAATCAACAGAGTTTACCCCATTGTGTGATCAGTATCTGGCCAAATAGGTTTAGAATGTGACAGAGGCAGGCCTGATGGCTACAGGAGAGTGGTCCTATTTGAAGGACAGGGAACTCCTAAAACCCCTCCCCCAGCCTAAGGGGAGGAAATACTGGACTCAGCCTCAATTGAATTCGGGGGACAACTAATGAAAGAAACCAGGAACGGGTGTGAAGATCAAAGGTTCAAAAATAAGGAATCAGAAGGGGGCACCGAGCAGAGAACCTTGGACAGTGCCCACTGCTCCCAGAGGGTGTCGAGGGAGCCAGCGGATGCTGCCCAGAGGAACTCTGCCTGGAGACGTGATCGGACGAGGGACCGGAAATAGGCCCCACAGTCGCAGACACCTCCCTCTGCCAACCTCCTCTCCCTGGTTTTATAGATAGCGGCCTTGGCGTAGGCCAGGAGGAGGTTGGCAAGGAGGTTCCGCGACTTTGTGTGGCCATAGATGGGGAGTGAGTACAAGAACAGGTGTGGGGAGAAGTGCAGCCAGAACCTCAGTAAGATTTTGGTGTGTGGAGGAGAACAGAGTGACAAAGAGTGGAGGAGATCTGACCAGTAGATGTTACTGACAGCACGAAGGAGGTACAGGCAGTCAGAGCAAGTTTGCCCAGTGGCCTGTGGGGGCAGAGAGCCCAGCCCATGGCAGGAGGGACTGAGGCTCAATAGCGCTGAGGGTTTGGAGGTGGGAGAACTGTGCCTCAACTGGCTGCCACTACATGAAGCGCAGGACCCACGGGGACTGAGAGTGCTCAGTTTGCCACAAAGACTAACTGTGAAGAAGATGACAACCAAATAAAACCACAGAGGAAAATGTATGTAAGTAAAAGGTGTCTAGTCTAATGGAATTTGAGTAGGATGAAAGACTACCGGGATTAACTTTCCTATGCTTATCAACAAGATCTTGAGTCTGACTCTTGGATTGTATCTACAGCATCACATTAACCTTAGTGCTATGCTAGAACAATTATTTAATAATGACTCAAAGGGAAGATTACCACATGTTTAATAGCCTGGGTTTTCCTTATATGAAATAAATCTATCTGACTGTTTGAGGATTTAAAGTTTGCTTCACAGAGCATATACTAAACTGTCTCAGAATAATGATCTCTCTCTCTCTCTCTCTCTCTCTCTGTATATATATATATATATATATATATATATATATATATATATATATATTCTGGCCACAGTACTCCTCTTTTCCACATGTGCCTCCACTTCAGCTGATTACATGAAATATGTAAATGTATGTTGATTTTATTTCACAGTGGATAAAAATGCCTCAATTACGGTGATCTCAAAGCAAAGCAAAATTGCTTGATTTTTTTTCAAACACTAAATCAAGATCACCCGTATCTAACTTATTTAGAAGTTATCACCACTAAAAGTTGGCACTCTGGCAATTACAGTCCAAATCCAAATAGACTTCAGCAGAGGCTGTTGGGCTCTGATTCACAAGTTCAGGTCCAAAGTCTTCTAAATACTGAATCACGTTTTTCTCCTTTCAGCAAGACGGATTTGTTTCTCTATGCTAGAGCTAGCTGCTAATACTAAATATTTTTGCTGTGGTTGCTCATTGAAGAAAGCATATATGTCTCAACAAGTAATGAATCTGTGGTAATAAATCCACAAGGAGCTGTGATGGATGGACATAAAATATAGCCTCTATAGAACAATATAACTAAGTCACAATGTGAAGTGAAGAGCAAATCTCAAACTTTTGTTTCTCGGTGTTGCTCATTGGTCTCATTTCTGCACAAGATATTCATTATAGTTTACTCATCCCTGTCTTGTAAGTACACTATATATTTGTAGAGATTTACTGGTAATGCCTCTGCTCGCTTATACAATAATCATTGTCATCATGAAATCATTTCTATTTTTGAACATTTGAATACATAATTTAATGAGAAAGTGAGAAATTTTCCCTATCTAGTGAGGAAGTTCACTAGGATATCAAAATCACATAGATATCTATTTACTTCTGTTCTGTTAGTGACTTCAGATTTTCTCTCAGTCCCATTACCTTGTACTCAAGCCTGTATATTGTGTTCAGCCCAAATTGCCTTTGAAATCAGAGAGGATTGAGTTACACAAGGAATACAGGATTGTGACTTCTCCTAGCAATAAAAGCTAACTTGGTAAATAAAATGCAGGACTGTAATGCTCCTAATTCATATAATCTAATACAAAAGAGGGGTATTTGAGTGATCAGGAGACTATCAAATCAAAGTATAGGGGATGTTTTACAAGCCAAAAGGAGCTCTGGCCTCTGAAGCAATGAGAATAAGAAGAATAATTATGAATGCAGCAGACAAGTGCTGAACAGTAAGTTCCAAAGGGGTAGCCGTGTTAGTCTAGTTCAGCAAAACAAACAAGGAGTCCTGTGGCACTTTTAAAGACTAACACATTTATTGATTGCATTAGCTTTCATGGGAGAAAATCCCACTTTGTCAGATGCTTTGAAGATGGGAAACTTACAGAATGGGAGGAAAATAAATGCAGGGAAGTGTAAGTCATAGGATCGGGTCAGACTGTGACAGCAAATTAAAGCAGTTGTTAAGGTTCAAACACTGGGAAACAGCACATAGAGGAAGGTGACGTCAAATCACCTGTTGTAATGAGAAAAAAATCCATTGTCCCTATTTACCCTTGAGGCAACAGTGTCAAGTTTAGCAGTTAAATAGAAAGTAGTGGATCTGCTGCAATACACTATTACATAAACATGAATATCACATTAAAAACATTAATGCTTATCAATAACTTACATTTTATACCTTATAAGTGCTAAAATCTTCAGAACTTTTATCATTCAACAAATGGTGATCAGTCATTTGTGGAATGGGTGGAGATGAGCCCTTTTATCACTCAGACAGCACTCATCCAGCTTTATTGACAGGCAGTCTACAAGTGCTTTCTTAGGCTATGTCTACACTGGCAAGTTAGTTCGAATTAAGGAAGCTTAATTTGAACTAACTTAAGCCATGGCTACACTAGGCTTTCATTAATTCAAATTAAGGGCTTCCTTAATTCGAACTAATAATTTCGAACATGCTATTTGAACTAAGGGTTAATTCAAACTAGTTAGTTCAAATTAACCAATGTGGCCATGTTAGTTCGAACTAATTGCTTAGTTAGAACTAACTGGCCCATTGAACTCAATGCAATTTGCTAATTCGAACTAAGCAAGTGCCATGCATGTCACTTGCTTAGTTGGAACTAAATTTTGCTAGTTCAAATTAAATTAATTCAAACTAACTCAAATTCGTTCAAATTAGTTAGTTTGAATTAACTAATTCAAACTAACTTTAGTAAGTGTAGGCATACCCTTCTTATAAAACCCCAGAAATCATCCCTTTGTCTCATCTCATGGATCCTATTCTGCTCTGTCACAGGCAGAGGATAGCCTCAGAATCTGGATATAGAGCTGGAACTTGGTTAGCCAGATTACCCAGACCCTTCAGCACACTAGTGCTGTACCGAAGATTTCAGATCCAGCTTCTCCTGGAAGCTGTTGCTGTCTCTCCTCTGCTCCTGGTCTGTTGGGCAGGCAGGGTCTCAGGGCTGAGCACTCTGGCTGTTTCCTGAGTCTCCTGCTGCAGCATGTCTGTCAACAGCCAGTTGCTAGGCAGATCTCCAATTCAGGCTCTAAACTCTTCCTGGGGCTGCCAATCTCTGACAAAGCTTCCAGGCTGACCTCTTATAGTCTCAAAGAGGGAAGGTAGAGGGGAAAGAGGTAAGGTGAAGAAACATGCCCATGGGAGGGGCTAGGAGTGGGAACGTGCCTGAATGTTAAACTAAAGGGGGGAGGGGGAAGTGAAGAGGTCATGAGACCATGAGATCATCCCCAGAGGGGAGGGGGAGGTGAGAAGAATGTACCAAAGCAGAGAAGAGGGGGAGAGGTAAAATAAAAGATCATTTATAGGCTAGAAAAGGAAGAAAAGGGAGTTAAAGATTAATAAAATTTATTAAATAGAATGTTGATAGTGTTAAGAGAGAGATGCTTATTCCAGGGTCCTTAGAGGGTAGGGAAAAGGGCTAAATCACTGA
Organism: Pelusios castaneus; assembly: GCA_007922175.1. Classification (NCBI taxonomy): domain Eukaryota; kingdom Metazoa; phylum Chordata; order Testudines; family Pelomedusidae; genus Pelusios; species Pelusios castaneus. The sequence continues at coordinate 1,739,710 of ML685756.1, forward strand.
TCAACCACAAGTTGAAATGAACTAATCTACACTTACCTCTAGCTGCTAACTAGCCTATTTACTTAACACAAAGTGTTCCTAATCACTGCTGCTACTTTGTAATTATTTCCAATTACTGTTGTTACCTTGAGAATGGTCCTAAACACTGTTGCTACGTTGTAACTGTTTTGAACTCTGTGCTGCTGCCTGTTAAAATTTAAACCCCTCCTGTGGCTATGTACACACAATCACTTTAATGCATGATAAGGCTCCTTATCGCGCAATAAAGCTGACTGTGTACACACGATTATTGTTCTTGTTGCGTGGCAACACCCTCCTGCCACGCAACAGTAAAACCACTCAAACGAGAGTGGTAAGCATTACTGCAGAACTACTGCGGATAAAATCAGAAAGGCCAAAGGACAATTGGAGTTGCAGCTAGCAAGAGATGTGAAGGATAACAGAAAGGGGTTCTATAAGTATATCAGCAACAAGAAAAGGATCAGAGGTGGTGTAGGTCCCTTACTGAATGGGGCAGGCATACTCGTGGAGGATGATGCAGAAAAGGCTGAAGTACTCAATGCTTTTTTTACTTCAGTCTTCACAGGGAGGGCCAGCTCCCAGGCTACTACACAGGGTAACGCGGAATGGAGAGAAGAGTGGCCCTCGGTGATGGAAAGTCAGGTTAGGGAACACTTAATGAAATTGGATGTGCACAAGTCCATGGGGCCGGATGAACTGCATCCGAGGGTGCTGAGGGAGTTGGGGGAAGTGATTGCAGAGCCACTGGCCATTATCTTTGAGAACTCATGGCGAACAGGGGTGGTCCCGGAGAATTGGAAAAAGGCAAATATAGTACCTATCTTTAAGAAAGGGAAAAAGGAGGATCCGGGGAACTACAGACCAGTCAGCCTCACCTCAATCCCTGGGAAAATCATGGAGCAGGTCCTCAAGGAATGCATCCTGAAACACTTGGAGGAAAATAGAGTGATCAGGAACAGTCAACATGGATTCACCAAGGGCAAATTGTGCCTGACCAACCTGATTTCCTTCTATGATGAGATGACTGGATGTGGGAAGAGCCATTGACATGGTATACCTTGACTTTAGCAAGGCTTTTGATACGGTTTCCCACAGCATTCTCATCGGCAAGTTAAGGAAGTATGGGTTGGACGAGTGGACCGTAAGGTGGATCGAAAACTGGTTAGATCAACGGGCTCAGTGGGTAGGAATCAATGGCTCAATGTCTGGTTGGCAACTGGTAACGAGTGGAGTGCCCCAGGGGTCGGTCCTGGGGCCGGTTCTATTCAACATCTTCATTAATGATCTTGATGATGGAATAGACTGCGTGCTTAGTAAGTTTGCGGATGACACCAAGTTGGGGCGAATGGTAGATACTCTGGAGGGCAGGGACAGGATCCAGGGAGACTTGGACAAATTGGAACACTGGGCTGAAAGAAACCTCATGAGGTTCAACAAAAACAAGTGCAAAGTCCTGCACTTAGGACGGAAAAATCCCATGCACTGCTACAGGCTGGGGACTGATCGGCTAAGTAGCAGCGCTGTAGAAAAGGACCTGGGGGTTATGGTGGACGGGAAGATGAATATGAGCCAACAGTGTGCCCTTGTTGCCAAAAAGGCCAATGGCATATTAGGCTGCATCAGTAGGAGTATTGCCAGCAGATCGAGGGATGTGATAATTCCCCTCTATTCGACACTGGTCAGGCCGCATCTGGAATACTGTGTCCAGTTTTGGGCTCCCCACTACAGCAAGGATGTGGACAAATTAGAAAGAGTCCAGCGGAGGGCAACAAAAATGATTAGGGGGCTGGATCACATGACTTATGAGGAGAGACTGAAGGAACTAGGCTTATTTAGTCTACAGAAGAGAAGACTGAGGGGAGATTTGATAGCAACCTTCAACTACTTGAAGGATTGCTCGAAAGAGGAGAGAGCTAGGCTGTTCTCGATGGTAACAGAGGACAGAACAAGGAGCAATGGTTTCAAATTACAGCTGGGGAGGTCAAGGTTGGATATTAGGAAAAACTTTCGCACTAGGTGGGTGGTGAAGCATTGGAATGGGCTATCTAGGGAGGTGGTAGAATCTCCATCTTTGGAGATTTTTAAGGCTCGGTTAGACAAAACCCTGGCTGGGGTGATTTAGTGGGAGTGGTCCTTCTTTTTAGCAGGGGGTTGGACTCGATGACCTCGTGAGGTCCCTTCCAACCCTATTATTCTATGATTCTATATTTATAGCACTTTCCTTGTCCCTCAATAGCTTATTGTGGGACAAGTTTATCGTGTGTACATAGCCTGAGTTTTTCTGTCAATTGCCTTCTTTCATTCATTCTTATAGCTTTAGATATTCAGGGACTAAAATCTTTAGTCACAATGTATAGCTATGATTTCCTAAAGTGAAAGCTATTGTCGTCTTCTCTATAACCAATACGCAATATGCAAGTACCACACGGTCATGGTGGTGTCCAAATAACTGTGTTTACTAAACAATACTGATATTTTCCAATGTCCCACTTGAAACACTGCTAGGTTTACAGAGGCTGGGTGTTCAGCATTTTGACACTGAAACTCCTTAAACTATCTCCAATCAGGCACAAAAACGCTGAAGCCCCTAAAATCACCAGTTACTTTAATATTATGTCCCATGTCTGTAGTGAACCCAATACAGTGTGGCATATAGGGAGCAAATAATATCTGGGTGGAAAAGTGATAATAAAAAATTTGATGGTTTTGATTCTATCGCTCTTCTCTGCTTCCCTTACCTCCACCCTTCAGGACAGGAGTCACTCCCATTGGAGCAGAAAGTATACTGGGGAACAAGCTGCACCAGTGGAAAGTAGATGTTATCTCTCTTCCATCCTAAATTGGCTGGTATTTTTAAGGGAGGTGAGGCAATCATGGCAAGCACAATGAGTTGCTTATTCAATGCATCCCCTCAACAAGGTCCCACCGCAGATTTGAAATCTGCCACCTTCTGGTGGAAACATCAAATGCAGGGTGATTCCCAATATGAGGTGCCATGCTCATGCAGGAAGATGTAACTGCCCTAGCTTTGGGATACACATCAAGTACTCACAAACAAAGACTTACTTTATTCAGCCCTTTCAGATGTCACGAGGCTGTGCCTTTAATGTTGCCATCAGTGTTTCCATAGTAACAAACACTTTAAAGGGGAGAATACACTGCATGACTAAAAAAGGCAAGCTATAAATGAAATGCATAAACCCAAAATGCAGTTCTGCTCAGTGTTAAAGATTCATTCCTACCTGTTTGCAATGACCAGGTGAATTCATGAGTAATGTGGCCATCCCAAATTCCTCACAATAAGAACTTCATAGCAGTCCACACTGCTATGTACTTATTCTCTCTCAACAGTCCCCATGCCCATCTTCTGTATATTAAAGACCATCTATGTATCAGATCCTTAGCTGGAATAAATCAGTACAACTCCATTAAATTCAATATAGTCTTCATAAAGAGGAAGGCTATATTCTCAACTGGACTAAATTGATGCAGCTCTATTAAAGGTATTGATCTTCACTGATTTATGCCATCTAAAGATCTTGCCTGTTCGCTTCCTCTAAACTGGTGTTGCTTGTTTCTCCTCGCAAACTATCATAGGACTGGGAGTCAGAAAATCTATGATCTATTCCTCAGTCTGTTACTAACACATATCAAGTAACATCTTCCAAGACACTTAGCTCTGCCTCCATTTTCCCATGTGTAAAATGGAAAGTACAATACTTCTCCTTTGTAAAGTGCTTTTTGAGACAAGTCCAAACTATTGCTGTGATCCTTCTAGCCTATTCAAGACTGTTTTCGTTAGCAACTATGCAGTATGCCTGATCTCCAAGCATTGTAACATTCAGTAGCATGATGTTTTGTACATGATGCTTTGAAACATTTCAGAAGAAATGCTTTGCATTTTGTCCAGCCCTGCAATTTGAAAGTTCAGAAGGTAAGGAACACTTCTCTGCATAAATAAATGATGATGTGCATTTGAAAATTATGTTTGAACATTGAAACTGGTCTGCATAAAATGAGTACATATAACTTAAGTTTTGTGTTTAAACACTCCCTTTAGTTACACATCCCTGGACTCACAGGCACATAAATTAATATTTCCAATGCCAAGTGTAATTTATTCCCCCTAATAGGCTCTAAATTTCCCCCACCCAGATGACAGCATATGTTTAATTTAAATATTTGGCAAATAGTGTGAAATATTGATATAACCATGACCCTTTTTAGAATTCCACCAACACAAACATGCAGTGGATGTGACTATGGTGAGTCATGCTATTTTGAAGGGTGGCTGAATTCAGTGGGATATTAAAGTAGGTGCAGTCAGTTCATCACATGCTCACTTTAGAACTTCCTGGTTTTCATATTGTGGACCATAACTTAATAGGCAGATTGGGTTACATTTGCTGCTGCCTTGTACTTTGCCTAGTCATTTATACCTGTGCAAAATGAGCGTAAAAGGCAATCTATAGCAGAAGTTTCCTCTCATTTGTACCACAGTTAGCATTTTATATCCACTTTGCACTGATATAAATGACTACAAAAGTCACATTGGGAGATTCAAGGCTATTGTCTAGTATTTGAAAATCTCACACCATATTCTGATTTTACTTACCTCTACACCAGTCAGAATTATCAAAAACTCCACTGATATCAGTGGAGTTACACCAGGGTGCAATTGGCCTGAGATCAGAATCAGGCCTTCGCAATATGATGGCAGAAATTCATTCATAAAATGGAAGAACTAGGTAAGATACCTTATTGGATTATATGAAATAGTTGACATAGCGACAGTGGTTGACATTAAATGTCCAACATCTGCCAACAGATCCCACAGTATTATCTATTTGTGGCATAACAGGAAAACTATACAATCTCAGAGCTCACTGTAGTTCCATTACTGCATGTTAATGGAACACCAAATGCTTATTTCTCAATTTTTATTTTAAATGTGTGCAGGCTGGTCAGGCTACCTATAGGTCATGTGTGATCCTGAACCAAAACCTGGCACTAAATACCCTTATATTTTGATGTCTGAAGAGAGAACACAATCTGAATTATACAGATACTTTAAATCCTACATACCTTAGGGATTGAGTCTCTCCCACTGTAATCTAAATCAGAGGTGATACATGTCTGCAGACCCCTAGGTTCTGGAGGAAGGGCCATTCAGTAAATTTTCTTGGCTCTACAATTTATCTCCTTAGTTGGTCTGATGGAGCCTCAATTTTTGATGTTTAGATCAAATTGCAAAGCTCATCTTTTCTCCCAGGTGTTCTTTGGAAAGTGAGCCATGTGGATTGTACAATGAGGTCAGGGAATTCTAGCTTGATGAACCTAGGAGGATTTTTTGGTTTTTTTGACAATGATCCTAATTCATATTTTTAATATTTTTATACATTTGCCCAGATTTTTAGATTTTTAAATTACTTAAATGATCACTATACCAGCCAAACCAACGCCCAATATCTCTAAACCACAAACATTGTGCTCTTTGAAATTTGGATCCAGATCTGAATTTTGTAGCTTGAGCCCCATTTCATATGAATCAGTTTATATTGTTACCCAATTAATTGGTCCTATTTTGAGAGTTGAAAATTCATGATTTCATGACCCAGCACTCTATATTTCACGGCTTCAGAACTGGATAGACTGGAAGGACCATAAGGATATACTTGCTCCATTTTTTACCTAAATGGAAATGAATAATAATAGAAGACTCCAGATAGAAATCTGAGATGTTTGATGCAAATACTTTGTAGTTTACCCATCACCTTAATGGTTTTTATAGTCACTTGAGTCCATAGGTTCTCTCCAGACTAAATACATGGAAGGAAGAATAGTGACACAAAACTTCTGGCTTTGAAACGTGCTCATTTGGAAGGAGCTGACAGTTAATGTCTTTCTAGAGGGGCGGGGATTTTAGTTTGATACTTTCCCAGGTCATGTCTATTACCATTAAATGCAACCCCTTCTCTCCATAGGCTTTTAGTAGTGTGGATCTCTTGTGAAAGGGAGTGAGGCAAGTATACAGTTTGGATCAATGATATAACATATAGCTGATGTAAATCAAACTACGAAAGTCACTTTTAGGAAATAATGCCTTTTAAAAAAAATTTCTGGTTACTGAACGTCATGGATTCTTAATATATTAGGCGAGATGTCATTATAAAGGAGCTAAATATTGTAATTTCTTATAGGATTCACTTTCAGATCAGTCATTATGTTTAATACGTGTGTCTACTATGGAAAAAAAAATCATTGTCGTCCTAGAGTGAAATAGCAACTGTGCCCAAACCTTTGCTGCGTTATGTAGCATGAGCAATATTTTCCCTTGACAATTCTAATCTCCATGCACTGCCTGAATGCCGGAGATGGTCCCACAGCTGTTAGTTCACACATACCCCCAAATGATACAATCGTTGACTTTTTCTCTTGGAAATATTACACAGGCCACTATTTTTTTTAAGTGGCATTTTCTGCACTGGGAAGAAATCTGTGTAATATTATAAAACACCCCATTCTAAAATTACACATTTATTGTATTATAGTTAATGGTCTGATTCTGAGCTCATCTACATCAATGTAGATCAGAATGTTTTAATGACCAAAATGATCAGTCAAGGATTGATCCATTGATTTCAATTGAATTAGTATTACACAGAAAAAGATGATGCCACTAACTGTACTAAGTGGAGAACAGTTACACTACTCTCTTGTAGAGAAAGCTTTCTGCAGTGTCATACTGCACAGGATGAACGAGACAGTAGAGAAGATTCAGGCACAAGAAATTCACACTAAGGAATGTCATGGAAGAATAAAAGGCTCCCCATCATTTTTATTTTATTTTGTTTTCAAAAAGCATTTGATAGCCGGAACACTAAAGACATGCACTGTGTGATTCTTCAGACCTAGGGAATACTAACTAAAGTTGGTATCATGCAGGCCATGCATGGAGCTGTGAAGTGCTCTGTAAGGATGAACAGAACAACCAGACAACAGAGTGGTTCATCATGGACAGTGAGTAAGAGTGCTGTATTCTATCTCCACTGTAGTGTGGCACCGCTATAGCCTGCTTAATGAGGAAGTGTATTAACAACACAAACAATTATATAGCTTGACTAGATGGCAAATGTCTAGAATACCTAGACTTTGCTGATGAGATTACAAACTGAACACCACCCCTGAAAATCTAAAACAACCTGGCCAAAGACAGTATGCCAAGCAGGGCTCAAAATAAATTATGCCAAAATGAAGATCTTTGAAACCCAGATATCTAGCAGTAAACCACATTAGAAGTCAAAAATATTTTGGAAGTAGAATGGTCACCAACCTGGGCTGAACTATATTGGCCAATGGAGACTCAGGAAGAAAGTGACATCAAGAATAGGAAAGGCATCCATAGCATTCACTCAACTCAACATATGGAAATGAAAGATATATAGCATCAGAACAAAACTGAGAACACTCAGCTCAAATATACTTTCAGCACTTATGTACGTCTGCAAGAGCTGCAGATCTACCAAAATATTAGACAGAAAACCAGATGCCTTCAAAAATAAGTACCTACAAAAAATTTAGCACATTGGTTGGAGAGACTTCATTATGAACAATGATATGAGAAGTCATCAAACAACAATTTATGTCTACCAGAATTGGAACTGGATGTATTTGGAGCATGTACGCTAGTTGCCGACACAAAGCTCCCACATGAAGCTAGCAAGTGGAAACCAATGATACGAGGAAGTGAAAGCACTCAAAAGAAACCTTAAGAACTCTTAGAAGAGGGGGAAGAAGAGTCCATCTCAATACCATAGGGGAGATGGAAGTAGCGGCAGATGACAAGGGAATGAAGAGACAGGTCACTCCCCTATGTGCCAAAATTTGTGGGCAAAGAATGTGATGTGATGGTCTAGAACCAGGAGATGTGGTTTTGGTGATGTGTGCGAATAAAGCAGATCCCTGGAGAGAAGACCTTAAGACTGAAGAGCTCACATTCTTGTTTTGCATGCAGTGGGAGAAATAGCACCTGCTTAGAGCCAGTATTACAAATTATGTGTTTTCCATTAATAATTTGATAAGTGATTAAATCTGTTTAGAGGTAGCAAGGACATGGACTTGTACTTAATTTAGAGGGACCTTTTTCCACCTCAAGGGTGAGATTGTTACTACTTTAGGCTCAGCTCTGAAACAGTGACATATAAGTTCCTGAGGATTTATTTTGTGTGTTTGAATTTGATCTCAGCTTAGGGGCATACTGTCACACCAGCGCATGAGAGCAGAGTAGATCATTGATCAAAGTAGGCCAAAACATTCCTGAGCAGATATCTGCTGTTTTCCTGAAATCTCTGCCTAGTGTACTGCAATGCAAATGTTATCATGATATGATGATACAAATATGGCAAGGTCATGTTTGCACAAGGGAAGCTCGAGTTATGTCTACACTGTGGTGACAGGCAGAGCATAGGCACTACACAGGTAGCTACAAATCACAGTGAAAGTCCTCAAGAGCTCCCTCCTTCTGGAGCTTTTCCCTGCTGCCTCCCCACTGCAGGCTTCAGCGCTGGTGAAAGATTTTGGTAGCTAGGAGGCAGCTGGATACTATACTGCTAAAAATGCAGTGTAGCCTTGGGAAGTATGCTTGGAAATCTACCGTAGTTTTAGATATGATAATATGTAGATAGCAAGGTATGCCTTAGGCCAACTATAGTGAGACTGAACCTGAGGGTATAGACTCTACAGAGCTGTCTATATGTGGAATTCACAGCCCTTATCTAGGCTCCCAGGTTCCCTATATACGATGCATGGAGAGATTTGGGTACTTTAAGAAAGAGATTTAAAGACACCATCAAGCAGAGCAGGGAGCACCTACGCTAGCCAATAGGAAATGCAAGTGAGAGGGATGGGGCCAAAGACCTGGTCTCTGAAACCTACCACCCGCCCCAAGTTTCCAAGCTCCAGCCTGAGCCTAAACATCTACACAGCTGTTTCTAGCACTGCAGGGCAAGCCCTGCAAGGCAAAGTCTGTAAATCTGGCTCTTAGATTCACTGATGTGGGTTTTAAAATGCAGCATAGGCATATACCCTTTGGTATTACGGGTATTTAAGAACCTAAAAGTTCAGGGGCAATTGTGCAGTGGGGTTGAAGATCTATAGAGCCCTGCAAATCCACGGATATCCGCATTATATCCACAGATATCCGCATCCGCGGATACAATGTGGATATCTGCAGACCATTTCTTGCAGATGCAAATCGGATACAGAACCACATATTTTTATCTGTGCAGGGCTAGAGCCCTGCAAATACACAGGTATCCACAGATACTCACATTATGTCCACATCTGCAGATACAACACGGATATCCATGGACCATTTCTTGCAGATGCAGATCAGATGCGGATCCACATATTTGTAACCACACAGGGTTCTCAAGATCTATGTTGTGGATGTAGATACTTAAAGTGGCAGATTCCTAAATCCCTGTGTGATTCTAGCCCATTGTGTTTTCTACTTCTGTTTTTATCCCGTAGTGGAATTAGGGTGCTAACAAGAAAGTTACTGTATAAATCCCTGCCTGTCAAGATGGTGCTGTGCTATAGGAACCAAATAGCTCTCAGTTCTGACTCAAGTTGGAACTGTAAGTCTGCAGCCAAAGACAAATTTTACTTCTTCTTACTTACGTAATTGTAAACTGCAGTGGTCTGACTCTGGCATAAGGGGAGAATCCAGCTCTGATTCAAAACCTGTTCAAGTGAATCCAAGTCTTTTTATTGACTTCAATGGGCTTTGAGTGAACCCTTACTGCTTAATCATATCTAGCTAATGAGGACACTTGGAAGTTTTAGATGGTTCAGAGCTCAGTATTGTATTTGCATTTAGTAAGAAGTTATTGCTCAATAATAGCTGCTTGCCTCTGCGCCCTTTCTATTTCATATGTAAATAAAGCTCACTTGTTAGACATGTGTAACTGTAAACTGTAGCCAGCTGCTTATTTCCAAACAGTTATTTTCCCCCCAAACTTTTTCTCTATCTATAGCTAGAGGATTTAAATTTGGGATTTACTCTTAAATGTATTTCCTCAACCTGAACATGCTGCAAAATTCCCCTTTAGAGACCAAATTCATGCAGGACTACAGTTTCTGTCAAAATATTTGTGGATTCAAAGAGAGTTTTAGTCTTGCAGGAGGATTAGGGGAACAGGAAGAAAAATAAACCCAATGAAATCAACAGGCAAAAGGGCACAGAATAACCTAAAACTATTGGGACAGGTTTCTTTTCATACAAAACTAGGATTGCTGTCAAACAGAAGGGAATTTTGGGCTTCAGTCTCTAGTCAGATGGCTCCGCTTTGGAAAGTGAGGATGAGATCTGCCAGAAAGGTTCCCCTTCACACATGGATCTCAGGGAGAGCTGATCCCCAGTGCTTTAGACACTTGTGTGCCTAATTTAAACTTTTACCATGATGCCTTAAGGACAAAGATTCTTTAAATGGCTTCCTCTGTATTAATAAGAGAAATCTAGAAAAGGCTGAGTAAGGGTTCATCTAGTCTGCAGCCAGGGGGGTGTGACTAGCAGCTGGTGTGAACATACCCATTCTAGCTGTTCTCTAGCTAGCTCAGTAAAATAGAAATCAGGGCTCCAGGGTGCGGGATACTGTGCCAGCTAAGCTGCACGTGCCCCCTTGACTCCCCTCCTCTGGACTGGACCAGTTTGTTTAGCTGACCCTGAACCCCACTCTATGTCACTCTCCCTTCTATTTTTAGCAGTCTAGCTAGAGTACAGCTGGCACTGGTACATCTCCACAAGCTACTGTTTGCATTTCTGGCTGCAGCATAGGTGAACTGTAAGGGGTTAGATAGAGCCAACCTACTTTCCCAACACCGATCTTAGACAGTGGCCAAGACCCCAGCAGGACAGTGACATTTGTGTGTGATAGTAGGCCAGAGCAGGTGCTCTCGCATCAAGATTTCAGTGCATTTGGGGTGGGGTTTAGAACCAGAGAGTCACAAACACTTGTAAGAAAGCCTTGGAGAAGCTGCAGCCCAAGAACTCATGGGTGTCTGGCTGATGGTTTGATAATGTGAGAGCTTTTGCTGACCTTCTGAAAGTGGTGTTCCACACCTGTGGGTGGAAGACCTGCCAACTTCGTAAACCGTTAATCCATCTTGTGTGTTTGCAAAGTAATTCCCAAGAAACATGCATCTTCTAAACCAGGGGTTGGTAACTTTTGCCGGCCCCCATGCCAACCCCACGCACTGTACCCTCAGCAGGTTCCTTTTCCCTGCTGGCCCTGCCATGGGGAAAAGACTTCTCAGCTGTATCTTTCAGCTGTCAGCTGAAATACTCTATAATAAATTAGACAAAGCTAATGTCCCAGCTATTGAACTGTCTAAAGGTTAGACCACGTTTTCAAAAGGGTTATCTATTAGTCAAAAATGATTAGTTGGGATTAGGCTAACTGTGTTATCATTGCTGTAAAATAAAAGAAGCATAAGGAAGTTTGTGGAGGGGAAGAAAATAAACAAACATTCATCTTGTACTAGTCAGCCTTGGTATGTCTATTTAAACTCTTTTGTTGCCAAGACACCAGGAGTGACTTGACTGGCACATTAGACTCTGGCACGCACCTGTATTGTGCTTGCCATATCTTTTTGGAGGTGAAACCACCACAGTTGTTTGTACAGAACTCCAGAGTAATTTGCTAATAATCACTCTCCATTATTTTCTTCCTTTGAAGCACAGATGAGGCAGCTAGTGAGCAGAGTCTTCCTGCAAATTCTTATTGTCTTATTCCTGGGTTCAGATGTGACATGGTAAGGGTTTCTCTTGAAATAAAGGTGACATCAAACACTGGATGATCTAAACACAAAGCAGAGTATTCTTACCTTATGATAAACTAACAAGGAGTCCTCTGGCACTTTTAAAGACTAACAATTTTATTTATCACATGAGGTTTCGTGGGGGAAATGTTTTTCCAATTCTATTGTCTGAGGAAGTGGGATTCACCAATCATGAAAGTTCATACAATTAAAAAAAAGTGTTAAGTCTTTAAAAGTGCTGCAGGGCTCCTTGTTTGTTTTGCTGAACTAGACTAACACAGCTACTCCTCTGGAACTTACTTTATAATGTTTCCTTATTAATTAGAAATGTCCACACAATACAGGTGTAATATTGATCTACACCAGCAGATGGCACCATTACACACCCTGCTTGTGTTTTCATTCACTAATGTCTTTGTAGCTTTCAGCGCTTCCCTACTTTAGCTATAGTTATTAGCAGGGGTTGACATAATTTTTCAGATCAGGTTCTCCAAGGAGTACCAACGGAAATTGTTTGGTACTCAGCTCATCGCATTTGTGCCCTCTCATGCCTTAGGCTGCCTCCCTCACAGGGGCAGGAAGAGTTCTGGCTTCACCCATCACCTGCCTTGGGGGGGGGTCTGTATGTGCAGGGGGGGAGTGATGCTGGGGGATATGCAAATGCCCCCTCCCCCCCGCACTTCCTGTCCCCTGTAGTTACCCAATGTGCAGCTGCTGCTGGTCCCCTGCAGCAGCCCGGCTCCAGCTGAGACAGGGCAGCCTCACTACCACCCCCACCCCCTGCCTGGACATCACTCAGCATCTCCCTTACAGCGGCTCTGGGTTGGGTATTAAATATCTTCCTAGGCCTCAAACACAGACAGGCCTCAGGGTTTTCTCCAGAGGCGTTGCTGGTGCTGAGCACAGAGGGCACAAGCCGAGAGTGTCCAAGCCAGTGCCCTGAGTCCCGGGAGCCAGTAAGGCAGGTGCAAAGAGGTGCGCCAGCTCGTAAGTCTCCTGCTCTGCAGCATGTAGCTGAGGCACATGGTGCAGAGCAGGAGAACAGATGGGAAAGTTAAATCATCTCAGGTAGGTGGCGGGGGGCAGCGGCTGCCCCAGGTCAGGGCCTGCAGTGGCTGGCCCCAACCCAGGTGGGCAGGGAGGAGAGGAGGCTACTCATGGCATCTGTACCCAGCCAGGGACTAGTGGGGCCATAGGCAGGAGCCAGCCCAGGGCCATCAGCCAGAGGTAGCAGAGGTCAGGGTCCAGATCCAGCCTGGGAACTGGGGCCAGTGGTAGGGGCTGGACCTGGCCCAGGGCCAGAAGCAGTAGGGGCCGGCGGCCAGATCAAGCCCTGGAGCCGGGCCACTGACAGCAGGGGCTGGGACTACAGTAGGGTTTTTTGCATGGTTTTGGGCAGGGTGGGTGAGCCTGGGGTCGTGCAGGGTATGCTGGTATGCATGTGAGCCTTTGGGAGAAGTTTTCAGTATGGTTTTTGAAAGGTTAGGTGCTCATGAGTACCTGAGTACCACTTATGTTAATCCCTGGTTATGAGTCTCCTCTGCAAAGCTCAAGCACTTAATGGCTTGTTTAGTTCAGCAATTCTCATTGGCCAGATCATTTTTTCTGATGTATCGCTGGACTGTACTCCAGAAACACCAGTGCCTGTGTATATTCATGTCACACTGTTGGTGAAACGATAGAGAGAGGGAGCCTATATCACCAGCTTTAGAGTAACAATAGCATGAGCAAAATACCTTCCACTCGGCTTTGTGTAGTAAACCAGGAAATATGTATTCTATCACAGGGGCTATGGCCACCTTTTCTTTTTGTCTCGACACCTGCAAGATGTATCTCTCTGAGATCTTGATTGTCTTAATGTAAAGTGATTTCAGCACCATGCAGAACACAGGGAACTAAAATAAAGTGCTTCAGGCATAATGCCTCAAAGCAGTACTTAGTTCTATAGATGTGCAAAGCAACACGTTACTTTTATTTATTGCAGTTAAGAAGTAGGGTGGATCCCATAGGAAATGATGTGATTGTAGCATGCATGTTTGTTTTTGAGCACCTGTAATGGCCACACAGGGAAGATGCCATAAAGAAAGTTCTTCAGGTTTAAACAGCTCTAAAGATAATCATTGATGTGTGTTCTGTGTTTTAAAAGGCCTAAGAAACTAAACTATCATATATAAATTTAGAACATGAGTTGTCAGATTCCTGTTTATCAAAGTATTCTGTTAAAATCTGTGTTATAATATCTCTTTGGAGGTGGGAGGAGAAGAGGGAAGGGTTAGGCACTACACTGGAATTGAAATCTAAGGAGGAAACTTTTTAATTGGTTCTGAGATTCAAACATTAATAATAATTTTTGTTTGAGTATCAAAATATTTAACTAACTCCAAGCTGAAGATCTGATTATAAAATTCTTCAGCTGGGGTTCATAATCAAATGGACAACTACTTCCTTAGACCTTTTCTTGGAATTTATATGGATTTATTATTTCTCATGTAAATCACCAGATAAATTTGATTTTAATTCAATTCAATACTGAGACTAACTTGTTCACTTGATAATTGTATTGCTATTTTTTTAGTTTAATTTAATTTAATATTATTAATTAATAGATTAGCTTTGGTGATATGATTTTATTTTATTTTTTTAATGGTTTTCATAAAACCTACAAAACCGATTTTCTGAGGGAACACTGCAATGAACCAGCATGCTTGTCATTCTCCCATTAAGACTTTTTAAATAGACATTTGTCTTAGATGAATGGTATTTTTCTCTGCACATTAGCCAATTAGCAATCCTCTTTGTACTGTGTGAGTGCTTGGAAGGGTGGTAGGAAATTAATTACATTAGCAGCTTCTTGATATTAAGGATTGAGGAAGCAGGTGGGAGAGAGAAATTGCCATCTGGAAAATGGTGATGAATGTTCAAGCTGGTTAAGAAGTCAAAACTCTATGAAGAGGGCTGAGCTCAGCAGATGGAACTTCTCTGAGCTGTATGACTTACTTAGTATTTCATTTCTTTATTTACACAGGTTTTGTATCACCTTTTTTTGGAACCTACCCTTCCCCCAACCACAGACAAAGCTCCTGTAAAAGTCAGTAGAATATGTGCAAGTGGCTTGAAGTGTAGCGGAACCCTTTTCTTTCTTTTTTTTTTCTTTGCTTGTCTTCTTTCAGTTGACCCACACTTTCTATTAAATGAAAATGGCCAGTCACTGTCTATTCCATTGGTTTTTAAACTGTGGGCTGCAATCTCTTGGAGGTCTGCAAACTATGACTAAAATTTCCAAGGGGGTTTGCACTTGCATTTGAAATTTTTTAGGGGATTGCAAATGAAAAAAGGCTGAAAACCACTTGTTCTATTTAGATTTATTTTTATGGGAGATTTCTACTTTTCAGGGACCTGGGGCTGACCCTTTCCCTGTTCTTCTGTTAGTCCCCTACTAGGAAAGAGAGAGCAGAGGGGTTGGGGTCTGTAGGCCTAGACTATTTTAGTCTATTTTGTCATATATTTCTTCTTTCCAGCCAACATGATCTTTCAGCAAAACAGAGAAATATTTGCCAAAAATATAATATTTTCTGGTCCTTCTACTCTTCTTCTTTGGTCTTTATCTGATCTTTTTCTTTTTGATAATTTAGATGGCAAGGATACGCTGGTAGTAGTGGAATGCTGGAATTAGAAGCTGCAAATCACACGTGGATGAGCGAGCCGACCAAGGTGGAAAGAAAATGAGTTCCCCCACTTGAGTTACCAATATATTTCCTAAAAGGCTATATTGTTACTTATCTCTCACTGCTTGAAATTCATATTTATACAATAAGCTGCTTGCTTCCAGTTCACTTTTCACATGTTCACTTCTACCCCATGTGCTTAATTTAGATCTCCTATTGTGAAGATCTGTTTTCTTCCTTTACCAGCCAAGGTTCCTTGATTATACCATCAGAAAACTACCTCTTAACAAAGAAAAAGTGGCAATTCTCATTTGAAATTATTAGCTACGAATGCTTTCAATGATGAGATAAAATGGAGAAACTTTCTGATTCTGGGAAGAATGTGTGCTAGTTGTGACCAGACGACAATTCCTTTCTGGCCACAACCTCGGAAGTTTTGAAACTTCCTCTGTAGTGGAATTAAAAAAACTTTTGAATGTTTTTATGAAGATAGAATTGTCAATGTCCATTTTCAGATCAAGACCTGAAGCTTTTGACTTGGGAAGGTGGGTGAATGACCTGGTATGTAAGGCTATGTCTACACTAGAAAAGTTAAGTTGACTTTGTTAATAGCTTTAAGTCGACTTAGTCCACTTTGTTAAGTTGACCTAACCACCCTTAAGTCGACTTAATAAAGTCGAGTTAAGGGTTACTCCACATCCACACCATCCTTAAGTCGACTTAAAGGTTAAGTCGACTTAATGACTGGTAGTAACAGAGTCGACTTAAGCTTTCATTAAGTCAACTTAAGGAATTTCTTAAGGCCATTTAATGAAAGCCTGGTGTGAATGTGGCTAATTTAAGTCGACTTAAGCCTCCTTAAGTCGATTTAAATTGCCAGTGTAGACATAGCCTCAGAGACCTAGGTTCAAGTCACTTCATCTAATTCAGAGCCAGATTTTCACCGCACATCACACAATGAGGCAGAGTAGAGACTTGAACCTAGGTCTTCCATGGCCCAAGTCAGCGCCCAAGCTACCAGAATATGCACTGTAAGCAAATCAGTCTGTCTCTTTG
Organism: Pelusios castaneus; assembly: GCA_007922175.1. Lineage (NCBI taxonomy): Eukaryota > Metazoa > Chordata > Testudines > Pelomedusidae > Pelusios > Pelusios castaneus. The sequence continues at coordinate 1,756,272 of ML685756.1, forward strand.
CCCCTAATGAAAACTTAATCAAAACTATTATGTCTCTTCAAAACATTTCACTGAAAATGTTCCTACCAGCTCTCACATGCTATAGTAGCTAATGTAGCTCCAACCTAGATCCACAAAATCCCATCGCTCTTATGTTGTGTGAGAGTAATTAGCAAATTCTCAGTGTAATGATTACTACAGTTTTTTCACTTTGGCTATGTCTACACTAGAAACAGTTAGGTCAACTTTGTTAAGTCAACTTAATAAGGTCGACTTTAAGTCAACCATAAAGTAGTTACACTGAATGGGGACTTAGTAAGTCGACCTAACTGCCTTTAAGTCAACTTAATAAAGTCGATTTAAGAGTTAATCCATGTCCACACTGTACTTAAGTCGACCTAAGGAGTCGACTTAAGGGTTAGGTCAACCTAACTGGTGATTCTTACTAAGTCAGCCTAAGCTTTCATTAAGTCCAGTGTGGATGGGGAATAATTTAGGTCAACTTAAGGCTCTTTAAGTTGACCTAAATTGCCAGTGTGGACATAGCATTTGAGTGCAGTGAGTTAACGCTTGAAAAGCAAATACTGATGTTCACTGAAATCATTGTCAATGCAATCACAGAACAATATCTCTTCTCAATTAAAAAAAGTGAACTGGTTCCACATAAAATCTTCACCAGCCCAGATGGCAGCTTTGGGATGTACCAATCCTTGAAATGTTTGGGTTTGTTCAAAGGAGGGAAAATGTATGATTTGGAGTAGAGCAGTGTAACATTCATCAGTGTTAGTCTCAGGGATTTCAGAGAGAGACTTTATTTCTGCTCTACATTTAGCTTTGGATATCATGTTGAAATAAAATAAAGCATAGAGCTCTATTCACCACTGGCTACACTAGTGTAAATTGACTTCAAACTGTGTGTAACACAGTGGAGAATCAGGGCCTCAAAGTGCAGTTCAGCTGAAAAATGTCATCTGGCTCTCTCGCAGCCATTTTTTTCTTGCACTGGTGATACTACTGAGCTGAGGATCCCTGACTTACAAATAGAAGTGCCTTTTATTGCATTTCCCCATATTTACATGCACACACATACACATTTGCTGTTACCCATGCCAGTTTTTCCTGTTTTTCCATCAAGATATTCTAAATTCATCTACTGTCCTGAACTCTGAGCTTTTCTTTACTGTTTCAATGCAAAAATCACTAGAAGAGAACAAGGTGTGGGAGAGGAAACCCTTGTTTTAACATGTGTAGTTCTGGCAGTTCACAAAAAAATAAAGAACTGTAGGAAAAAAACATATAGAGGGTAGTTGGATTTTAAATCTGAATGAACAGACCATTCTTCTTAAAAAGGCTTCTAGCAAATTCCAGTTGGAATCATCATGGTCTGAACATCTAAAATTGCATTTATTGCACTTATTGAATAAGCGAAAAACTTCACCTACAATTGGTAAAGTATGTGGTACTTTGATTGCAGTTTTGTTGTAATCATGTTGGTTCCAGGATATTAGAGAGACAATGTAGGTGAGGTAACTTCTTTTATAGGAACAATTTCTCCTGGTGAAAGAGACACGCTTTTGAGCTACACGCCGCTCTTCTTCAAGTGCTGAAATACAGCAAGATTATCAAGATAGCGCAGAATTATTAAAAATAAATGTTATAACTTTCTATGGGATTAAGTATGTGTCAGAGAGACATAAAAAACAAATAAAACTCAATAGGCCAAACTCATCTCTGATGTTAGGATGGATAACGCTATGTATTTCAATAGAATTGCATCCATTTTTCATTTGTACCAAGTGCTTTCGTAATTCTCCCAAGGAGAAACATCCATTGAAGCTTAGTACTGTCATTTTAATAAATATTCATTTTTGTATGGACTTCCTTTCTTTTCCCTTAACACATGGTAGAGGGCATTGTGTATTTAGCTACAGGTGGAGTACCAATGGAAAGAGTCGAGATGTTTTCTTCCCATGAAAAATCCTAATTAATGGGATGTAAGAAGCATGGCACACTGTTATATGGCTGACAGCTGCAGTTCAAGGGCAAAAAGTTCAGTACTTGAACATTTAAGCAAAAATTCTCCCTTATTAGCATGGGTGCTGGCCTATAGTGATACCATTTTTCTATGTGGAGTTGCTCTGAATTTACAGTTCTGTAAATGAGAATAGAATTTGGTCCCTTGAATGGATCATTTAAATACTGTAGGTAGAAATTCCCAGTGTGTTTAATGCCATGAATTGATCACAGGAGCTTCCCGGGTGATCTTGTCTGCTGTTGGGGGTTATACAATAAGGCAAGCCAGTCTCTTAGACAACTGGGTTCCTGGCCATTCATAGCTTTAAAGGTTATTGGCAGTATCTCAAAGTGCACTCAGAACAGAAAAAGAACATAGCAGTAGAAATAGATATGATATAAATATAGATTTTAGTAACTCCCTTTCCCTGCTCCCCAGTGGCCGACCCCCACTCCCCAACCATTCCGGTCCACCCTCCCCCCTCACTTACTTGGCGGAGCTGCAGGATCATGTGCCAAGTCACTCCCTGCCCAGGCCTCCCCTGCCCTGAGCCACATGTGTCTGAGCATGCTCAGGGTGGGAGATTTGAAAAGCAATGTCCCCAGCTAGGCCACCAGGCACCCCGAAGGCCGGATTCCAGCCCCTCGTGGGCCAGATTCTGGCCCGCGGGCTGTAGGTTGGACAAGCCTGCTCTAATAGTAAGGTGGAGGCCAAACGGCTTCACAAAAGTCATGTGACACTTCTGGCCTTTAGGGGCCCCTCATAATTTGAGGCCCTAAACTGTAGTTTACTTAACTTGTGCCTAAATACATCACTGCATGACATTCTTGTAAGCGAACTAGGGAAATGTGGTCTAGATTTAACTACTATAAGGGGGGTGCCCAACTGGTTGAACGACAGTAATCAAAGAGTAGTTATCAATTGATTGTTGTCAACAGGGGTCTATCCTTGTACTGAGAGTAGCGAGTTTGCTTGTAAGATTTGGGAATGACAAAAAGTTAGGAGGGTTTACAAGCATTTTGGAGACAGGATTAGAAGTCAAAATGGCCCTGACAAATTAGAGAATTGATCTGAAATCAACTAGATGAAATTCAATAAAGACAAGTGCAAAGTACTATGCTCAGGGTGGAAAATCAAATGCTCAGCTACACACTAGAGAATAACTAGTTAGGCAGTAGTACTGAAAAGGATCTGGTGGTTATAGTGGATCACAAATTAAATACAAGCCAACAGTATGATGCAGTTGTGAAAAAGGCTAATCAGGAGTGTCATATGTAAGATAAGGGAGGTAATTGCCCTGTTCTACTTGGCATTGGTGAGGCCTCAGCAGGAATATTCTGTCCAGTTTTGGCCCCCTTGCTTTAAGAAAGAGGTGGAAAAAATTAGAGTGTCCAGAGGAGAGCAGCAAAAATATTAAAACATTTAGAAAAACCTAACCTATGAGGAAAGGTGAAAAAAACTGGGCATGTTTAGTCTTGAGAAAAGAAGACTCAGGTGAGACCCCATAAGTCTTCAAGTATGTTAAGGGCTGTTATAAAAAGGATGATGATCAACTGTTCTCCATGTCCACTGAAGACAGAACAAGAACTAAGGAACTTTATCTGCAGCAAGGGAAACATATGTTAGATATTAGGAGAAGCCTTTTAATTACCAAGATAGTTAAGTACTGGAATAAGTGTCCAAGGGAGGTTGTGGAACCCCCATCATAGGAGGCTTTTAAGAATGGATTAGACCAACACCTGTCAGGGATAGTCTAGACCTGTGATATCATCTCAGTGTAGGGAGCTGACCAAGAGGACCACTTAAAGTTCCTTTCAACTCTGTATTTATATGAGTCTATAAGAGGCCAGTCTGAAGACCTGTGTTCAAGTTTTAAATGATCAGGGTGCCAAGTGCCACTCAGAGGCAGAATACTTTTTTAATGGACTTAAAGGGCAACTCTAAGTAGAACTGATTTAAACTATCATCTCGCAAATTCTGCATTAGAGAGGCATGGTTTTGTAGCTACCAGTAAATGATGAAAAGCAGCATAGGATACCACAGATCTCCAAATAGTCTGTGACCCGCCTCTTTCTCACCCTTGCCTGCTCTCTTGGGACATCCTGGTTCCCCAGGGATGCAAAGAGGGAAGAGTTCCTGTGCTCCCAAGAGTGCTGGGATTGGATTTATACTGGGCCCTTTTACTGATCTGCAAGAGAAAGGGCCAGGGCTTGTGTAGTCTGTACCTGTTTTGCCTCCGCTCCCGCTTCCACCTCCTCCTGCTCTCCTTCCCACCCTGCAACCTGCCTATAAGCCTGTCAGAATCTGGCTTGTAATGAAGGCTACTTTTCTTTTTCACATAAATTTCAGAAAAAAATTCTTCAATCTTGGGTATCTTATACTTTCCCATGCTATAGAAACCTAGGTCATGAAGGTGCTGGAACTTAGACCAAAGTTTTGCTTGTCTGCTATAAATGAGTCATTGTGGCGGCTTTTAAATGTAAAGAATACCCATTCTTCTGCTGGAAATGGAACCCTGATTTCCTCTTGCAGAAAGCTGTAATCACACATTCACTGATTCAAACATGTCACTGGTGCCTGAGTGACTGAAGTACCATGTTGTTAACATCCAAAGAGGGACCACTTGAGATGCTTGCATTTTCATGTGAAGCTGATTGATAAAGTAAAGACTGGGCTTGGAGGCAGGAATCTTAAAAAAAGAAAATGAAAGAAATCCAAGGTTGCCTGTTAAGAGAATTGTACTGCCATTTTCATGAGATGTGGTAACTACTTTCTGTCTTTATTTTAGGCAGGAAATAAAGTGGAACACTGGGTTAAGGTAGAGCAATCTGTACAGACAGAGTGTCATGGAATATTAAGATGGCAAATACTGCATCTGTGAATGGGTATGTATGTCAGAAAGACACATAAACAGAGAAACTCTACCTGTTCTGTAAGTGCAATCTATTTTTTGCATGACAAGAAAAGTTGGCTTTATTACGAAAGCAGAAGCTTAGATTTGAAACAGCTTGATGTTCAATTCAAGCTTCATTTCACTCTGGCTTTGAGTTCCGTTTCCAAATGAAACCAAAGTAACACCAAATACTCAATCATTCAGAATTTCGAGGTGCCGGGAGAAGGAAGTTTGGAATCTAAACCTATATTCAAAATGTAATTCTGCAAATGGTCCCTATAATTATAATAAAATAAGTTGAAGGAGGACAGGAGCCATCTTTTCATTCTGTGTTTGTACCCCATTTAGCACAATCTGGTCCTTGCCCATGACTAATGTTCCTGAGTGCTACAATAACACAATTCATACATAAATTTTTGTATTCATATAGTCTTGGAAGATAAGGTAAGGTAAGAGAAGAAGCTTGGAAGATAAAATAAGAAGCTGAATTTTTGTAGCTAGGGCTCATTTCTGTCAAATAACTTTAATGTGCTGTATAAATTAACGGAGGACTTTCCATTTGGAGGCATGCTGGGGTATTGCCCAAAGAGCACTGGTTTCAGCAGACAAAACTGAAGGATTCTCTGGGGGCCAAATGCCTTTTATTTATGTCATAGCCTCATTTTCAGGTATGAAGGGCTGCATATTTCAGATCCAAATGACCATTCGTTTCCAGAGTGTTCTGATATCTCATGCACAGAGAGGAAGCTCTTCCCAAGACAGAAGGGCTGTGCAGCTAATATTTAAAAAGGTTATAGTTAAAGTGGAGTGAGAACTATGTTGGACAACAAATGATGACACATATAATAGAATTTATATAAGATGAGAGAGTAAAAAAACTGAGGTTATATTTAGTATCAGGAAATAGTGATTGAGAAGCATTGAAGCATATGAGTAATTGATTTCAAGGGGAGTATTTATATGCTTTAAATTAGGTATATAAGTACCTTGTGGCTATGTGCTTCATAGCTGGAGAACATCTAAATTTCTGCACAGTACATATGTTGCAGACAACATGGGGGGAATCATTTATTAGATCTTGTCCTAACAGATAATCACAGAACCAAAAAAACGAATGGTAGTTTGGGTACAAATGATCATTACTTGATCAGATTTTTAATGTGCAAACTGCGTAAGGTCCAAACAGGTATTATATATATACCTGGTACTTTAATAAGTGCAGTTTCACAATGCTGAAAAACAATTATGAGCCAAATCAGCTGGGAGGAAGAATTTAATTAGAAAAATGTGAATGATAATTAGGAAACATTTAAGAACACCTTGCTGGATGCCCAAAGGGCCACTATCCCACAACTGAGGGAAAAAAGGCCATGCTGATTAAAAAACTGATCTGATTTAGAAGGGAAGTAAAGGCAGCTATAAAAAACATTTAAAATATATCTATCAAATGTAAGAAAAAGGAAATTGCAAGTAATGAATATAAATCAGAAGTTAGGAATTGTTGAAAATTGATATAAGAAGCAAAGAGATACAAAGAGAAATCTATATCCAGCAGAATTAAGGACAAAAAGAAGATGATTTTTAAATATATTAAAGGAATCCTAACAATGGTATTGGTCCATTACTAAATGGAAATGGTAGAATTATCTGTAATAGTGAAGAAAAGGCAGAAGTATTTGATTAAATATTTCACTTCTGTGTATAGGGTAAAATAGATGTCAGTCTCATCGTTTGGTCATAACACTCTTTCCATTGCACTAGTATCACTGGAGGATTTTAAATAAAAATTTCTAAAATTAAACATCTTTAAATCAGCAAGGTCAGACAACTTTGCATCTAGGAAAGGAGATGGCTAAACAGCCTGCAGGACCATTAATGTTGATTTTCAATAAGACTTGAAACACTGGGGAAGTTCCAGAAGATTGGAAGAAAGCTAACATGCCAATTTTTAATAAGGGGAAACAGGATCAGTTGGGTAATTATAGGCCTGGCTGCCTGACAGGTTTCAGTCATGTTAATGGAGCATCTGATGCAGAACTCAATCAATGAAGAATTAGAGGATAATTTAAATAATGCAGATCAATATGGGTTTATAGAAAAATATATCCTGTCAATCTAATGATTTTTTAAAAGAGATTACAAGTTTGTTTGACAAAGGTAATAGAGTTTATGTAATGTACTTAGACTTATGCAACGTGTTTGATCTGGTATCACACAAAATTTTGATTAAAAAACTAAAACAATATACAATTAACATGGCACCCATTAAACAGATTAAAAACTGGCTAACTGATAGATCTCAAAAAGTAATTTAAAATGGGGAATCATCAATGAGCAAGTGCGTTTCCAGTGAAGTCAGACAGGAATCAAGTCTTGACCCTCCTCTATTTAACATGGAAGAAAACATAAAATCATCACTGATAAAGTTTGCAGTTGACACAAATATTGGAAGAGTGGTAAATAATGAAAAAGACAGGTCGCTGATCCAGAGCAGTCTGGATCACTTGGTAAACTGGGCACAACAACCATCATGCTTTCTAACAGGGGTAAATGTATACATCTAGAAACAAAGAATGTAGGCCACCCTTGCAGAATGGGAGACTGTTCTGGGAAGGGATGACTCTGAAAAAAGATTTAGTGACTGTGGTAGTTACTCAGCTGAACGTAAGCAATCAGTGTGACACTGGGTGCGTCTACAGTTACAAATTAAGTCGATTTAAGCTTGTTTAAGTCGACTTAATTTAATCTGTGTCTACACTACATTTTTCTTAAGTCAACTTAAGCAGCAGCTTAAATCGACTTAAGGAAAATTAAAGTCGACTTTATAAAACCTACTTTAAAGTCGACTTTGCTGGCTAAGTCGACTTTATTAAGTCAATTTAGCCAGTGTAGATGCAGATTAGCCCTAAATCAACTTTAAGTCGATTTAAAGGGCTCCAGGGCTCCCCCACTGCCCTCCCTGCCAGGGTGGCTGGCACAGGCAGAGCCTGGAGTGACCCCCCACAGGGCAGGACAGAGCCCTGCTCACCCTGCTTCTATGCCCTGCCAGTGTCCCTGTCCTGCTCAGCCCAGGTACAATGGGGCAAATGCTGAGCCCCCTGGCACTTGTCAAGGGGTGTGCCCCCCTACCACCGTGGACCAGTCACAGGTCCACCTAGCCCCTACAAGTTGACTTAGGCATCCAATGTAGACGCTCTAAGTCGATTTGGCAGGGTCCCCTTTAAGTCGACTTAATTTTTGAGTGTAGACATGCTAAGTCGACTTAAATTAACAAGTGTAGACATAGCCACTGTGAGCAAAAGGGGTAATGTAATCCAGGGATGCATAAACAGGGGAATCTTGAGAAAGAGTAGAAAGTTTATTTTACTTGTATATTTGGGGACTGATGCAAATCCTTCTGGACTACTGTGAGCAGTTCTGGTCAAGAAGGATGTTGATAAATTAGAGAACGTTCATAGAAGAACTATGAGAATGATTAAAGGAATTGAAAACTTGCTTAGACTGAGTTCCTTGGATCTATCACTGTTTTGCTTAATAAAAAGAAGGTTAAGGGATAACTAGAAAATAGTCTATGAGTACCTACATGTGGTACAAATATTTTAATAATGGGTTCTCCAATCTATCAGAGAATGGTCTAACATAATCCAATGGCTGGATGTTGAAGTTAGGCAAATTCAGACTGGAAGAAAGGTGTACATTTTTAACAGTGAGGATAATTAATTATTGGAACAATTTACCAAGGGTCATGTTGATTCCTCCATCACTGACAAGTTTTAAATCAAGAATTACTAAAAGAGATACTCTAGAAATAATTTAGGGAAACCTCTATGTATGGCCTGTGCTATACAGGAGATCAGACTTGATCACAATGGTCCCTTCTGTCCTTGGATGCTGTGAATCTAGAGCCTGATCCAGCTTCCACTTCAGTCATTTGGATTCTTTCTACTGACTTTAATTGGAGCTGCATCAGACACCCAGAGAGCAAATGATTAATTACTACAATAAAACCAGAAGACGACTTTGCTCTCAATCAGGGATCACAAGTTGGCATCCTTCCTACAGTAATAGTAAGACGATATGAATAGAACATAGAAAGATGCATATCAAAAGCTGTTTTGGACTCTAGCGTCACACCAAGCTTTTACGATCAGCAGGAGTTAGGGATGTCAGCATTATGAGAGAACTATCAGGGAAGGCACATTACTTAGCAGGTGCCTAGAGCCTACCAGCAGCATCTCTTATTAGGGTTTCTTTTTATAATGTTTAAAGACCTCCGAAGTTACATATTAGAGAATTGAACCCCTGCTTCTCCTGTTCCTTTTTATAATTCCCAATAAATTAAGCTATATGACTTTTGTGACTCTTGGGGAGGTTTCATTAAAAAATCATCATTTTTCCTTCCCTTTTCTTTGTATAATGATATGTTTAGGGATGACTGAGCTGTAAAAGGAGATAATTCAGAAACATATAAACGCTTTATCAAAAACTAGCCTGTTTATTACATATATGTATATATGTATGAGTTTGCATATACATATTTATTTTGGTGTCTTTTATGGTCTTTAGTTGTATGTCTACACTGGCAATTTAGATCAACTTAAGTAGCCTTAAGTCGACCTAAATTACTCCCTGTCCACACTGGACTTTCATTAAGTTGACTTAAGAAATTCCTTATGTTGACTTAATGAAAGCTTAGGTCGATTTAGTAAGAAATGCAGTTAGGTTGACCTAACCCTTAAGTCGACTCCTTAGGTCGACTTCAGCACAGTGTGGACATGGATTAACCCTTAAATCGACATTATGAAGTCGACTTAAGGGCAGTTAGGTTGACATACTAAGTCCCCATTCAGGGTAACCACTTTGTTAAGTTGACTTAACAAAGTCAACCTAACTTTTTCTAGTGTAGACATAGCCTAGGTGTTTTTAAACTATTCAGGTCAACTATTAAACACATTTCAAATGGAAAATAAATGTGGTAATTAAAACATTGTGTACTTTATTTTTTAAACTAAAAGTATAACTTGTTTTTTTGCTGAACACACTTTTCCCATTATGTGCCTTTGCAAACAACTAACTTCATGAATAAATAATTCAGCAGCAAGAGACTCTTGGCTTGTGTGTGTAAAGAATTATTACCTGCATTAGATGATAACCTTGCTACCCATGAGAGCCTTAGGCATGTAGTTTTGACTAAGTGATGTTGCTAAATTTCCAAGTAAATCCTATTTTCCACCTAAATGTTCAGGATTGCTCTGCTGCAAGAAATCTGCTGTGCCATGGGATGTAAACCAATGGCTTAAATGATTTGGCATCCTTCAGAATTTATGCTCAGAGCATTAATCCTTTTGAACCCATTTTGTAGCCATATGGAGATCATAAATCATTCTACAAGAGTCTTGCTGTAAATCCATGGTTAAGAGGGCTGTTATTTTGAAATGTTACCATGGTTCTTTCCTTGGTTCAATCAAGAAACATTTTGGGTGACTGGCATGTAAAAAGGGGAAGTAATAAAAAGATACACTTCCAAAATCTAAAACTCTTGTCCATAGCTAAATTGTTCCATTTAATTGGTGTGTGGGCAGGACACATTTATCTTAAAAGCTAAAGAGCTTCCCCCCCCCCCCGTTTTTTTTTTTTTAAAGATGAAGCCATTATCCTTCAAGAGCTTTCTTGATGTGGCTAGTTCAAGAAACACAAGGCGCACGAATAATTAGTAATTTAGAAAAGCTCTTGTTTTTAATAACCATCTAGATTTCCTGGACTAAATGGATTTAGAGGAAAAAAGGTGAAGTACACTTATTTATCTTCTGAAGTATGGTAAGATCAATTCTCAGCACGACTTTTCTCTAAATACAGTTACTCCAGTTTGGTTTTTTGATTGTGTTTAAGTTTATGGGAGTTTTGCGGGGGGCGGGAGGGGGGAACATGGAAATACATAGGCACGTTCATGTGCATTTGTGAAAGAAAACCAGAAGCTGTATGTGCAAATTGGTGATTGCACATAAATCTGTGTGACTAGGGTGACTGTTACCATATAATATAATTCTAGGATTATTTTATATAGTATAATATATAATTTCTATAGTATAGTAATACATAGGGTGCGTCTACACTTGTAAATTAATTTACCCTGCGTCTACACTACAGTTTCCTTAAGTTGACTTAAGCAAGTTGCTTAAATGAACATAAGGAAAATAAAGTTGACAATGTAAATTAAGTCGACTTTATTAAACCTCATTTTAATTCGACTTAAGGCTCAAGTCGTCTTTTTCAAGTCGACTTAAGCCAGTGTAGACCTGGAGTAGCCCTAAGTCGACTTAGGGCTACTCCAGGACTCCCTCATTGCCCTCCCTGCCGGGGGGGAGGAGGCACAGGGGGAGCCTGGCATGCCCCCACACAGGGCAGGGCAGGGCAGGGCAGGGCAGAGCCCTGCCCACCCTGCCCCTATGCCCTGTCAGGGTCCCTGTCCCCCTTTGCCCCATTGTACCCATGTACAATGAGGCAAAGGCTGAGCCCCCTGGCACTGGGCAAGAGGTGCCCCGCCTGCCCTCGTGAACCTGCCCTAGGTCCCTCTAGCCTCTAGAAGTTGACCTAGGTATCCAGTGTGGATGCTCTAGGTCGACTTTGTAAGTTTCCCCCTAAGTCGACTTTAAATTTAGGTGTAGATATTCTAAGTCGACTTAGCTAAAGTCAACCTAAATTTACAAGTGTAGACATAGCCAAAGAGACCAATACCATGTTCAGGGCCCCATTTTTAGAAGCAATGTACTGACTGACGTCAGAAACCATCCCTTCCCCCAAAGAGTTTACAATCTAAATAATAATTCTTCCTTTTCCTCTACCCTTTATCTATCCCTATTTTATCAATGGGAAACTGAGGCAAAGCAGAAATAAGTAATGTGACAAATGTCATTCAGGAAGTTTGTAGAAGATTGAGGAGTTGACCTCAGATTTCCTGGGTCCTATTCCCATTTTACAACAAGGCCCTCCTTCATCTCTAAACTAGCATTTCACAGTTATGTGGTGTCTGCAAGGAAACCCTTCTTTGTGCATGCTAATAACATTATCCCTAAATATTTTGGAAACATGCAGTTATAGAAGTTGAATAACAAACGTGTTTGCAGAATTTATCTGTTTGCCAGCATTCCACATCATAGGCTGAAATGGATGCACTTAACATTTTCTATCCATTTGACAGAAATTACATCCTCCATTTGATGTATAAGTATCTCTGCAGAGTAGAATTATTCAAAACAGAATAAAAATCCTGTATGTATTAACTTTTATTTTAATAAACCATCTGGGCAAAATTTCAGAGACTCAACTGTGCGTAGTCATGGAGGGACTGGGTAGAATCTTACTCTACCCCAATGCATTCAGCATTTCTAAGTGCCCATGGCAAGCAATTTGTACAAAATATTTCTCTTTTTAGTGGAATTGAAGGAATAATTCACAGCAATAAATTACTCAACAAATGAAGTCTCTTATCCTAAGGTGGAATGTCTGCAAGCAGATCAGTTTTCCTCAAATACATTGTTTATTCAAATTTACTTGGTGACACTTTTTCTAAATTGATTTTTTAAAAGAAATTACTTTGTTTGTGGGAGGCTTGCAAGGATTCAGCATTTGATATGTGAAATTTGTGCTGTGTTGGTTAGTTGCAGTGGATCATGGAATTCAAATGGTGTTTGTATTATCATAATTCTTATAACCAGGAGTGCTGAAAGAAGGCACAAGGGCATTAATTCACTCAGGGAGAGGTAGCAGTGAAATAAGATTAGGAAATTTTAGAACATATCAATGTTTATTTTTTATTTTCTCGGGCACGTAGACCTTGCCCAAGGCATCATTTCTACAAAAAACTAGGTCAACATAGGATTTATTGGATGAGCATAGAGTTTAAATATAAACTTTCTCTTGTCACATTCACACAAAGTTATTGTGAATATATTTGTTGTCTTACTTGCAAAGGTGGTAGTCAGAGCCTTATCTGCTTCATTGGATTGCTTCCATGGCAAGGCACCAGTAAGGGGCTCGCTCTTTTAGCAAAGTACCCACCATATAAGAGAGGCAGCATCCTCTGCAAACACTCCAGCATGGAAGCTTGATGTTAATTTCCCATGATGCGTAAAATTCTATTGCAATAATGATCTTGAAGTGGAACACAAAGGTCACAAGGAGAGGAAGTGAATTTTATTCTTAAATTCAAACTAATACCCCACAGAAGAATTTTTGTGGCCTAGATTTGTATGAGTAGATCTTGAAATCTGTTATGTTTGTGAATTTTACCAATGTACTTCTAACTCTTTCTTGACATGGAGATTATTGGGTGCACCAGATATTGTAATGATAGCTCTGGTAGTCATAGAAAGTCTTCATACAAGATGGGAATACAAAATAATGTGCTGCTGACATTTAACACTTTAAAAATATCTGAACTTTAAATGCACTTGTCTAAATTATCACTAGAGGCACAAACTACTGTAGATGTGTGTGAATGTATAAGCTAATAAAAACACAAGGAAAATTTTGTAGCAGTGAGGTGTGTTAGACTTGTTCATTCTTCTGACATTCAAACTGGCAAAAAGCCTTATCACTTGAGACACTGGACAGAGCACTCCAGGGTTCTCATTATTTCATATCTCCACTACAGTCATACCCACAACCCCAATCAGGATTCAGGCCCAATGTGCTAGACGCTGTATATAAACCACAGGATGACATCCCTACTCCAAAGCGGTCATAAATAATTAAACACAATATGTAGCAAGTGAATGCAGCAAACAAGAGGGAAAGGGCAAGGAAACACTAAGATCATGTCTTGCAGCGGTTAAACTGTGCATAAATGAATGGACTTTCAAGCACTTTAAACATATTTAAATGATTACTTTTTCTAAAAATTCCATCAGCTCATAATACTCTGTGCTACCTCCACCATTTCTCCCTACTCTCTGAAGTGATTCTTGCCCCACTGCCTATCAGGGGTTGGAATGCTCCCATTTTCCACACTATTTTTAACCAACATTTTTTACCAAAATAGTTTCCAAAATTTTTCATTTACAGAAAACCCAGTTTTCTGTAAGAAAATGCACCTTTTTGGTATTAAAAAAAATCAGTATAGTTACTTAAAATATTCATTCAAAATGTCATTTAAAATGTGATAATTAAAAAATTCAGAGGCTGACAATTTTTTCAAGAAAAGTTTTGGGTTATTTAAAGCCCCTTTTTGGCAAAGCTTTGTGTCAAAAATGTTGAACAGCTCTATTGCCTGTTACGTTTATATATTCATTTCTTGTTTATTTGTTTTTCCCCTTCCTCTTTGGCTGTCCCTAACAATCCCACTTTCTAGCTCTATTTATTGCTTTTAAAATATATAGACAGAAACCTATCCCTTCAAACTCCTTGCAAAATACGGCTGTCCCTTTTTCATAAAGCCTTTCTAAGGGAGTGAATAACCTCCATTGGGAAAACAGCCACTGAGACCAGGAGTATGCCTCTGCTGTTGTTCAGAGATTGCTTCCTGCAGATGTCATGTGCAAGGAGACAGACAGTGTGTTGGGAAGCATATGCGCTAAAGATAGCATAGACTATGAAGGTGCTTCTGGGGCCAGCCCATTACCTCTGTCCCTGCTCATTTTCCCTTCATAGTCACTTACCCAACCCCACAAAAGTCTCATAAAGTTACAAACTTCTGATAACACTGAGTTACTCTGGTGGTGATGAGAGAGGAGGGAGGACTCACTTGGGAGTGGGAGTAGGGGTGAGTTTCAGGGAAGGTGCTACACTGTCATCTTCTGGGGATGATCCTGTAGGTAATAATCTATCCTGGCAAGAGAATGGAGACAGTGGTCTACTGTCTGGGTCCCTTCCATATCCAAGTTCTATGATTCTAAGAGGTTGCTCTGGAGTGCTCAGGAATTTTTGTTCTCTGAAGTGCAGCAGCCAGGCACATAGATAGTGCGCACCACAATTTGCAGTAGTAAGAAGAAGTTAAAAATTGGCTGAGGACAGGTAGGCAAATTCTTTCCTGTTGGGAAAATTGCTATCAGAACTTCTCTGGCCACTCAGGACCTCAGTCTGAAAGACTCCTTAACACTAAACTGACTGGAAATTGATATACTCACCTTAGAAAGATGACGGGCTGAGTTGACCCCTTGTAGTTATCTAGATTTTATCAAAATAATTTTAAAAAATCAAAGCTAAAGTAAAAATGTTAGTACATGCAACTGTCACTCAAACTAGATCTGTAGCAATGAAAAAGGAGGCCGAGTGGAGACGGTAAATTGGTTGAATGAGCAATAACAACAGAGACCCAGGTCTGAAGCTGCTCCTTGTGTTAAACTGCCATTAAAGTTTGTGAGAGGTCTATGCTCAGTTACAGAGCATCCTTGACATTAAAAATATTCACACATTATTTCCTTAATAATAATAGCCAACAAATGAATCATACTTTATTAAACAAAAAAGTATGTCCAGCATGGTTATTTCAGAGACTATGAGTGGAGTTATTACTGTTCTAGTAAATAAAAGTAGACAAATCAATACTCCAAAATGAAATTGTGCTTTATAAATATACTGGGCTTTATTTTTATTTACATTAAGACCTATTTACTCTGCTCCTAGAGCAAGAAACAACACTTTAAAGTCAGTATAAATAAGTACCTTAATCTCTGGCTAAAAAAATAAGGCTGAAATATTCACATGGCCACTTCTCAGTAATAGCCAATTAAGAGTATTGCTGCTCTAGCAATGTCTGTCTCAGTGAGGTTCACTTCACCTTAGGGGTATGCAGATCTGTTGAGCCAAAATGTAACAGAATGGAGAAAGCAGTTAACCTCAATAATTCTTCCCACTGAGTTCTCCTTCGTCTCTACTACAAAACAGGACATTTTCCTCTGCAGTATCTACATGGACAGCTCCTGTCTGAAGCAGGAAGTGCTCACAATGGCTACAATCACAAATCACTGATTTTTTAAAAAACTTTTTAAAAGACCAAATGCATGCTTACATTTAAGGATGTTTATGTGACCCATTGGTGTGTGTGTGTTACAGGTCTCCTCTAAGTCTGCTCCACAGAGGATACGAACCTGTTGCAGCACCAGAGAGAAAGCTTTGACTCTTTAGCTCATTTAGCTGGGGGTGGAAACTACTGAGCAAATTGTTGCCTCTTCCTGCTGATTGATGTCCAGTGCCCGTACTTGTTCAATAGGAGGTCTGTTTCCGTTATAATCTTGAATAGAAAGCAGGATTAGGAGAAGGTATGCCCTAAAAAAGATGGATAATTTTGATGGGGCTTCCAGTGTCTGGTCAAGGGACTACCTGCTTTATTTTACTACAAAAGTGTCTCTAATTAATTTTAACTGACTTGCTAAACATAAACATACTCATTAATTTACCTTTTCTTTTTTTCTTTTTGCTTAACACCATCCAGAGACTTTATGCTTTGTCTTAAATCATGCTATTTATTGCTGCTGTTGTATTTTTTTTAATGTTGCAACCCTCTGTGAAAGAAGTATAATGGAAATCAGTCAACACATGTTAATTGTAAGTCTCTCCACATGAACCACACGCTTGACTCACACAGGTAAACAAAATGAATGGCAGCTTTCTAGAATAGCACTCCCACTATTACCTTTACACAGTGTGTTACTTTTTATAATTAAAAAAAGTGTTAAACCTCTCATTTGATTAAAAATAACATTTGGTAACAACTCATGAGGACTATCTTCATTTTAAAACAAATTAAGACAAATTGATGGTAAACAAACTAGAATACTGAACATGGCAACAGGTTGAATATTAGTAAGATAACATCTATGCACTCAGTTTCAATGAGTCCAACCACATAGGGCTGCATACATGAGTAATGGATTTAGCAGAAGAATTGATGAGATATATGAAAATTAAACAAAGTGAGTGGATCAAATATTGTTTTCTTCAGGGCAATTTTTCATAAATCATTACCCCTTTTTTGTCAAAAGTTGACATGTCAATTAAATTTGTCATTACATTTTTAGAACTGGCTCTATAACTGATTGATAAATAGGATGAATTGTTGGGATGGATTTTTCACAATTTCCCCCCCAATTTTTCACCAAAATTCAAAATTTTCACAAAAAATTGAAATTCCCCAAATTTAGATCAGGTCCATGGCACTTTCACCGTACTGCAATGTCACAATGATAACAATGGAGTAGTTGTGAATATGCAGTTTCGCTGCTGGCTCTTAGTTTTTGGAATAGCTGCCTGAAAGTTGTCAAGTCCCAGTCATACCATTTTTGGAAGCTAACCTGAAACATATTTGTGCATAGTAGGCTATTGGCAATCACACAGGTAGCAGAAAAAGGGGAAAAAGAATGCATTTGAGCAGTTGCATCGTAGACTGGCAACATCAGCTTCCTTAGAGTTCATTTCTGTCGTTCTCAATTGATTTTAATATATACAGCGCCTGGTCCTTTGGTGATTGGCACCCTGTCAGTCCAACTGATATACTGACATCTATATACTTCAAGGTTAGGAGCTATTTGACAATGAAAACTCAGAACTTGTCTAGACTTACAATGATGCAAAAAAACACCTGAGCTGATGCAGCAGAATGGCAGCAGTGCTTAGTAAAAGCGATACCTATGTCAACAGGAGAGCTTCTCCCATCAGTGTAGAGACTCCACCTCCCTATGGGATGCATCTATACTAGTAAATTAAGTCGACTTAAGCAGGCGTAAGTCGACTTAATTTACTCCGGGTCTACACTGGAGTTTCCTTAAGTCGACTTAAGGAAAATTTAAGTCAACTTAATAAGACCTCATTTTAAGTCGACTTAAGCCAGTGTGGACACCCTAAGTCGACTTACAAGATAAGTCTACTTAGGGCAGGGGGAAAAGGGAGCCCCTGCTCCCTTCTCCTCAGGAAACCACTAGCGGCTTGTCCTGGGGAGAGCCAGTCTTGTGCGGGGCTGGTTCTCCCCAAGACCCGCAAGCCGCTAGCAGCTCGTCCTGGCTCGGTCCCGGGGAGAAGGGAGCACGGGGCTCCCTTCTCTCCAGGACCCCAGCAGTCCTGACCAGAATGGAGCCTTGCAGCTCCTTTCTGCCTGGGACAATCCTCTAGCTGATAGGGAAACCTGATAGGGAAACCATGTGGGTTCCCTATCAGCTGGAGCGCGGTCCCGGGCAGAAAGGAGCCGCAGGGCTCCATTCTGGCCGGAGCTGCTCGGGTCCTGGAGAGAAGGGAGCCCCGCAATCCATTCTGGCCAGGACCGCTGCGCTCCCTTCTTCCCAGGACCTGAGCAGCCCCGGCCAGAATGGAGCCCTGCGGCTCCTTTCTGCCCGGGACCTGAGCGGTCCCGGCCAGAAGGGAGCCAAGCGGTCTGGGCCAGAAGGGAGTTCTATGCTCCCTTCTCTCCCAGAAAACTCCGAGGCTTGCTGTCTCGGGGAAAGCCAGCCCTGTGCGGGGCTGGCTCTCCTCAGGATAAGCCCCCCCTAGCGTGGGGAGCTGAGGCTCCAAAGGAGCCTCGCCTCCCCCTGGACCTAGCCAGTCGACTTAGAGAGTCTAGTGTAGACTCTCAAATTCGACTTAGTAAGGCCAAGTTTAAGTCGACTTAAGAATCCTGTGTGGTGAAGTCGACCTAAGTGGGATTTTCTCCCACGAAAGCTCATGCGATAAATAAATCTGTTAGTCTTTAAAAGTGCCACAGGACTCTGTTGTCTAAGTTTCTAAGTGTAGACATAGCCTATGAGATGTAGCTATGTCAAGGAGAGAAGCCTTCCCATCAACATAGCAACGTCTACACCAGGAATCAAGTCAACATAATGGTGTCACCCAAGGGTGTGGCTGTTCCAAACCTCTGAGTATACAGTTATACTGACAGAAGTTGGCAGTTTAGACCAAGCCTCAGTTCTTGCCATCTGTCTCCTCGCATGCAGCCAGTGATAGACTAATAGATGCGAAGGTCAGAAGGGACCAATATGATCATCTAATCTGAGCTCCCGCACAATGCAGGCCTCAAAACCTCACCCATCCATTCCTGTAATTAACCTCTAACCTATGGCTGAGTTACTAAAGTCTTAAAATCATGACTTAAAGACTTTAAAATACAGAGAATCAATCAGCAAGTGAGCCATGCCCAATGCTACAGAGGAAGGTAAAAACCCCCAAGCCAGTCTGCCCTGGGGTAAAATTCCTTCCTGACCCCAAATATGGTGATCAGTTAAACCCTGAACATGTGGGCAAGTCTCACTAGCCAGTCAAGAAAAAATTCTCTGTAATAACTCAGAACCCACCCCATCTAATGCCCCCTTCCCAGGTCACTGGCATATCTATCATCAGTAGTAAAAAATGGACAATTGCCAAACTAAGTCGTCCCGTCATATCATTCCTCCTCAAATTTATCAAGCTCAGTTTTGAAGGCAACTATGTTTTTAGCCTCCACAGTTCCCCTTGGTAAGCTATTCCAGAACTTTACTCCTCTGATAGTTAGAAACCTGTGTCTAATTTCAAGCCTAAATTTCCTGATGGACAGTTTGTATCTATTTGTTCTTGTGTCCACATTGGCGCTGTATTTAAATAATTCCTCTCCCTCCCTGGTATTTATCCCTCTGATGTATTTATCGAGAGCAATCGTATCTCCCCTCAACCTTCTTTTGGTTAAGCTAAACAAGCCAAGCTCTTTAAGTCGCCTCTCATAGAGCAGGTTTTCCATTCTGCAAATCATCCTTGTAGGCCTTCTTTGCACCTGTTCCAGTTTGACTTCATCTTTCTTAAACATGGGGGACCAGAACTGCATGCAATATTCCAAATGAGGTCTCACCAGTGCATCGTATAACAGTACTAGCACATCCCTATCTCTACTGGAAATACCTCTTCTGATGCACCCCAGGACTGCATTAGCTTTTTTTATAGCCGCATCACATTGGCGATTCATAGTCATCCTGTGATCAACCAGTACACCCAGGTACTTTTCCTCCTCCCTCATTTCCAATTGATGCATCCCCAACTTATAAGAAAAGTTCTTATTTGTCCCTAAATGCATGACCTTGCACTTCCCATTATTAAATTTCATCCTATTCCTAATACTACAGTTTACAAGGACATCCAGATCATGCTGTATGATATCCCGATCCTCCTCTGTATTGGCAATACCTCCCTACTTGGTGTCATCTGCAAACTTAATTAGCACATTCCCACTTTTTGTGCCAAGGTCAGTAATAAAAAGGTTGAATAAGATTGGTCCCAAGACCGATCCTTGAAGAATTCTGCTAGTAACCTCCTTCCAGCTAGACTGTTCACCTTTCAGTATGACCCGCTGTAGCCTCCCTTTAACCAGTTCCTTATCCACCTTTCTATTTTCATATTAATCCCCATCTTTTCTAATTTAACTAATAATTCCCTATGTGGAACCGTATCAAGTGCCTTGCTGAAATCTAACTAAATTAGATCCACCACATCCCCTTTATCCAAAAAATCTGTTATCTTCTCAAAAAAGGAGATCAGGTTGGTCTAGCACAATCTACCTTTTGTAAAGCCATGTTGTATTTTATCCCAGTTACCATTAACATCGATATCCTTAAGTACTTTCTCTTTCAAAATTTTCTCCAAGACTTTGCATACTACCGAGGTCAAACTAACAGGCCTGTAGTTACCTGGATCACTTTTACTCCCTTTCTTGAAAATAGGAACTATATTAGCAATTCTCCAGTCATACGGTACAACCCCTGTGTTCACAGATACATTAAAAATCCTTGCTAACAGGCTAGTAATTTCACGTGCCTGTTCCTTTAATATTCTTGGATTGAGATTATCCTGACCCCCCGATTTAGTTCTATTAAGCAGCTCAAGCTTGGCTTCTGCCTCAGGTATGGTAATTTCCACCTCCACGTCCTCATTCCCATTAACTACCCTACCTCTATCCCCAAGCTCACCAACACCCTCATTAAAGACAAAGGCAAAGTATTTATTTAAATATTCAGCCATGCCTCGATTATCTTTGATCTCCACCCCATCCTCAGTGTTTAGTGGTCCCACTTCTTCCTTCTTTGTTTTCTTCCTATTTATATGGCTAAAGAACCTTTTACTATTGGTTTTAATTCCCTTTGTGAGGTCTAACTCTGCTTGGCTTTTGGCCTTCCTCACTTGATCTCTACATGTTCTGACCTACAAGAGGTAGCCCTCCTTTCCTATCCCTCCCATCTTCCATTCCCTATAGGCCTTATGCTTCCTCTTAATCGCATGTCTGAGATGTTTACTCATCCAGCTTGGTTTACAACCATTGTCTATAAATTTTTCCCCCTTCTTTGGAATGCAGGCTTCAGATAGCTCCTGCAACTTTGACTTGAAGCAGTTCCAAGCATCCTCAATGTTCACATCCAAGAGTTCTTTGGTCCAGTCCACATCCCTAGCTTATTCCCTTAATTTTTTTAAGTTAGCCCTTTTGAAGTCAAAGACTCTGGTCACAGATTTATTTTTGTTTATCCTTCCATTCAGTTTGAACTGGATTAGCTCATGGTCACTTAAACATAGGTTGTCCCCTACAACAAGTTCCTATATGAGGGCCTCACAACTGATCAATACCAAATCTAAGATTGCGTCTCCTCTTGTTGGTTCAGAAACTGTATGTTGGAGAAATAGATTCACATACATCTTACAGATTCAGTTTGAAAGTTCTTGATGTCCAGAAAGCACTATCACATCAGTCATGGGTGCCACTACAAACAAATAAAGGAATGTGACATTGCAGTTATGAACAGCTAGCAGCTAGTCTCCTCAGGCCGTGTGTTGTTCGAACACTTTCTGTGCCAAGGAAATGAAACAGGAATGAGAGCACTGATCTGGAGGGAGTAAACACTCTCACATCAACTAAAGGAAACCTTCCCAGAATGCAACCTGATAGAATCTCAGGCATCATTCTCAGTCCATTATGAACGTTACTAGGAGACATGCATGTACATCGAGGTGTATAGAAACAAAGACAGTCTGAAGATATTTGTTGCAGAAATTATGGTAGAGCCTCTCATCCAATCTTAATTTGTCTTTGCTCAATTTATTCATTAAATAAGCTTTTTGTCTCCAAATCATTGTGGCTCATAGCTGCTTCCCCCCTCCCCTGCATTAATTAGTGATGCATATTAAAAATCTGATTTGAATTAAAGAAAAATGTACAGTTCTATCTTTAAACGTTAAAATTTAGAAAATGAATGCAATTGGGTGTGCTGTTTACAGAGTCATTGTAATTGTGATTATCAGTGACTGAGGAAACAACCTTTTTCTCAGTGCATGACATGTAATTAGAGAATGTCTCATTAATTTTTAAGATCCTGGACTGCAGTACTCGAAGCTCTTATCTTTCGATTATTTGCATGGGGGCACATGCCTTGGAAATCACAAAATAATAAGCTAGGTTCTTATTCCTGTTTTAGTCTTTCCTCTAGTTGAGAAATATTTCCTCTAATGCCAATGCAAAATGAAGCAGTCTCTAAGCTTCATTTCTACAATTTATCAGAGGAGTTCCATGTATAATTCTAGCAATTTGGACCTTATATTATAATTATTTCCTGAAGAGAAATGTTGTCTGTAACTAGATTGTGGTACTGATACACATCATTGCCTCCAAGGAACCCCTGAAAGCAGACTGAGAAGTAGCATGTCTACAATTTAAAGCAAGGGATCTGATAGTTCCTGAGAATTCCTAGTTAGAACTCTGTGAAACACAATTTTTGTTTTGGTGAAATTAGCATGAAATCTTTCATATTTTATTTCCCATAATTCTGCATGCACACAGAAACTCACATTCAGATTGCACTTTAGTCACCATTTGGATATAATACTAATAGCACTGAGAGCACTCTAAAGTGGAAGCTCTTTCTGGCAAGTTGTTCCTGGGTGGAGCAACTCAATGACAGCCTCTGTGCTCTCCCATCCCAGCTGATATGGACCAGGTAGTAAAGAAGAGGAGAATCTTCTTATTCCCACCCCAACCATTCTTGGCATGCAAATCAAGAATTGAATTACGTAGTATACTGCAAACTATTGCCCCTTTACTCTGGTGCCGTCTATACTATTTTTGTACAGTTGTGCACAATACAGACTTATGGGCTACTGTGACCAAATGCACCCTTTTATTCAGACCCTACATACTATTGTAATAATCTTGTACAAAGTATGCCTTGGGAGGTATAATTTGAAAATTTAATAGCAGGCTGGTCAATAATCATGGGGAAATTCAGGTAGCAACATTAAATGTAACAGTCTAAATTCCCCCTAAGTGATATCAATAGCATAGTCCAGTTAGGCAGGACTGGGAAAGCAGGTCTTTCACAAAAGTTGTAAACAGGGTTCTCAGATAGTGAGACGGTAAAGACAAGAGACAAGGAAAATCTGCAATTTTAGGAAACAGAGGCAAGAAGAAATAGTGTGCAACATCATTCACTACCAGACTCTATGTCTCCATCTTGACAGCTGAAAGGAACTTTATTTAGGGATAACCATCAGGGAAATGCATTTTAAAGGACATCAGAAACATAAAAGTGAGGGGCAAAAACATCCCAAGTGGTCTCTTCCTATTCATCTTTCATTGACCGAAGACACAACTCCGTTTCTCTCCCCGTAAAAACTCCCAAACAAACGAACAAATCAAAACCCCAACAAAAACAGTTTATGGGCTTTGGGAGCAGATTCTGACCTGAAAAATGGTCAGCAATGTTACTGAGAACCTGTGGTAAGAATTTCAGCTTGAACCAAGTCCAGCTTGTTAAATTTAGAAAATTTTATCTTTTCTTCCTCTTATAACCACTTCAGACTTTAATGCCTTATACTTTTATTCACTCAAAATCTATCTCTTTGTAGGTAAATAAACTTCTTTTATTCTTCAATCAAAAGTAATCCAGTGTTGTGAACTGTGGAGGTAACTCCATTTGGAGTAACAAATTGTTGTATATTAATCTCCTTAAAGGGTCAATCTGGACTGTCCAGGAGAAGGCTGACTAATATAAACATGCTTTTAGGGGAAAAACCAGAACAGGGCGTGTGTTGGGGGTCACCCTACAAGTGGTAAGCACGGCTCCTGGAAGGCAGAGTGTGGCTGGTTGCTACAGGGGTCAGAGTTGCTAGACCAGGACTGTGGCAACAGAGAGACACTCTGGTGTGACCTGTATACTGCCTGTGAGGAGCCTAGGTTGGGAGTAGCAAAGCATTGTGAGATACCCCCAGATTACAGGGCAGGGCTGACACAGCCCCTCAGTGGTCTGTACTGCACCCCAGAGTGTCATAGTTAGATTTTGGAAAGATGAAATGAGAGTTGTTGTCAAGAGGCAGGTATTACAGGTATAATGCAGTGAATGGGTGATTCAAGGTTATTAGATAGTGATATTATGTAATTCAAAACCTCCTTTACAAATACCACGTATGTAAAACAGAAGGACAAAAGTTAATTGACTGAACTGTTTGTAACATAAAATGTATTTATTGGCTTTTTGGAGTTGGAGCAATTATAGTAAGTTTATTATAAATGCAAATTGGGTGTGTATGCAGTTGTTTCTTGGCATTTATCACACTGTTAATTGGTTGGTAATCTTTTGCATTAGTCCCATGCTAAGTAATTACCTCACCAATTTCCTATTCCTTTTGCACTTTTGACTTCTCCTTTCCCAAATAACTGACAGTAGCTATTTAAAAATTTTAAGGAAATATATCACAGTATATTTAAATGCATGCTAACGTATCTCAGCGAGAAAATGAAAACATTCTGGATATATGAGAGGACAAAGTCCATATTTTATGCTGTCTTTAGAAACTATTCATTTTACCAGATGAAGCCATTTATTTTTTTCCCTGGTATATATTTATATGCATGTATGTATGGGATGTCTCAGTGGGCTAAATGGATCTGATCTAAAGCTTGCTGAGGTGAATGGAAAGATCTCAGTGGGGTTCAATGAACTTGGGTTCAAGCACCGAGCGCAGAGATTGAACATTACTCTTGAACTATACAGGAGGTGTATGTCAACTCTGAAATGAAGCTGTCACATGGAAAAGGGGCTGAAGAGCTACTTTATTCCCAGGTAACTGGGACTGAGGCACACAGAGAGTCTTGATTTCCTTTACATGAGAGAAATTGGACTGAGCCTCCTCAATGGTTATCACTCCCCACTGGACAATGGTGTGAGCACTGTGAGGGGAGGAAGTGTATTTGGAGGGCAAAGGAGATCATCGTGATTGCTTCCAACCGCCTTCACCAACTGCTATTTTTAGAGGCTCTGCTGGACGTACCTGAGCCCTTCTCCGTTACTGAGGTTGCTCTATGGAGGTTACTACTGCAGTATAAGTTCCTGCAAGCCCTCAGAAGGTGGGAGTTGGGAAGGCAAGGTCTGTGGAAGCTCAGGTCAGGGGATCATTTGTCTTTCCCTTGCAAAAGTCAGGACCTTTGTGTGAGAATTTGGGTTATCATGTGAGTGTTTTACATGAGTGAAAGGACTCTAACTCCCAAGTTCTCTACTGGATTTGCTCTGCTAAAGTCAATGGAGTTGTGCTGGAAGAGAATTTCATCCTTTGTTGTTAGTTTTTCTATTTTCTTGAAGTTACAAGCCTAGGATAGGAGGGAGGAGTACTCTCTGAGACGGCACTTACTTGCCGTTGGGGCAACAAACCCTTTACAATAGATAAAAGTAGTGGATCCCCCAGATTTTGCCAGCAACCAGAGAAGGTTCTTTTTCAGATTTTATCCCCTGCAGGCCTCCAAGTATCCTGCATCACTGTTATCTGTAGTAATTGTTAGCCACATGGCATTTATCCCTACACAGGTCGACAAAAATGAATGAGGGATTGGAACCCCCAAAGATATGAATCTGTTACAGCCCCCATTTTCAAGCCTTCTCCCTCAGTTAAGGAAGTAGTTGCTCATGCTTTTAGCTCCAGCAGTTCCCTCGTTCAACTCCAGATGTGTCGGTTCAGATGGTGGCATCAGGTACAACAGGGTTTGATGGGGATCATCAGTATTTATCATTTGTGTTATTGTAGTACCTAGCAGCCTACTCATGATCAGGGCCCTATTGTGTTGGGGACTGTACAAACACTGATGTGAATGTCTGTAGGGCTCAAGATACCTGGGTGAGCATCCTTTGAACAGAGGAAATATGTAACACACTGGTGATTGTGTTTTATAGGTTCACATCTGTGCCAATCCAGTGAGGATATGAGTTGTGATACCACCCGGCCCTCTGCCAAATTTCAGAGCTTTATCTCAAGTTTTAATAGCTTATGCTTTTTCGTTCTAAAGGTCCCTAATTCAATCCCCAGTATGTCAGCCAGGGATGTACAAACTTCCAATCTGGAGCTCCTTTTGTGCAATAACAGAGGAACTCTAGCCCTGGCACTTATTCCAGATTCCCACGAAGAGGTAGGATGGTGTCATGACCCTGCTGCCTGTATGTTGATCACCCAAAATGGGCCAGCACTGAGTTGAAAGAGTGCATGGTATGTTCCTCCAGTTGTCCTAGAGGTATCATAACAGAGTTGTTGTGGTAGACGGGTGGGTGTTTCTTGTGACACCCATGCAGACCCTAAAAGGTGTGTGGTTCTTGTGAGGTAGGAAGGACTTAAGAAATAACTGAGAAGCTTACATTCATGTTTGTCCATTCTGCCTTTGAGAGAAAGACACTGGTAATAGCAACAGCAGGAAGGGAGCTACCGTGTCACCTTCTTTTAGTAATAAATAGTCAAGAGATGAAATTTTCAAAAGTACCTAAGGGACTTTGAATGTCAATGGGAATTAGGTTTCTAAAACGCTAAGGTGCTTTTGAAAATTTAATAATTATCATCATCATCATTTCAAGGACTGTGCCTGTTTGCGCTAACCTACCAATCAGGAGACTGGGAGGCCATGTAACAGCATTGTACCTACTTCATATGCTGACTCTGGGGGCAGTGGCTGGTGTGAAGCCATAGGTATTCAAATGTAAGCAATGGTTTATATATATATGCTCTTGATCTATTTTGTCCATAAGCACAGTCTCACAATTCAAATGAGGTGCTGAGTTTGAGCTCATGCAACTCAGAACATTTTGAAGGTCATCATGACTCTTCTTCTACTGACAGAGGAATTTAGCTTTAAACCGTAGACTGAGGTGCCAATACATAGAGTGTGAGACACATGCAGCTCTTTTATAATTAAAGTGAGGATCACGGAGTCCCATAGACCCCTCCTCCCCCATTATCCACCTAACAGACTGGGAGGGAGGAGGGTCTCAGGGGGTCAGTGAGTTTGGCCACCCCTGCTGTAGAGTATCAAACCACCATACCTCAAGGCTATTCTGTCCCCCTGCCTGCACAGTAACTTCAATGGCACTGGTGTGCCTTACAAACACAGGGTCCCAGCATGCTACTAATGGAGTCAATGGGAGCATGATACAATTCATACAATGGGGGCAGCAGAAAAGAACCCAAAAGAATGAAGTCAACAGCATTAGATAGAGGTTCCCCTTATTCTTCGTGCATCCAAAGGGCGCCTCTTAGTTAAACATCCCAATTGTAAATGCCATTTTTGCTGTGTATCCCAGTTGTTTATGTTACCAAAGCCTCTTTCCCTCTCCCTTCTGCTTCTTTGGTACGAGCAGTGACTCAGTCAAAGTTTTGAGAGTTTTCTGAACATGTATTTTCTGGCTTATCCCTAATATGTTTAACACTGATTTATATAAGCCACTTCCATCAATAGGATTCTCAAGTGTCCAGATACAAAAAAACAAATCTTTCAAACTGAAAACATTGTTATTTACTACATCAATATGAAGACAGCCTTAATTATAGTGGATAATGTAGAAAAAAATGTTTTTTCCAAAGACATGAATATCACTTGGATAAACTGTAGCTGCATAACCCTTACAATGTCAATAGCCACCTTGCAGATCTCCTGAGCATTCAAAATCTACAGCCATTACACTTCAACCATTCTCTGCTATACAATACAGCTGAAAATGTCATTATACTTTCCAGCTCTACTTGGGGGTTTTCTTTCAAAATATAAGGTGATCTGCTTATGTAATTTTGTATGAACTATTTAGTACCACCCTGCACCATTCTTGAGCATAGCCTTCAGCTTCTTGTGTGACATAAGCTGAAGAGCCAGAAACTGTGAAGTGTTCCTGATGATATATTCTCCAGTGCTTATTCTGTTCTAATTTGTAATGCATCTACCAATAAACAATCCACCACTTCCCTTAAGAAGTTGCTACTATATTCAGCATTGTGGAAAAAAAACAACAACCCTGGGTTTGTTTCTGTTTTATTAGAGAGAAAAACCTCAATCAATTGTGTTCGTTTTTTTCCCCCCAAGATTTTTTGAGAGTTTACCAGTATTTTTCAAAAACATCTGTCATTCTGAAGCATTGAATCATTGTAACATATATCTGGAGGGTTTGATACTGGAATCGGTAGGTTCTAATTTGAACCTGTGAATGAAAATGTTTACCATTGTAAAAAGTTAGAAAGGAAGTGATGAAAGCGTCAAGACACTTGTCATCTCTGCTAAGAAACAAAAAAAAAATTGTAACACTGACAGAACGCTGGAGCAGTTGAGTTAAGAGCTCACTGGAGAGACAATTGTGGCAGGGACCCATCAGAGCCTCTTTATATTCAACATGTATGCTTAGAAAGCTCCAGCTCTGATAGTTTTACAGAGAGAGCTGACTATCTGTGATTAATTGTTGACATAAAAGTCCTGTGTACAGGCACAGAGTAACTTGCATATTAAATCAAACCAATAATACATGTAGTCCTGTATGATGTCTCTGACGGGCCAATAAAGGATGTTTCAAATGGAGCAAATGTTTCCAGCAAGCTGTTCACAGTGATTCCTAGTTCCTTGCCATAAGTGTTTACCTAAATTTAGAACTCATCACTGTGTGAGAATAGGACAAAATTGTTCTTCCTAATGTGTCTTATGTCTCACTGAACTATGCTGAAATAAATCTGCCATTGTGTTGCCCAGAAGTTTGCAGTCACTTTGAAGTTCCTCACAAGCTTAAACCAAATAATTTTCTGTTATCCACATATTTTGCCAACTCATTTATTCATCCTTCTCCATCTTGTTAAAAAATAATGTTAAGGGCTAGATTGTGCTTTTTCTGTGCTCCTGGTGGAAGGGGAAGGGTTTACAGCTGTACTACTCCATGAGCTGCTTGGGTAAGGATTTGTCCCAAAACGTGAAATGAAGGTAGAAGAAGTGCAATAGTTGGCATAAAAGTCATTATACTCAGGATATAGAGATGGAGCAAAGAGGTTACATTTGACCTTTGCAAATACTTCACTAGTCAGGGCTGGTGTAGATCCTGGTTTCTAGATAACAGGCTTCTTTATAATAGGATATGAGATTTTGCCATAGGATAGTTCTATCTTATTGAAAGCACCAGAGAAAAGTAAAGTTCTATCTGATATATTTTCCATCTCTGGTTCCTGTGCTTCTATATAGCCCACCTACTTATTTTCTACCATATTACATCACAGGTGGAGTATCTAGGCTATATATGGGACCATATTAGGAGAAGAGCTGGTAAAAAATGTAAAAGTGGAATGGGGAAAAATGAGAGAAATCAGCAGTATGAGTAATGTTACAGCTTACACATAAAACAGCTTCTTAGAGGAGAATTGCCTAGAGACAAATAGTTCTCCATCCTCCATGAGGATGGACTGCAATGCAAATGGCCATGGAAACATAGGCAGAACATTAAATACTCTTCATTGGACAGGTCATCTACAGGTAAATCTTAAGTCACTGAAGCAGCACACTGAATTTAATCTCTATAGCAAAAGGAAGAAAATTCTACAGAGCTGGAGATCATGAAGATAGTAATTTATTTGCAAATAGCATTTGTGGAAAGGAAGAGAAGGCAACACAAAACAGGATTAAATATCAGAGAGAAACAGATGTGCATCAGACAATAAATCTCTGCTGGCAATAATGGTAAATTACTTTGGAATTTCAAACTGTACTATCCTGTTTCTCAAGGGAAGATATATATTCAGGGGAGGGGAAAAAAGACAATCTATCAATAATATCATCTGTTTTATACACCCAGACTGTGGCACTATATTTCTAATTATTTTAAACAAAAATGTTACTTTGTAAATGTTTTGTATAACAACCATATATCTTTTGAACAAAATATCATTTGAAAATATTTTAAAATATGCAGTAAAAAAAATGGCCACAGGAGATCATAGCATCCAGACGCTTTAATTAAACCCCGCTTACCAAATATTTTACCTTTTAAATTGGAGTTTACATTTTAAAAGAATGAGTTTCCAAACAATTGCTGGTAGTTGTCTCTCATTAGACATTGGGTTGTAATGCTGTGCATATAGGCCCTGTGATGGTGCTGGGATTGTATCCCCAGAACAGAAGGGGTTAATGAGGAGATTGGTTGTGTTAGCCCTGCCTCCTATTCACCTGTGCTAGGTGTTAAGCCTAAGAGGTGGCCGTAAAAGGAGAGAAACCTAACAATTGAGGCCTGATGGGAAAAAGAGTGAAAAAGCAGCCTCTGGTGGGACAAGAAACTTGTCTGGAACCAATACAGGGCTGGAGACTGTGGCCTTCCTGAACCCCTTGGTAGAAGTATGGGCTTGGGCCAGATTGTTCCTTTGATTGAATCCCAGGTGGTATTGGGTGTTGAGACAGCCATTGCAGCTGGGGCTCACCTGCAATGAATGGAACTGGTAGCCAATCCCAGCTGTGCCAAAGATTTTTTTGTGTTGTGCTTCTGTTGGATATTGAGTAAAGGACTGGGTTGAATGGGTTAACTCTTTGAAGCAACTTGACTGGATGGCTAAACCACATCTACAGCTGAAGTGCCTTTTACTGCATGCTCCATCTCTCTCTCCAGTTCTTTTTGGGCAACATCCTGCATCTTTCTTGTAGTACCTTAAATACAGTGGAACTGCCATAGGGTCATTTCCCCTGGCAGAATTGGCAACATAGGAGGAGTTCATATCATGTGCTCACTGCAAAACTCTGATCAGAGGTGCCGTTCTCCACAGTGGTATATAAGGGATTTTGAAGGCATAGCTAGAGAATAGGAGTCTAAGAGGATGAGGCTGCACTGGGATTCAAGGGCCCCTGTGAAGTCAAAGGATGTTTACCATTAACTTCAGTGGGGCCAGAATAGTACCCAAAAGATTAATGTTCAGTCCCTGGCTCTGTCAGAATTTGTGGTTCTGAGCAAGTCATTTAAATCTCTTTGCTTCCAAACTCCAACCGTAAAATGGAAATAATATGAGTTAGCATTTGTTGTTGTTCTTTACTCTTTCCCTATCTCAGAGGCATATTATGTGTGAAGTTCTCAGGTACTAGAGACTTGCTGTCATGGGGTGTCCATACCCCTTTCTGGCCTGGCAACCAAAAGTTTAATGCAGGAACCACCAACTGAGAAGCCAGAGGAGCAAGTGGGCTGGAGAGGAAATATATGCTGATGTGAAGCTGCTCAGAGGCACTAGCCAGAAAAGAGATGACCAGAGCCACAGGCTGCAGAAGCTTACAGAAACCAAGGGAGATAAGGAGGAGGTCAGGGCACAGCAGGAGGAATTATTGAGGTCTGATTTCCACTACATGGTTTAAGTCTTTGAGCTGGAATCCAGTGGTGTGGGCAGGCCTGGGATCCATTGTATTTGTAGGGCACCTGTCCTCAGAAACTTAAGGACTCCCAAGCCCCCAAGTGCCACAGTATGTATAAGGAGAAAACCCACACAACCCACCCCACCCCACCCCAGCAGGCCCGAAACTAGCTCTCTTTATAGCCCGGAATGGGACTACCATAGCAACTCAGGCAAGAATAGTTGACTGACTGCCCTGCCGAGCTGAGTGAACGCAGTGCATCTCTGTCTGACCAGAGGGGGTGCTGTTGCCCTTGCGCACCTGCTAACTCGTGAATCTAGATAAGCAGATGTGGGAGTGGTCAGTGGATGCAGGCATATATGAATCCTCAAACCTGAACTGCTCCAGTAATGGATGTGAGAGACCTTCTTACCAGCTGTAGACGTGACAGAGAAATGGCTCACAAATACTAAAATTAATCCAAAATAGTTACAACCCCCCAAAACTTCAATGCAAATAAGATCCAATCCAAGTTTCACTGAGTCCATGAAGAAGAGCTTCATTTAATGGAGTTCAGTTTTGCTTTGATCTAGAACTATAATGAGATAAGTCAAATGGGTAATGCTGCTCTTTGAACTTCAGGTCAGATTAATTCTATAAATTTATGTGCCTCAAAGAAAGAAACAAAATAAAGAGATAACTCATAACCTTAAAACGCCAGAGTATTTTGCAGGGGATAAAAGGTAAAATGGGTCATGTAGCTAGCTATACATATAGCTATAGAAAGAGTTGCTAGAATCTCTTAAATCTAAGATGTTACAGTGTAGTATGAGCATGGTGTGAAAACTACTATGAATTCTTTCTGAAATGAAGCTATTTACTTCATAAGGGATCAGTTCTTTAGATCTGTTTTGGTGAAAAGCAACTGTTTTGCCATCCTTCTGCCTCCGGGTAGGTCTCTTGATGGACTTCACTTTAACTTCAAGTGCTGTAAGCAATTATCACTGAATAGAGTGAAAACATGCTCATTAAATGCATGTCAGTTGTTATTAATCCAATGAAAATAAAAAAAAAATCTTTGAAGTGTTCTTTTGTTCCTTTTCTAGTGGAATCTGGTCTCAGGTTTCAACATCTGCTGAGGGACAAAATAAGAACCATGCATTTCTATTTCATACTTGAGAAGTATGCCTTTATTAGAAAGGTTTGTTAAGAGTACTTGGAGATGTAGGATTGTTTGGGTAGACCATTTAGTGAAGTGTGCTGTATATGATTGAGACTTTCCTCTGGTTTTAAGGAAATTCATGCAACTCTGGAGTGTATTCAGTAAGAATCTGAAAACAGCAGCCAGACCTGGCAGATTTCATGTTCATTTACATGGCATGAGAAATTATTCCCCTATTCAACAGACCCAAAATAGAAGTTCTTCTGCCTGCTTCATAATTAAGTCCTTTGCATATTTGCATTTCATTGGTTTCTTCCTTATACATATGGATACAGCTGTTTTTTGCACATCATAAATTGGAGTAGGGATCAGGAAAATGTATTCATATTTCAGGGTGGTATTATTATGTGCCTACTAAAACCTGTTGTACCTAAAATTTCACACACATAGAGGTAATCTCCTTTTAATTTCTCTCCTAATATGATTGGATAAAGTCTTAGTAAAATGATTGCCCATGTCAACCACCTTCTGTTGGCAAGACTAAATGGGTCAGGGAGCAGTCTTAAATCAGTGTAAATTTTAGGTTAAACACTTGCACAAGGTTACATAAATACAAGGGGAAGGAATCCAGGAGGGAAAATATAGGTAGCAGAATTTATCTAAGGAAACTATCATAGAATCATAAGAAAGAGGAGCTGTGCATTTAGCCCACTAAACATTAGGCTGCCCTATAGCCAACTTGTTTGCTGTTCTTAGTAGTGATCATTCAAACGTAGTGATCTAAAATTCTCATGGCTCATAATGGTCAATACATATTAGCATAAGTAATCATTGAAGTCAAGCAAGAGATTGATTATAGAACCTATTTGACCCTTTGTTTGGCTTTGATGGAAGATGACTTCCATAGAGTTGTATTGCTTATGTTAGGTATGGATGTGATTTCAGTGTTGTTGTTTTCACTTATGCAAGATTAATTTAGGCCACTGTACTTCATGTCCCGCCTTTTTGTCTCAACACTCCCTGCTCAGTGTAAAATTGTGGTGGGATTATGTAAAGCAACTATATAAAAATAATGAACTAATATCTGAGTGTGTGTGTGTGTGTTGTGTTTATATTTCAAAACACACACAGGATATATGGCTATGTCTACACTTGTGAATTTAAGTCAACTTAGAGTGTCCCCACTTAAAAATAAAGTCGACTTAAAGGGGAACTTAAAAAGTTGACCTAGAGCATCCACACTGGATGCTCTAGGTCGACCTTGTGGGACTAGGGGGACCTAGGGCAGATTCACGGAGGTAGGGGGGCACCCCTTGCCCAATGCCAGGGGGCTTAGCCTTTGCCCCATTGTACTTAGGTACAATGGGGCAAAGGGGGTCAGGGACCCTGGCAGGGCATAGGGGAAGGGTGGGCAGGGCTCTGCCCTGCCAGGTGGGAGGGCATGCCAGGCTTCCCCTGTGCCCCCCTGGCAAGGAGGGCATTGGTGTAGCCCTGGTGTAGCCCTAAATTGACTTAGGGGTACCCCATGGCTACACTGGCTTAAGTCGACTCTAGGGAGTCGATTTAAGCCTTAGGTCTACTAAAAAGCAGGTTTTATAAAGTCGACTTAATTTTAATTGTCAACTTTATTTTCCTTAAGTCGACTTAAGGAAACTGTAGTGTAGACGCAGGGTAAATTAAGTCGACTTAAGCAAGCTTAAGTCGACTTAATTTACCAGTGTAGACGCAGCCTATGAGAGGCAAGGTGGGTGAGGTAATATCTTTTGTTGAATCAACTTCTGTTCATGAAAGATGAACTTTTGAGCTTTACACAGAGCTCTTCTTCAGCTCTTTAGACCGTCCACATTGAGTTTCCTCCATACACATCCATGATTTAATTCCATTCAAATATTTCCCTTTCACTTTTTTTGTTTTATTTTTTGTCCACATTTCTTCTCTTCCCGTTTCATCATGTTTAGGCTGTAAATTTTATCTTGGGAGCTACAATATCTAGGGATTGTTGATGTTGATCATTGGTGTCAAAGGGCAAATCCTTTATAGATAATAAACTGAAATGCATATTTGATCCCTGTCATTCCAGTGTGCAGCTTTAAGATGACATTACCTGTCCTTTTAATCACACCAGTAGAGAGTTATTGAAAATGCTTTGACATTTCTACATTTTCTATTCACATTAATCAGGGTTAATTAAGTGATGATAACGTTATGAGTAATGCTATCACCGACACTAATTACCCCCAACCATTCACCTTTTTAGGATGTGTCTGCATGACAGAGAAAATAAGAATAATGTTTGAAATATGGGATGGTTATATATGCAGTTTTATTGGAATTTTGTTACAATAGTTGAAGTGGGAAGGTACATACTTCAACTTTGTATATGAATCTATATAAATATATATTCCCATTTCCTATCTATGATTTTCAATAATTTTTTTTGCTACAATATGTTGGCAGGTATGTACAAAGCTCAGTCTTCACTGCAACATGCAGGGTCAAAGTGGGAAGAGCCTAATGAACCATATAATTCCCACAGAAGTCAGCTGGACTCTTTTTCCATTGATTTTATTGACAGCTGGACTATGCCACATAAAACTGTACCAGGATCGAATCTCAGCAAAACGTTTCAGAATTAGTGGGAGAGATGGGCTACAGATATTAAGAACCTTAGTGGGACCATCCAAGAAGTGGCATAGCTGCCCCTCCTTAATTGTCCTAAGTAGGAAGGGGTATCTTCATCTCTTATTAGCCTGTTCTTCCCAGCTAGCCTTGTTTTTTTCCCAAACAGGTCTGTCAGCTCTTCAGCTCATTGTCCCCAGTCAGCAGGCTCCTGATCCTGCAGCAGGACAATGGGAAAGCACTGCCCTTCGTGGAGTTTTGAGAAGTTTTGTGTTTTGTTTTGTGTTTTCAATGTTTTGTGTGTATTAATATTTCTAAGTTCTAACCATGGCCCAATACAAGGGGTATTTTTATTCTTGTTTGTGTCTCCAGATGTTTGAAGGAGACTTAAACACAGAGTTTAAACCCCTTACACACACACACACACACACACACACACACACACACACACACACACACAAAACCAGGCTGACCCAAAGTGGGTGTAATGCTTAAGGGATGTGGCATTACCTCAGAAAGTATCTGTCATGCTAATCATTAATGTATACAGTAACACCCAAAGTCCCTAATTATGGGCTGGCTCAGTATAAAGACCTATGAAGATACTGTCCCTTCTCTGATGTGCTTACAATATGACAAGTAAAATACTAGATAAAAACCACAATTGCTGCTGCTGTGATGGGAAAGATGAAGGGATATAAATGCTAAGGAGACATCTCCCTGGCGTGGAAACCATGCCGTAGCAGTTTATTGAGCTCCAGAACAAGCTGATAGACTTGTGGTCAGCTGAACTTACTTGCCAAGAGAGTTTATCTCTAAGAATTCATGCAGTTTATTTCAATGAATTGGCTGGTATGAATACATTTGCATCTCTAAAAATAACAGTTCCTTTTGAAATTAGCATATTTTCAATTAAGGCTCCTGCTGTCTATTACTAAACAAGAAACATGCACATTACCTACTAATTGCACTGTCATGGTAAAAAAATCCATAAACTAAACTGACAAAGACAAGAATGGAGCGCCACATATAAACAGTAGCTGTTTATGTACAAGCTGTGAGCCAGGCTGGGATCTAGGCTGAGACTCCAGCAGGTCACATGTAAATTCAGAGCTAGAGAAAACAAAAATTATGTAGCAAAGGCATGGGCATCTAAACTGTGAGACTGAAAGAGCAGAGTTTAAGCTTTTGATGATCTTGTTACTTAGCTGTTTTAAATTTCAAGGTGTTCTGAAAACTTGCAGTGTGTAGCTTCTCATTGCTGAAAGAGGAGTCATTTGTGTCAGTCATCTCCCCTGAATACTGTGAAGCTGGTCTGAAAACATTAATCCCACTGTCATGTGTGGGTAGTAATGCATTGTTAGTGTTAGGTCGTCAGCATGACCTGCAGTGCAAAGGAGGAGGACTAAGATCATGCTAGAAATGTATTCGGAGTGGGGTTCCAGTGCTGTGCTGTATTTAGAATAGAATTTGGTTTTATAATTACACCATTTTTCTTACTCAAGCTATTCTAAAGCACTAACAGGCTAGATTCTGCCTGGAATGTACCACTCACAGCTGCAATGGGGTGTAGTCTGAAAAGAATCTGTGGGTGTGTCTACACTTACTAATTAAGTCGACTTAAGGAAGCTTAAATCAACTTAATTTACTCCACCTCTACACTGGCCTTTCCTTAATTCGACTTATGCTGCTCCTTAAGTCGAATTAAGGAAAAGTTAGTTTGAATTAATAACACCTCATTTTAATTCAAACTAGCGCTTAAGTCGACTTTATTAAGTCAACCTAAGCCAGTGGAGACACGGAGTAGTGCCTAGGTGGACCTTTTAAGACTTAATAAGGTTGAAAAGGGGCCACATCTGCACTTGAAAAGTTAAGTCAACTTTTGTTAAGTTGACTTAATAAGGTCCACTTTAAGTCAACTTAAAGTCGACCTTGTTAAGTCGTCTTCATAAAGTCGTCCTAACTTTTCAAGTGTAGACATAGCCCTTGTGAGTTGCGGTACTGTGCAGTAGCTAGACCCCTCCAAAGAGTCTCATCTGTTCAGTGTGGGAGTTGGAACTGTGGCTCCACCTATTCTCAACAAAATATTCCAATAATATGCTCTTGACTTGACTTGATTTGACTGGCGGTAGTAGGGAAGAATAATTCTCTCCGTTGAAGGAATTAATGGGTTGTAATCTGTGTTATCCTGGAGGTTAGACTATGATTGTAATGGTCTCTTTTGACCTTAAAAATCTGGGATTATGGGCAGATTGATTTGGCATTCGCTTTTCCTAAACATTTGAGTAAGACAGTCCCCCTGCCCCCCAGTATGAATTTTCTCCAAATGCCAGTTTGAGTCATGTGTACAAACATTCACAAAAACAAATTTTCAATGCACTTGTGGGAGTACATGCACTGGAAATGCTTGCAGAATTGACCAGTTAGTGAACAAATCCTGGGATGATGTCATGTGATTTACCTGACCAATTACAACTAAACAATGCAGCTTAATACAGCAAACTCTTTGAGGTCAGTAGATTTTTTAAAAATAATCTAATAACTAGTTGGCGTCTTGGGAATGGCATCTGCTCCTGAATATTCCACAAGCAGAGAGAAAGTAAATCCAGATCTTTTTAAAATACTGTCTATTAATTCTGGGTGTCTGACTTGGGACAATTAGGGCCTTTTTAATTTTTTTTATTTTTTGCGTGTTGTGCGTGAGTTGGGTTGGTGGGGTTTTCATTTTTGTTTTTTGTTGTTGAGATGCACAGCTTCTGTAGTTCCCACTGACTTCACTTAGAGTTATAGGTGTGGAGCACTTCTAAAGATCCAAGTCCGAGAGTTTAAAGCTGGGCATCCAAAAGCAGACACATCCAAATTAGTGGACATTCTTTTAAATATTTAGAACTAAATTCACTGAATAAATTATTTGTTGCAAATTATTTGCTCAGTTCTAATGAGTATAACCTTCAAGCAATCTTCTGATTGCAAATACAATTGAAACAGACAGTGATAGCACTAAGAAACTTGTCTTTGAAAGGTTAATCTATCTCCTAAGTAAGAACCCTCATTAACAAAGAGCTGTCGTTCTAAATCCCTAGCTCATATCTATACTAAAGGAAGTGGCACATGGTCTTTTGGCCATTAATCACCTTTCAGCCAACCACTTCTTGTCTCTTGCACTGTTATTCTCAGTCCTTACATAATCCTGTTAGTAACTGATGTCTGTTGTCAAGCATTGCTATTTTAAATCTTGATCTCTGAACCCTAATTTATTGGCTGTCCAATTTAACTTCAGTAGATTTGGACTGAAGCCTAATATGGATTCTGCAATTTGATCTACCTATGCAAATATTCATTACTGCCTCATAAAGTTGAAAAAAATATTGTATTGAAAGCCAAGTAATTAAACCGTATGACACAGTAGGGAAATGTGCATGACCCCATGACAGTTTGGTGGAAGTGGAATAATTTGTTTCAAATAATGTATAAAGAAGAAAAACAAACACATTTGATGAGCTTGTGAAACTTGGTAAACAGCTCGCATAACCATTTCGTGGCAAAAATCATCACTATAGAACAGCAAACCTTTGGTTTGATTAAAAAGCATGTACCTGTTTTAATAAATCTATTTTTGATATTAAAATTGGAAATATGCCTGGAGTAAAAGAATGGAAACATACTGTTGAGGTTATTCACCCTAAACAGAATTAAATCAAGCTTCTACTATATTTGTTGGGAAGTTTTTTCTGCTTAGAAAACCTACTGGAAAAACTTGCCTAGAACTCTAGTTGACAAGTTACCTCTAAAATGCCATGATTTATCAGTAGGATGCCTAGAGCATCAGGCTCTGTAGAGCAGCAGATGTTTCAACTTTTAAACATTGTCTTTTGCTGCAGATTTAAACAAGATATTTTGACATGTCATCACAACAGAATGGCTTTGAGCCGCCGATGCTTTTTTGTTCTTTTGGTCGGATTTAGGGCGTGATGCAATGCCCATGGAGGTAAAGTGAAAGATGGATTGGGTCCTTACTACTTTTATGACTTTTTTTCTTCAAAGCTAAAGTAAATAAGTAATTTTGTCATCTAAAACTGTTATCTATCCCTGATAGATCACTCAGGAGATCTCAGTTGCCCAGAAAAAAGTATTAAAGATAATGCATTAACCTTACTAATTGATTCACTACAATTGTTACAATATTGCCTAAAGGAGCCATAAGTAATATCTGTATGATGCAGTGAGCTGGTTAGAGATGCAGTCATTCATTTGAACAAGTATGAACAGGTACAGCTATAAAATACTTGAGGAGGGCAAAGAAATACGGGATGAGACCTTTCCGTTCTTAGATTCCCAAGTCATATAGGCTCTTCACAATATTTTTTGTGTCCAGGGTGCCCCCTCTTCTGTGTCTCAGATTGGGGATTCTTTTTTATTTTTTGGCTTTCACTTGCTCTGCCAAAAATCGGTGTTATAGTGGGTAGCTAGTAAGGTAGAACTGAACCTATAGATAGCTTAGTCTCAATCTCAGACTTGGTTATGAGAGCAAGCTTAGTGTTATAGCTCATGTCAAATTGTAAAGAATGCTGGGCTTGTTAAAACAAGTTTGTATTTATCACTGAAAGCTTATACATTTGGATGATAAACAAGAGACTGTTGATTAGGAGTAGAGAAGCTGTTTACCTCTGTATTTAGTACTGGTGTTATGGTTGCTGGAATACCAGGTCCAGGTACAATTCAAAAGGGACATTGATGAATTAGAGGGGGTTCAGAGAAGAGCCATAAGAATGATTCAAGAATTAAGAAATATTTATTGTGGTGATCTATTCTAGGCACTCAATTTTTTAGCTTAACAAAGAGGATATGACTTGGGGTGACGATTACAGTCTCTACATAACTACAAGGAGGAACAGATATTTGATAATGGACTTATCAGTCTAGCAGTGAAAGTATAACACATCCAATGGCTGGAATCTGAAGTTAGACAAATTCAGACATGAACTAAGGCAGAAATTTGTAACTGTGAGGGTAATTGAACCATTGGAACAATTTACAAAGGATCATGGAGAATTCTCAATCACTGGCAATTTTTTAGTCAAGATTAGATGTTTTTCTAAAAGACATGCCCTAGAAATTATTTTGGGGAAGTTCTCTGTCCTGTCCTGTACTGGAGGTCAGACTTAGATGATCACACTAGTCCATTCTGGCTTTGGAATCTATTTCTCATGATCACACAAGCACAGTAACATAAAATACAGTATAACATACTCATAGTAAACCAGCTGGGGGGGGTACCTTTACTAATGTGCCCTAAATGGAATGAATACTTAAATCCGTCCTCCCAAGAGGCCCACAGAGGTGTGAATACTGCATTGTCCATCTCTCTCATATATATGCATTGTGCTGGAATAAATGGAAGTCATCAAGCCCTCTGCATAGGGATTTTAGAACACGTAGGGACAGATTCTACCCTCATCCTTTTGAAGCATTTAAATGCCAATAGGTTTACTAGAGTTACACAGGTGTAAATAAGGCAAGCATTGGCCCCCAAATTCCTGCTTAATAATTTAGCCACTGGCACTTCTGTATCTCTTGTGCATGTCATTGACAAGCCACATGAATGGAAACATGAGTCAGAAAAATTGTGAATAGATATGGTGACCTGAAAAGCAATCAATATTGCCATTTAGGCAAAAACAATAGGAAGAACTAGGTTTAAGCATTGTCTGCATTCTTCAAAAGCTTTATCATCATGGGATCATCTCTGTTTATATAGCTTTGGTAGGCAGAGACAAGTCAGTGTCAGAATGTCCTTTTTTAACCTTGAATAGCTGGGAACAATATTCACAGGCTGACAATAGTTATCGTAGACCATCTGAACACTAACTCTTTGCTGTTGTACCCCATGTAGCATTCATGCACTGCTGTGACAATGATTAAAAATAGTAAGTGTTATAGCAGACTTTGGGAATGTACTTTGAATGTGCTTTGTACTTAATTTGGTAATGTACTTTGGAATTCCAGCATTCCAATCATAAAGGAGCTGTGAAAAAGAAAGGTTTGTCTGTTGCTCATGGTATCTTATGTTTTAGTGCTCAGTGAAATGATTCTGTGACTAGAAATGTCAGGGCACATAATGAGAACTGCATTCCATTCTTCCTTCCTGCCTTATAACCACGTATACAAATGGCCCTTTCCTATATATTCCCTTACTCCTGGCTTTAAAATTTTCACTCTTGTTACTACTGGTGCAACTACACTTGTGATAGCAATATTAGGAGCTCCAGTGTAGGATAGACCTCAACATTTTACTGCCATGTTGTCTAACCCTTGTATTTTAATGAATCCATGCAAAACTTGAAGGAAACGAATGTTATGCTATTTAAAAAATGGTTCCCACTCCATGGAAACTTTCTGTCTCCATACATATACACACACAGCATGGGACTGAGACACTATGGGTTCTCAAGGGTTATTTCCCTTCATCATCTGTATGTTGCACAGAAGCCCCAGGGACCTGGCTATTAGGAAGCAGAGTAGTAACAGCTTGCAGAAGGCTATGGGAGTCT
Source organism: Pelusios castaneus (assembly GCA_007922175.1). Taxonomy (NCBI): domain Eukaryota; kingdom Metazoa; phylum Chordata; order Testudines; family Pelomedusidae; genus Pelusios; species Pelusios castaneus. The sequence continues at coordinate 1,798,056 of ML685756.1, forward strand.
TTGGTATTGGCATTGCCAATTATCCTGAAGTTCTCATTCCAAAGTCTTCATTTGGACTTTTAGTCACAAAAAATACAAACCCATCACCCGTACTTATTTATAATAAAAGAAAAATTACACACCAGCTAATGAGTCTTTTGAGACTCTTATGTGACCACACTCCCCTTTGTGCACACTGCCTGAAGGTTAACCTTCCCCTCCTCACTTTCAGTTCTGCTTGAGTGCACAGCACATATCTCAGGCCACATTTTCCACAGTGACTTAGGCAATTCAGAGCTTTACAAAGGGTGTTCAAATTATTTTCTACTGGTACAACTATATCTATTGGGAAGGTATGATTTCATTTATTTTAAACAGATATAATAATGCCAACAAAAAACGAGAGTCCTGTGGCACCTTATAGACTAACAGATTCACTTCGTCAGATGCATCTGATGAAGTGGGTTATAGTCAATGAAAGCTTATGCCGAAGAAAATCTTTTAGTCTATAAGGTGCCACAGGACTCTCGTTTTTTGTTGTACAACAGACTAACACGGCTACCCCTCTGAAAATAATGCCAGTGCATACTTTCATTTGGGTGCAGTTATACCAGTATAAAAGTGCCTCATATGGGTATAAATTATTCTCAATCTTTACATAAATAAGCTATAGTGGTGTAATCACATTTAAAGCAGTATAATTGTGTTTATACTCAGAAGGGAGAAGGTGGCACTTTATAGTTTAAGTGGTACATCTATAGATAGACAAGTCCTAAGTCTTACAGGTTTCAATGAAAGTTATGCTCCTAAGAGCTTACATTGCTTTTCAAAATGGACTTAAGCTCCTGTGACAGGGTGGACTAGGTCCAGAGGCACCTTCTAGGGGCCTCAGAGTCCTGCCACACCCATCCCAGCAAAAGAGCGGTAGAGAAGTTCTCCAAGTGGCCTAGGGAGGCTGCTGGAAACCAGCTATTCAGGAAGGCAGCAAGGGGCTAGTCCATCAGAGGGCTGCAGAATAATGTAAAAGGAGCTGCAGTTCAGACCAAAGGTAGTTGCTGCTTGGAGTCTGAGGAGTGAAGAAGCTGCTCCTAGAAGACTGAAGTACTGCAGCACCATGGACAGCTCAGTGATGGCAGGGAGTGAAGGAGCAAGAAAGAGCTTGGAGCTGACTGCTTGGCTTGAACACGGACAAGCCCTCTTCTAAAGGTGAAGTACTGGTGAAGGCTGGGGCTGCAGGGAAGTGAAACATAGAACTAAAAGTAATTTAGTTAAAGGGACGTGGTGAAACATGGCTGCTAATTTTAGGATCCCTGGGCTGGTACCAGAGAAGTGGGTGGCCTGGGGAAGTGTCTTATAATTGGACAAAGATAAACCCCCAGAAGAGGACCTGAACTGTTAGTTACCTAGCCAGAGAGCTCAGGCCAGAAAGGCCGATAGAAAGTGCAACCCTTGCCTCCAGAGAAGAACCTGTAGGTATGGCTTGATACCAGGGTTGTGACTGAATAAAGACTGAGAGACCTTTCGATAGGTCTCTGTTCAACTTTCTATCCCAGGAGGTGGGGGGGGGGGGCAGACTGTGTGGGACTAGAAACTTCCAGAACGGGTCACCACAGACTTGAAAGAGGTATAGACATATACCTGGCTGGGAGTACTCATGAGAGGTGAGGGTCGCTCTGTGTTAACCATTTAGTGTGTTAACCACCAGGCAGCAGCACCTACCTACATTACAGAGGGAAACTGAGGCACATAGAGGCTGCATAAAAATGTTACTGAAAATTCTCACTTTGACACAGGAGTTCACATCTTGGATGGTCAAAAGAAGGTTGCTGAGTCACCTACAACAATCTAAGCTAACTCATCCCTTTGACTTTCCCAGTGTGTCCTGGCTTCCATGGCATTATAAGTTCCAATACAGAACTTTCTTCACCCAGCTAGACCTTTGGGCCCATGTGGAGCCTCATCACATAGGCTGCGTCTACACTGGTAAATTAAGTCGACTTAAACTTGGCTTAAGTCGACTTAATGTGCCCTGCGTCTACACTACACTTTGCTTAAGTCGACTTAAGCAGCTTGCTTAAGTCGACTTAAGCAGCTTGCTTAAGTCGACTTAAGCAGCTTGTTTAAGTCAACTTAAGGAAAATAAAGTCGACTTAATGAAAATTAAGTCGACTTTATTAAACCACCTTTCTAATCGACCTAAGGCTTAATGAGACTTTTTAAAGTCGAATTAAGCCAGTGTAGCCCTGGGGTAGCCCTAAGTCGACTTAGGGCTACCCCAGGACTACACCAGTGCCCTCCCTGCCGGTGGGGGGTCACAGGGGGAGCCTGGCATGCCCCCCAAAGAGCAGGGCATGTGGGCACAGTGTGACACTGTCTGGATTTAGAGAAGCATTTATGATATTATTTTCTATGGATATCTCATAAATGCTATAATCCATAGGAACTATGTCATGTTTGGTATCAATAGAAAGGTAGT